>CM068376.1:141895410-142495410 GCA_034769895.1 Magicicada septendecula | reverse complement strand
ATAATTATAAAATCTTCTCACATCTCGTGGCTAGCTAGACACATAACAACACACACAGAACACAAGGTACACCAACTCATAGTTACATTAGTTTTTAACACGCATGCCCCTGGAATGCACCCACCCAACAGGTAGAGTAACTACAATCTTATAACTCAGAAGTGATAAAATATACGCCAATAGGCAGCCCGTACAGTAGAATGACATAATTCCCAACCCCAGGAAGAATGATAATAAATCATGAGGCCTAAATAACCAGACCACCCCTTTTAGCTAGCATTCCATCGATCAATGACCCATGATGAGCGTGTGAACCTTAAGTTCCCTTCACATAATTGATTGAGACTGACAAAACTACGTCACCTCCTTTCAGACAATGTTTATAAAACTCTATACAGTTATTTGACTTCAAAAAAAAAATTCCAAAAGGAATCAAATCTTTATGTACCTTAATAAACAGAAATTAATTGCTTGAGGCATTACTATTTCAGAAGATTCTGACAATATATATATAATTTACTCAAAAAGAAAATGATGAATACATGTTCTATAATCAAAATTTAAACAGCAAAAGCTATAAGTGGGAAGTCAACCCATATGCGTTTGCCCGTTAAGAAAACAATCAGTTTAGCCCTTGTGCAAGGGGCAAAATCAATTAAAATATTTCCATTCCATTAGGAATTAATTCTATTAGCCTCAAAGGACAATAAAGAAATTAATTAAAGAAAAGAATACAGTAAGGTGGTTGTGCTCTGGCATCTGAGGGAGCGCGCCCACATGTAGTTGACAAACGTTGACAGGCATTCGACCTGTCTGAAGTTGCACCAGCGTGTCAGAAAAACTAAGTCCCATTTTGTAATCCCAGAAAAGTCCCAAAGAAAAACCTCCGGAAAGTCCCCAGCCCTTAAATGTGAAACCCATAGTCAAATTAAAATTTATACACAGCTGTTCCAGCCGGAACAGAACTACTGAGCAATAATTAAATTTTGTAAGGAGTAAAAAAAATTAGATGCAACAATAAAATGGTACAAGATTAAAATCTCTCTGGCGCGCTCCCGCAGTGCAGCACGCACTTACAGGCATAGCATTTAGTGTTACATAAATGAGTTATAAAAAGGTTTATGAAATTTAAGTTATAGTGTTCAGAGTCATGATCACAGCTCAACTTCCCGGTAAACAGTCTGGACACGTGGTCCCATGGCTTCTAGGCAATTTGCAGTAAACGGGCACACTGCCGGCCCGGCCCCAAAAAATGAAATAAAGTATAAATATCACCTCAAGTGTGCTGGCGAGTGCAACATAGGAATTCAGTCTCCATCTCCCTCTTCGTATGCGATCTTGACATGGTTCACAGCTTGAGCAGATGTTCAGCCCACAGCAAGCCAGGAACCCGGCTTAGTGCGAGAACCCGGGAGTCGTTTATTCTCTAGCCCATCATGTAGAGAGATTCAAACTGCGTGGAACAATACCAAGAGCGGAGACGGGACGATTCTGAGCGAGGCTAAGCGTTGACTGCACACGCCGGCAGCACACAATCGTCATGGCACATAGCCGAGTTGCGCGCGCAACGCACACACCGCTCCCCTCACCGTCGAACAAAGTCCGCTCCGCTGCCTCCCTCACGTATGTTACAATTACGAAAACTTTCTAGAATTTTTTTTGTAACCGCCGGCATCGAACCGGCACATCGTGTCAGGCTATAAGTGTTTGAATAAACTTGGGGACTTTATAGAAAAGTAGATCTTTAATTGTACTTTCATATAAATAAATTTTTTTTTCATAAATATTCTACATGTTGCGTTTTTTATGCAAGTGCAACTATCTTTTTGACTGGCTCTCATATAACAGAGGTTCTTCCCAATGACTAGCCCCGAACTGCAAAAGAAATCTTTAAATTCATGTAAAAACTCTGATTTAAACATTTTTCTTGCCTCCAGAAACGGTTAAGAAACGTTCTTTCAACGGTTAAGAACGGTTAAAAACTCTGAGTTCTTTCACCTCACCACTTGAGAGGTCATTAGATCTGTTCAACATTCCTGAAGTTCGTCTGGTAATTTAGAAGTTTCCATAGTACTTCTGTTGTCATTCCTGCTATCCAGGCCACAGGAGACATTTTATGTAAAGTGACCAGGCCAGGAGACATTGTTTTGTAAAGTGACTTGTGAATTAGCATGCCTGGTGTGCTGACTACCTGGGGTTCAAATATGGAGCACTGATAGAGTACCTACCTCAGTTCTAACTATGATGATCTTTTCAGAGTTTGGCAGGACAGTTACAGCCACTTAATTTACCATGTCCATCGATTTTTCTGATGTATTCATTGTGGAGAGTATTACCTCTTCTTTTCCGATTCTCAAGACATTGTTTTTGAAGTCAACTATAAATCCATATGCGTTCATAACGTCCACACCAAGAATTGCTTCATCCACAATGTCTGCAACAAGTATTTTTGTGATCAAACTCAAGTCGACCGAGACGTAGGTGTATCTCCACTTTTCCAAACACTTTTACAGGCCGTCCAGTAGCTGTTTGCAAGCTGCAAGAGCACCAGATTAACTGGAGATTTGTCACATTTGTCTTTCCATTTGAAACACTTGCTGTGGTTTGTTATCTCGGACACCAGCAGTAAATGTCTGCATTGCAAACCTCATTCGAAAATCTTCTGACGCTTCAGGATAAGCCAGTCTAATTAGTCTGTCGATAGACAAAATACATGGCCACAGGACAAGAGGCTAGAGAAGGAGAGCACATCCAAACTGGCATCTATTCCTTCGAAAAAATCAACAACTTTGTTTATTTAGGATGCCAAGTTAACGCTGATGGGGAAACAACAGAGGAAATAAAGCGAAGAATCACCTCAGCTAATAGGTGCTTCTTTGGTCTCAGACCCCTGTTCCAAAGCAGAATAATTGCTAGGAGCATCAAGCTGCTTTTGTATAAAACACTGATCCGCCCAGTTCTCACCTATGGTTCTGAGACCTGGACCATTTCTAGAAAGTCTGAGCAAAATCCTCTGTAGTATATTTGGTCCAATATGTGTGGGAGGTGAATGGAGGAAAAGAACCAACCAAGAACTGAATACACTTCTGAATGAACCAGATATTGTGAAAATTATAAAGCTTGGTAGACTCAGGTGGGCTGGACACGTGATCAGAATGGGGGAGAATGAAATACCAAGAATGGCACTCACAGAACAGATCTATGGCATTCAGGAGAATTGGTAGACCCAAACTACGTTGGGAAGACGGTGTGAGCTATGATGCGCGCCACATCCTTGGGACCCAGAACTGGAGAGCAGCTGCACTTGACCGGGACAACTGGCGGAGGCTGTAAAAGGAGGCCTTGACTCAGTAATGAGTTGTTGCGCCGCTGATGATGATGAATTAGTCTGTCGATACTTGCTTCGAACTCTTTAAGACTCTCCCCGGAATGCTGTCGCCTTGCTCTCAACTGAGTGCAGTACATATCTTGCAAATGTTTATCACCATACCGTAATTCTAGAGCTTTTACCAATTCGGTATAGTGTTCTGGCTGTCATGTGGCACTTTCTGTACTACCTCTGCAGCAGGTCCTTTTAAAGTGAGAACGAGTGAGACTGCCTTGTCTATCTCTGTCCAATTATTTGCACAAGCAGCAGCTTCAAATTGCTGAATATACATCACCCAGTGTGTGCTTCCATCCAATGTCAGAGCCTTGACATGAACCCCAGCTGCAGGCGAAGTGATTTTCTCTGCTGTCTTATTTTCCAAGTTTTTTTCTGTCTATACAAATAGCTGTATTTTCAATAAATGCACTACTTCACTCCTAATCTGCTCTTTCATATTTGCAATTGACTCTTTTATAGTTATGGCTGAATCTTTCACAATTGCTACGATCTCCTCTACTTCAGATATTATTCCTGACATAAGTTTGTTCTATATTTTATACAGATTTTTCTACTGTAGACAATCTTACCTCTTGGGCATTCAGAACACTGCGTAATTCACCCTTGGGTGACTTGGAAGTCACCATGTAGGAGGCCCAACTCTGCGGTAGTATGTTCTTGCAACTGTTTTTGCATAGCTTCAAAAAGAGCTTCCGTTTTACCTGCTTGTTGTCCTTCAGATTCCGAAATTAGTGCTTTCTTCCGTTCTTGTGTTTATAGCAGAAAGATTTTCTGTCTCTCTTCCACTTTCTCATCCTGTCACTTTTCTGCTTCTTCCACCTCCTGTCGTCGTCGTTCTTCTGTCTGCAATAGCAGGGCCTGGAAATTTTCCATCATCTGACTGGCATCCATTGTTTACCGATTAATTACAAATTGCCTAGTCTTGTGCAAAGTGTCCACTGTTAACGGTTCTGTCACACTTCTGACCCACTCTTACGACGGTCTCACTGATCGTCGTATGGTACAGTAGAAAACAAAATAAAGACACCAATTAAGTCACTAATCATAAATTTAATTAATCACAACTAACAGTTTGAAATCAACAAGTTATTCAACAAGATTATACTCGTATAGTAATTCAGTTAAATTTGTCCACACGCAATAATAATCTCAACTAATAGGGTTCCACATAATAATCACTTTTCACTAATAACAACTTGAACATACTGACTAATCGCCCATCGTAAAATGACTTCCAAGTGGCAAGTGTTGGCTATTTATAGTCTGCAGGGTTCCATAATATGCGTCCTTAACAAGCACTCAAAAATTCTCAAAGATACTTTAGTGCGGCCTTGGCAGAAACATGCACGCATCGGGCTAAGCAAGAAATGCATAGAACAACGTTCTCCATAATACCAGAACGTTTCGTGTTGGTAACAATATTTTATGCCTGTTCACAAAGTGGTCAAAATCAGCAAACATCATTATGTAACTCCTGTAATATCTTTACAAATTTTATAAAATGGACAGTAAAACTAGTAATAAAATTAAAAGAAATATGTCTATGTTGACATATATTTACTAAAATTAAATAAAAAGTAAGTTACTTTGTGCAAGCAGTATAGTAACATTAATAACCTGTTGTACTAAACTTACATTTAAGTTAAAAATAAAAATCGACCTAGCCTAAGTTTCAATTTCATGAAAGATAGTTTACATATATTAATATTTTAACCTTTTTCATGCTTTTAAGAATTCATAAATTCAAAGAACACAAAAAATTCTGACTGGAGCACAAATTAGAATATTAGGTCTAACAATACGGCCATAGTTATAGTGCATACAAGTTAACTAGTTTCGAGTATGGAAGTTCACTAGCTACAAGTTTCTCATACAAAGTCACACTATCTCCTAGTATTAACATCTTTTTTCCAACAGCAGTCTTTAAATTTGTTTAGAAATAAATCCTCTTGATCTGTACTTTCTATAAACATGCTATTTATTTAAAGGGAATGTTTCAAAGGGGCAAGGAACATTGGATGAATAACTTATTTTTTTAAATGCAATGATTATGGAGAATTTTCAGTTACTTTCAGTTCTATTAAAAACCAATAAAAGTTTTATGAATAGTTAGTGCCTGATATATACAAATACATTCAAGACAAAAATTACTCCATAAAAACAATCAAATTTATGACACTTTATGTAGGAAAGTAGTACATAATTATGAAAAATTTTAATAACCTAGTCAAATGAGAAGAAACAAGAAACACAACATGAATTGTGAGACTACTATGCATTGAGCTTGATATTCATAGAATAATTAATGTCCTAATGGCCGTTCCAGGTTTAATTTGCAGCATTGGCTCTTATGGGAGCTGTCGCGTTCTGCCTTATCCACATGTTTCTCCTATACTTCTTTCTTTTCTGTCGTTGCAATGTTGCCATGCTAAATGTGAAGTATCAATTTTAAAGAGTTCTAAATTTTATTGATGTTCTACATGCTTTGTGCACATTTCTGTATAAATTACATGTCTGTAACATGTAATTATATTCTTCATAAAAGAATATTTCATACGTTTTTATTCACTTGTACAAGTTAAAGCAACAATTCAACCAGTGACCGCTGCCTTAATATAAGATATATGGAGTTAATTTTTGCCACGTTTTATTTACATTAAATTTTCTTTATCATGAACACATTTTAATAGCCAATAGCAATAAATAAAATGTTTATTGATTTTTTTTATTTCTGTAATTAATTAATGCCATCAGTGTGTTTATTAAAATTTTCAGTCTGTGAGGAAGTTTTTTTTATTTCTTGAGCTAGATATATAGTATAAGTGAGAAAGTTATAGTAACTAGTCTAAAGCTATTTTTAATGCAAATTCTAAAATTCTACTTAAGGAGGTTTGGGCTGTATGCACAATTATTTGTAATGTTTATACCTGTCGCTCCTGGAAACTGGCAAGCCATTGGCACTAGCATTTGTTGGCAACATATTTCATGTTAACTCATTTTCTTTATGGACTTTTTCCATTAATAATTTTTAAAAAATACGTTTATACAAATTTAATCCTGTATTAAAGACAACAAAAACTTTACTTGTATGTTGTATTCAGGCCTATGTGCAAATGTTTAGGACTTAAAGAATGTATTGCACATTTTACATGTTGCACAGACTTTACATGTTATTATTAGATACTAATTTAATGAGAATTATTCGTATTTTTATTTAATTTAGCACCTATATAACTTTGGTAATTGATATAATTTACAAATAGTTACCTTCATGCTCTTATATTAAAAGCCACTACACATATGTACTTTGTAACTGTAGAGCAAAACAGATAATATCTGCTTCCATTAAATTCAGTTTCTGCTCTCTGCTTCCATTACACTCTAGATTTAAAATGTTCCATTACCACTTTCATAACTGATCTTCTGGTTGGATTTCATTTCACTCACACTTCTAACATTAGAATGTTTTCATATTTATTTGCTTCTCCTGAGAAACAATTCTCTTTCGAATTCACTTCTCTATGAGTCGACACAACTGAGTTTGAAGTATCGTTCCCATAGAAATCCAGTATTCCACAACATGAAATATCTTGACAAGAAGTACCTAAGAGTTTGGGTACAACTGTTTACATCTTAATATGATATTTGACTGTTTGTGCACTGTCCTAGACGAAACTCTCACTTCTCTTTGTATTCCTTTTGTAAGGTACCGTAATGAATTATACTTTGTTCACTCACTACCCTCTGTTGCAAATTGTAAATATAACAATGTTTTTCACACCACCACTCTAACAAAAACACAAGGTTACGTGACTATCCACAACTATTTCTATAATAACAAGGATTTCCTATGGGATAGGTCTACAGCTATTCCTCTTACCAAAACCAGACTAAACATGTAGTATAATAATTCAATAAGTCTGTTTGTAGTGGAACATACTTTTAAACAAGGTTAATTAACAGCAAAAAAAAATGCCTAATGCAAATTTTTATAGTTGTTGAAAACTTCTGTTATTATTAAAACCTTCTTTTCATAGTACATATAAATCTACTGTAACAAAATGTAATATAATATTATTTTATAAATAAACTAATATAATATAATTAATTAATTTGTGCCTTACAAATTGCTGTTTATTTAATAGTACAGTAATATGTGTACATTGCGAAGTATGTGTATCAAAGATTTTAATTTGGTTTTAAATCATGTTTTCTAACATTACTTCTATCTGTCATATGTCACATTATATTACTATAGTATTAAATATACACATAATCAAACACTTTTTCCTACAGTCTATTTCTTGATGTATATAATATATTTAATATTTATAATAACTTTACCTCAAGACGTTTTTTCCTTATTTGGAACATGTTTCAGGACACTTAGTGTTTCCATCCTCAGCCTTCTTAATTTTGATTAAGCAATTTTTTATTAATTAAGCAATTAATCAAAAATTAGGAAGGCTGAGAATGGGAACACTATGTGTCCCAAAACATGTTCCAAATAAGGAAAAAACACCTTGAGGTAAAGTTATTATAAACATTAATATATGTATAAACATAAATATACATATATAAAATCTTCATATCTCAATATGAAGATACTGCATAGGACACTTGCAGGAAACTCAATGAGTTTATATATATAAATCTGGCAACATTGTATCTCATTTAACCAATGCTACAAATTAAATCTGAGATGGGCATTAGAAACTAAGTTTTATCATAAAATGTATTTTAAGTGAAATTTACATTAAAATTGTAGTTAATAAGTACAGTGACGCCAATTTTACTACTGGGACAATAGCCTTTGACAATTAGAAGACATGCTGACTGAGTAATAGCCAACCTGACTTCCAAAACTATATATATATATATATATATATATATTTCTTTCGTTAAATATATATACAGTTAAAAATTTGTTCCTTTTCCTTCTCATTTAACTGTGGCTAAATTTTTTTTTTTTTTTTTTACATGTCTTATTTTTCCTGTAAGTTGGATGAATTTTCATAATCTGATATGGTATTTTATTATTACACCTATGGTATATATTTACATCAATTTAAAAAAAAACTATCACTATGTAATCAACAACTTTGTTTTTTAATACACTAAGCAATTGCACTCTAGAATTAACTATCCCTTTATTCTGGGACGTAATTTTAAGAGAAGTCTATTCTAACTGACCACTAAATGGTACAAAAGTACTGTATGGTTTTAATATGTCTTCACCAAAATTATTATAATAACAATCCTCCAACTACAACAACTTGCAAATTGTTATTTTGGTAATTAGTTTTCCCAAAATTATCCTAGTTTCTTTGTGTACCTATCCCTTAAAGTATACAGGTTAGTCAGATAATAAAAATAGCACCAAAACTTAACCCTTATATTCAAAAGTGGCTTGAGAAAGAAAGGATTCTGATTATTAGAGAAATCCATTGTTACCTTAATGTAATTCTTTGTCATATTTACTGATCAGTTATCTCTTAAGTACACAAAGTTAACATATAAATAATACTTTTATTAAACAAATAAAAATATGTAGAAACAAAATGGTTTTTACTATTTTATGATACCAATAGTGATTATTTCTTTCAGATACATTTTGAAGGGACAGTGAAGTCTTTTAATGACCCTGTGAATACCTCTTTCCTTCCACTAGAATCTATGGGTAGTGCTGTCCACTGGTCTCAACTAAATAGGATCATTATTTTTCAAGTGATCCAATTCTGAATTTATTTTTTACCTCATAATTTTCAAATCCATTAACATTTGGTACTTTAACAGTACCATTAAAAATAATTAAGTACCATGTGTTAAATTTTTTTCTCAATTGCTTGATTTTTCTCAATGATACTGATTTTTAAAAGCAGAGAAAAATAGGAGTTTTTGCAATCATGAATAAAGAAAAAATTCCATAACTTTTGTTAGAATATAGATAGAAAAATGCAGCTTATGCCACTTTATTCAGAATTAAATAAGCATGAGATGCTTATTTACTTTATTCAATCTGATATGTTGTGTGACTAGTTTTGGAAAAAAATTTTGAAGCGAAATTTCAAACAATCAATATGATAAAACATTTTGAAAAAATGTGTTTATTCCTTATATTTTTTTTAACTACACATGCACAAAAAACTATGTTAGGATCTCATTGGGATCATGTTTGTTTCGCATTTTATTAAATTACGATGCACATGTAACAAAACAATATACTGGAAAGAACTAATTAAGTCATATAGCCTACTTAAAAATAAGTAACTACAAAATGCCAGAATCAAATTAAATAATGAAAGTTTCATTTAATTAAATATTATTTAATTAAATTTAGTTTTACACTTAATTAGGTAAGATTTATTTATTTGTTTAAAAATTAGATGCCTTTTTTCATTATATTATTTACAATTTAGAGTCTATATAAAAAAAGTATTGTAATTTTTTAATTGGTTGACATAGAAAGTCTAGTTAAAATAATTTACAATAATTATTACTGTCTATTATGACTTTTGGAACTTTATAGTTTCGGATGTAGAAGATCAAAGAGTGAATGCAACAAGTTGAGACTTGTACCTCTTGGAGGCTCAACAGTCAGAGGCTCTCTGACCACTAAATTTGCTAATAACTACTGGAATGTGTAGTAGCATAATATTTTTGTGCTGCTTAATCAGCCTTGCTACCTTGCTAGTGTAGTGTTTTTAACTTATTCCAGTTTTAAATTTAAAAAAAAACAAATATTTTGAAAAGTAAAATTGTTCCTTTTTATGTTTTCAATCAAGTGAAGTTCATTAGCAATAACTTTTTAGTTGAACTGATGTGTTTTCTAAGTGAACAAAAAAGTTAATGTTGGGTAAATAACAAAATTAATTTATATTACAGTGGCTGAAGGAAAAAAAGGCATGAACTTCAATATTTACTAAATTACTTTTGAAGACCTTATGAATACTACATATTGACCCCAATGGACCTCTTTCAATGGTGTGAGAAAAATATATCTCACATTAATTTTATTTACTTCACTAACCAAGAACACATTGAAGAAGATGAGATGCTGAAACTGAAGTTTCAGGAGGCTGAAGCTGTCGTGAGTACACAACTTTTACTCCTATCAGTGATTCTAAAGTGAAAACAAGAAAGTATTCCATCAATGATAAAACTGAAATTTATCAAGTTGTTGAAGGAGGCTGACCTTAATGATGAAGGAAATTACCAGATATGTCATATGTGGGTATGACCAATGTTGGCAGGTAGCTAGTGTTCTATCAAAAAACAGCAAAAGTGAGGTGGAATTAACATTTTTACACCCTTCTGGTCCAGCACCATCCTTTGTTTTTCCGAGACACCCAGACACTGTTAGAGTGCCAAGAAATGATATTATTTATTTGCAAATGTGACCCAACTACTGCAATAGAGAGAACATATATTTTGTCTCAAAAGCAGACGAAAGCAGCAAGCAAAAGTTTATGTGCATGGTTGAACAGAAAACTGAACTCTAAAAATATTTGTGCATCAGAACAGTCAGAACTGTACTTGTACAAAACCTGTAGCCTCCACAATGGTAAATTTCATCATTACAAGCAATTTACTTTTCTTTATTTTATTACTAGTGTAAAACTTATTTTTACTATGCAAGTTACAAGTTATGCTATTAATTACT
This sequence comes from Magicicada septendecula, assembly GCA_034769895.1. Lineage (NCBI taxonomy): Eukaryota > Metazoa > Arthropoda > Insecta > Hemiptera > Cicadidae > Magicicada > Magicicada septendecula. The sequence goes on along the minus strand of CM068376.1, from coordinate 142,484,362 downwards.
TAGGATATTGGAACAATAAGTTAAACTTAAGTAAAGCAAATTTTTCTCACCTCTTTTGTTTATACCGCCTACCTTTTTCAATTTATTAAAAAGTACACCCTAATTATTTTTATCGCTTTCATTCTGAATGAAATACCTGGTCCTTGAAAAAAAATTATCATAAAAAAACAATAATACCATAGGCCTATAGATCCCAAAATGATTTTGGGCACGTGTTAATAATGATCTAAAGATAATATACATTTTTTGAAAATTGTAAAACACTGATTTTCTGAAAAATCATTAAAAAAATGTTTAAAGTACGTTTTTAATTATAAACATATTTCTAAATCAGCCAAGTGGCATATCAAAAAAGAAAAAAAGCTTATAAAAGTCTGTATAAAATGTTACTTTTTCAGCTTTCTAGCTTAACTGTGACAAATATAACCTTTTTGTGTCTAAGCGCAACTAAAAAAAAAAAGATGCAACATCAAAAACTTTAAAAATAAAAATTTTTTAAACTGTCAGAAAATTGTTTTCTTAACTTTTTTTACTCTTTCACATAGAACTTCAACATCACAAAAGCTCAATGGAATCAAAAATAATGAGGTAATCTTCACAGCTCCCTTGAACAACAATGACCCAATGCTGGATTACCAGAAACTTTCTTCGCATAACATTCTTTCAGAGAAAAAATTGTACTTAATCTTTCTATATCAATAGGTCATAAAATTTCAACTTAAATAGTTTAAAATACTTAGCCCAGTGAAACATTCAAAGAAAATTACAAAACTTTTTTGTTTGTTTTTTCTTTTCTGTTTGGTCACCTATTACTTGCTACCTACAGCAGCACAACAGTGTATTCAATATCTATTATCTATTCTAACTGCAACTTACGTTGTGATGTGTGTGTGTGTGTGTGTGTGTGTGTGTGTGTGTGTGTGTGTGTGTGTGTGTGTGTGTGTGTGTGTGTGTGTGTGTGTGTGTGTGTGTGTGTGTGTGTGTGTGTGTGTGTGTGTGTGTGTGTGTGTGTGTGTGTGTGTGTGTGTGTGTGTGTGTGTGTGTGTGTGTGTGTGTGTGTGTGTGTGTGTGTGTGTGTGTGTGTGTGTGTGTTACACAATCATGCAAGTATAGAATATACCTAATACAAATCACACCTATTACTCATACAATGAATAATAAAATACACAAAATTACAATAATTCTGCATGTACTATATGAATATTTGACTGATCAAACTTTTCTATATCGATAAAATTATACTATATATGTTGTTAATTGATACTGGAGCAACAATAATTTATTTAAAATAAATGTCGTTTTGTTATAGACAAGAGAAGTGTGAAAAAAATTGATTATAAATTAGAACCATGCTAGCTATATATTCAACAGTATATTTCTATATATCTAATAATCACTTCATGATTATTACTTGTTGAAATCTGTTATCTCCTAATGATCCGTCTCATTATCACAAATTAGAACTATAAATTTTCCAAATCACCTGAGCAAAAACATTTTAGTGTACTGGTACACCTTATGGACATGGGAATTAACAAACAAGCGAAAACAAATTATGCCACAATCAAAGAAATATGTTACTTTCTATAACAGTGGTGGTAGTAACACTGTATTTTTGTATTCTGAAATGCTGTAATCCTTGCAATTAGCAAATGGACTGCTAACATTTAATAGAATACATACTCACTATTTACTGTACAACTGTGTTCCACATTTATTTGTTACTCTGGAATGCAGAATGCACACTACTACAGAAGTTTCTTTATGAGATTACTTGTGTTACACAGTACTTGTGTTTGTGTTACACTAAATGTGTCACCAACACTTAGGCTAGATATTGATATTTAACCATGTGAAAAATTCATTCTATAAAGTCTGTATACATTGTGGAGATTTTTCAATGCAATGATAGCTTAACTTATTTGTTTAACATTAAAGAAAAAATATATGAAGTAGCACTGCATGTTCATGTGAAAATTCTTAGATATCTGTTGAAACCTACAATATTACTTTAAACTGAGGTAGCTTATTTAACAAATAGGTTTTCAATTTTAATATTTATAGTTATGTACAAACATTTTTATTAACATACATACATAGGCCTATATTAAAAAATCTGAAGGCATAATATAATTCACTGCCTTTGGAACAGTGCTGAAAAGATGCAAAGAGGTTGACAAGTTAACAGATCAGTGTGTGCCAGTAATTAAAATTTGTTTTAAGATGTATCCATGCCATTTAAAATTGAGATTCTTACAGGATAGCAACAGACAATCAACCCTCTGAAAAGGTAAAGTGAGACAATTTGTTTCATGAACTGTGTGTAGGCTATGGACTGTCTGTGTACTTACACACATCATTTCAAATTTTATTTCAATCATGGTCCTATTATTACCACTTAGAAATAAACATCGTTCATGAATATAATCTGCATTTAACAAAACGTTTGTTTATTTTTAGTGTGTACTTCTTTAAAGTGAAACACCTGGCAAGTAAGTATGTATTACTGCTGTAACTGTAGGGCTATAACACTGACTCAATGGTGGCTCGTATAGGGAGGGCAAAAGGGTGCAGCCCTCCCACTAAATTTGCAAATTAAACTTGTCAATAATATAACTATAATGTGTAGTATCCTTATGTGAAAGATATTTTTGGGGCGACTAATAGCGATCACCCAATGTTTTTGGCATGGTCCCGCAGCCGGACGCTTTCGCTGTTGCCCTCCCTGCTTAGGTGTGTCTTGCGGGGAGCGGAGCAAGAGGACGTGTACACATGTATGTTTTAAATCAGCAGCAGCCATTATAGGAGGGGCTCTGCCCGCTGTCTAATTTAGCGGCTCTTTTCATAGAGAAGTTCTTTTCACTCAGTAAAGCAAACCAGTTCTTTGAATCAGTTCACGAGCGGATCGCCCATTTCTGTAGAGAACCGGAGCGCTGTTCAAAACTTCTCTGTTGCTGTTTATGGGCATATATTTTCTCTTGTGTTTTATATAGTTTTGATTGTGTTCTTGTTGTATTTTTTGTGTAAACGTAATGTTCTAATAATTTATTCTTTATTAGGCAGTGTATTCTGTGCAAGATAGTGCTTTGTTGAACCTTGTGTATATAAACGTGTAACTTATCTGTGTAGGCCTAAGCCTGTGTGTTCTGTGCGTATTTGTTAGAAACAAATAGGGTAGGGAACAAATATATTTTATTTAGCAATGCATGCATTTAATAACATAATTTATTAAGTATTTAAGTTTAGGAACGTGAACCGCTTAGGGTTCTAAATAATTTCAGTTTCAAACACTGTTTAAATATTGGTAGTTTACAAGGTACAGTAGGTTTTTGATATTAACAATACTTTTAGTAGTAAAGCAAAAGGTTCAATTTTACAATTATTTCATGATAATAGCAATAATTTAGTTTTTACTGGTGACTTTTGTTACATATGGGGCCAAAACAATTTTCCCCCCAGTCAAAAACATTACCAGCCGCCACTGCATTGACTGATGAATGAAAAATTGCTTATACAGCTCACATGTACCTACTTGTGCTCTATTTCTCCCCTCTTGACTTGCGCGCGCGCGCGCGCACACACACACACACAACCATTTTATTCTGCATGGGGGTGTTTAAGTGTTTAGGGTAACAGAGAAAGAAATTGAGGTTATTTATATACTCTAAAATATAGCTTCTAGCTAAGTATAATATTATTATAAAGATCACACTACTTGAAATAAGTCTTCAATAAAAACACTCCACAATTAACAAACATGCTCAGGCTTAATTAAAATCAAGTCATATTTGTTCCAAATTAAATACCACTCACTGAATTATTCTTAAAATACAATGATCACTTCAAATGATGGAGAAAAATATTGTGTGTGTGTTATTTTAACAATTTAATGTTTTAAGATGTTATATACTAAGATTTTCGTTTAGCTACAAATCTCGATTTACTATATCTGAAATTGACTACAATTTTTATATTGTTTACTTGAACACAATTTTCCATATCACAGCCAGATGTTTTTACAAATCTACTGACATATTTTCATATCTCCACAACTACTTATGTAAACACACATGGCATTATAAACCAACTCAAAACTATGTACATAAAACGTATTCTTAATTCATCGTTTTGCATTTAAGTAACCTACATACATATATTCTTAATTATGACAAACTATTACTAAAGAAGAAATGCCTAAGGGCGATTCAAAGGCTTTTAAGAACTGGCACAAAATACTAAAACATTCCTAACGCCGATAATACACGAACACATGCTTAATTTTCAAATTCATACAACGGTTACATTCAAATAGCAAAAATATTTCAAGTTTCTATCAAAAACTGTTAAAATGATTGCTAGTCATAATCTTGCTTTCTTTACTCATTATCTAGGCTAAATTCACAAAATTACTTACTTTTTAAGATCTGGTATCTCCATTTAAAACCAAATCACCTAGTCACTAACAAATAATTGTTAATAAATCTATAACACATGATTGTTTTTAAATGTTAACAGACCACAGCACGTACACTCTAACCGAAGATTTAAGATTCCATTTTTCGTTCCTTAATTTTTGTGATCGCCATCTTTAGTAAACATAATCACGTGATATACAAAATTTTGATCAGGGTGAAAGCAGCCCGTGTTAGATAATCAAGCTGAGAATATACAGTTTATCAGCCCTAAAGTTCACCTGATCTGTGTTTCGGTTCAAAACACAATTATATTTTTACGCTGAAATACACTTAATTTAAGAATTCATATTCAGTGACGGGTACTCAGTATTCACATTAAAAAAATTCAACCTATAGCATATTTTAAGTATTAAAATATTATCCGTATTCTGAATTTAATACAAAATAATTAGCTTACAATCATTCGTAAATTATCTCAAGAATCGATATAGGTGACGTCACAGTAGAACTATCGATAGCTCATGTTTGTTTTTACGTTTATTGGCGGTAGGTTATTAAAATGCGTAGACCCCGTTGAATCTCGAAAAATAACAAATTAAAAAGATAAAATGTAATAAATTTATTTTATATTTGACTTGATTTGGTAATTTACTAACAAAAATGGGTATCTTAGGTAAATTAGTTAATTTTCTTGGGCTAAAGAAACGAGAAGTAAAGGTGCTAGTCGTAGGTTTAAACAACAGTGGAAAGTCAACTGTAATAAACCATTTAAAGTCAGACGACACTAAATCTTCTGAAGTAGTTCCCACAATAGGATTGAATGTAGAAAAATTTAAACGTAAGTAAGATTATTTTATGTTGGAATAGATGCACTCGGAGAGAAGGGCAATTCACACTAATGCCTAATTGCACAGGAAAATACTATATTGCACCCAAATTAGACTGCGTTTTGAACAACAAATTTACTGTTTTAGGTTTTTTTATTAGCTCAACGACTGCCTGTTTCGTATCTAAATGTAAAACGCGTTTTAGATATCAGGTTTATTTCATTATCAGTACTTTTGAATTATTGTTATATCAATCCAAGGAATCTGTATTATGCCTTGTTTGCAATGGTACCGCTTACATCACACATCAAAGTTGTAAAGGCACTTCATAGGCTGTAACATGTAGAACACTAATTTCTTAATTCTACTATATTTATATTGAATGTTAACCGCAAACATCATTCTGTTAAGTGTTAGACATAAATATATTTTCTGCTTGTGTGTGTGTTTTGCTTGTAACTTTATTATCACATTGTGAATTGTCAATACAGAATCTACAGTGTATGTTACATAAACAAGTACGGTAAGTACTTTTAAATAACTACTTGAGCTTGTATTACTTCCTTGTTTAGGAAGTGTGTCTTCATAGAATTGCCTCTGAATATAATTGAAATTACTTGTTTCAAATACCTGTTAATCTCGTGACTTTCTTCGTGAATTTCAATTATCCTTGCATGATATGAAGCAAAGCTCCTCAACTTTTTGAGAATTTGGCCACACTTTAAACAAATAGGCTATATGAACCTATATTGTTAATATTAAGTGTATTTAATAAATAATAATATTAAAACTAAAACTTTATTGGAAAATTATTGGCTGGGCTGCTGTTGGCTGTCGTCTAGAATTTATGTTTTGGCCTCACCATCGGAGGCTATCATCAGCATCGGTAACAATTTGCACGGTGTCCCACCAATTAACCCCAGTGTGAGGTATAGACTGCTCATACAATAGTCTGGTGAATTCGCTGGACACCATGCCAGTTGTTACCGACACTGATGATGGCCTCTGATGGTGAGTCTGAAATGTCTGTCAACATAAACTCTGGACCATGCCTTAACGCCCCGACCAATAATATTTATAACTATGTGGAAGCCTTAGAAACTCTAGTAAAACTATATTGTTACAAAGTTAAAGGTTTTCTTCTTATGTTAATTTTTTTACCTTGTTCAGGACAAGCTTGATCTTGTTTAAGACAGGTCTTGTTTTGGTATTGAAAAGCTTAGGACATCCCAATCAGAATCATTCCACTCTTAACTGGGAAGTCACACCTCCCTCATTGAGGATCACTGTTGTAAAACATCCAGTGATGTTATTTGTGAACCTTCTCCAGTAGTTAAATATGGGACGTTTGGGCATATTAACTTAACATGTTAATTTTATGCTTGTGTGTGTGTGTGTGTGCAGTTTCTATCTCAGCTGAAAGAAAAATGTGAACAAAAAAATTCAGCAGCATTGAACCTGAAGCAAATGGTGCTTGTTTAAATTATGAGTCAAATTTTTTGTGATCAGTTTGAAGAAATTTAAAAGTTTTTCTTTCAATAATCACAAGAAATTATTTAGAATTTTTCAAATTATACTTGAAATTTGCTTTTTTTACTTCTAAGACACTTCAGAATATCTTCTAACTCATTTGAAAAACTGTCATGAGCCATCAGTGAATTAATTTATAAAGAACCATTTCGACTACATAAAGCATTAATTGGTAACCATATTGAGGCTAAACTAATGTTAAATACAAAGAACAAAAATAACAAATCTCAAAAATAAAAGAATAGGGTTAGGCCTACTAATAATTGGATAAAATACTAATTACTATATAAAATTATGTGATATAAAATGTGAAAACTTGAGTGTGTGTCTAACTTAATTTAATACTTGTGTACAATCAAGATGTTTCTTCTTACTTATAAATCAGTTTGCTCTCTTTCTTCAGAGTTATCGCTTAAAATAAATGGATATTTTTACTATAAATACCCCTCCAGGGGAGGAGTGTAAAAATGCCAGTATTTTTTTTAACCTTGCCCTTATACCAGTGGCAGCCATCTTTTTCACATCATCATATGAAATAAATCGTTGTGTTTTGCAGGAAGAGCAGAGTTATGCCACTTCTACATTTGTATCAAAATTTTATGAATTGTGTCCAAAATGATGCATTTTAGCAGGATCAGCTAGGATACACACGATTGTGTGTGTGTGTGTGTGTGTGTGTGTGTGTGTGTGTGTGTGTGTGTGTGTGTGTGTGTGTGTGTGTGTGTGTGTGTGTGTGTGTGTGTGTGTGTGTGTGTGTGTGTGTGTGTGTGTGTGTGTGACATCAGAATGATTGACAGGCTGAAACTAAATATTGACTACAACGATTTATTGGATATTATAAATAATTCATATTAAACATATTTTTTGTATTTGTCAGCATTTACGCCAAATGGAATATCTCTCTTAAAGTTTGCAGTAGTGTTGAAACAGAAACTGTTGTTATGCAGCGTTCATATGGCCGTTTAGATACATTAATGTTGACAACTGGCTTTTACTAAGAGGGCAAAAAGGAAATTTTAACTTTTGTCATCGAAATTGATGAAGTATGCATTTTGCAGCAGTGTTTACACCATGAAGGAGTTGTTAATCAGAGTTGGTTTTTTTTTGGTAAATATATATGCAAAAAGCAAGTTTCGATTAAAAAAATTGAGGATTCGTACTTGATCCCTTTTATTGCTATGAATTGATAAAATTATATTTTTTCATTTTTTTGCAGCCTTTAAGACTTGATATCTGTGGTGGGGCAGCAGATAAAATTTTGAAACTTACGTAATTAGAAGACCTCCACGCAAAGTTATTGTAGAAAAAAAAGGTCATCTTGCAGGGAGTGTTACTATGCTTATGCAGGATTTGAGCATAGTAAAGGAACAATTTTTATGGGACAAGCTGGTGTGTGTGTGTGTGTGTGTGTGTGTGTGTGTGTGTGTGTGTGTGTGTGTGTGTGTGTGTGTGTGTGTGTGTGTGTGTGTGTGTGTGTGTGTGTGTGTGTGTGTGTGTGTGTGTGTGTGTGTGTTGTGAGGTTTGGCAGGGAAACTGCTGACTTTTTTCATTACCTAAATTACCTAATTTTGTCATTTTTAAAATGAATTGTGCCTTCCTGTCTGAAGGAATTGTTCAAAAGTTGTATATGTACAGTGAATTTAATAAAGCCGTATAAATTTGTATCTTGAACATAATACTTGTTTTACATATTACAGCAGTCTCATCATATTTGGGAAACAGTTCTTTCAAATATATGGTATGTTAAATACAGAGAGATTGTAATAATACCATTCATGAAGATTTCAATCTTTAACATGGTCCACACAAATAAACAATAAATCTGTATCTGATTTTCTATAATCACCTTCAAATTAATATGATCTTTCAAAAAAAAAAAATAAATAAAAAAACTGCCTTACTGTGATTGTATTTCCATCTCTGTCTTTTGCATGTTTCCAGTTCCAATGTATTATATTGCCATATACTATAACTTTAAACTGTTACATACTATCAGTGTCAACCCTAGGTATTTTGGAGCCTTAAGTAAAGAATAAAATTTCCCATCAACTAGAAAGTGACAGAAATATTATATGGTAACTTGAGAGAAATTAGTATTAGTCATGTTTTAATTTAAACTTTCTAAAACTGTTTAACTTGTTGAGATATCTTCATATCATAACTGAGGCCTTTGTTCTTCTACAGAATTTATTTCAAATTACAATAAGACAACTAAAAGGAAATTACAAATTATCTTGATATTAAATGCAAAACCGTAATCAGCAAATGAAAATTAGTTATTATTACAATATCATGACATGAATAACAGTGATTTAAAAACACTTTTTAAAGAACACTTTCATAATAAACTAGGACATATGAAAATTTGAAGTTAATTGACGGATGTTGTTGGAATAATAAATTGAATTTAGTAAATAAGATATTAAGAATACTTAGTAAGATACTCTTATAGAGCCTCTTTTGCTTGTAGGAAAGTCTGGATCAGTTCTTTTAGTTAGTTAATTTCATGGGCTAACTTTGGGCTAATTTCTTGGTTTTCGTTTGATATTTTTGCCACTCCAACAAGTATTTCTTGACTCATTGAGCTATGAATATAAGATTTTATAAATTGAAGTTTAGAAAAATTTCTCCTAGCACCTTTGTGATGGACACTGGTAGAACTAAAATAATTAGAAACTGACAAGGAATTTGGAAAACCACTTTCCAGACTATACTCACAGATAAAGCCCAGATAATCTTGAGGAATTATAACTGCAGGAACATGATCATATGTGAAGCCTTTTATGCGAGAAGTTGTAAAGCCTTTTCTATATTCCAGCACACTTATATTACTTCTTCAGTTGTTAGGGTCCCTAAGTTACAGATGTCATACAAAAATCCGATCACTGATATTATTTGATCCAACTGAACCTTTCTTTAATGAAACTGATGGCAGCATACAAAATGGTGAGGTCATCATCCATTTTAAACTTATATTTAGAGTGTACAATCAGGGCCGTTCCTGGGGCTGCAGGCGCCCGGGGCGAGACGTCTCACGGCGCCCCACCCCCATCAATAATGCAACAATGACTTTGTGCCAAGATTTGTGCTAGATAGTACCTTCAGTTTCAGACATTCAACATCTTACCTTAAAAATTTTCCGATAGTCTCTGCTCATTGCTTTGCTGATACTGGAGTTCATAAAAAACAAACATAATCACCTACAGAATACGGATTTTTTGGGTTTAATCTTTTTTACGAGTTTTAATAATAGGTATAAAAGCATTAAACCCCATAAAATTCCCACCCTTATGGCTATTCTTTATATGTAAGGAAATAAAACGCCCAACACACATATTATATTACTTTAAAAAAATTCTTTATAGTGCCTTAAAAAACTACATACATTATACGATATTGTTGTTGTTACAACTACAAAATAATACGTTGAATAATAATATAAATGAATAATTCAAATTTTAATTAATTAGAAAATCGATTACGTTATAGCTCTAAGTAAACTTATTGTTTAACAGAAGAAAATGAGTCATTAATAACGTTATTATTATCTGTGTGGACTGTGTGGATGAAGTATTTCGTAAAATTAATTGTAACAGAAAACATAATTAAAATTATGAAAAACACATTGGAACTCGTTTTAAAAGTTTGCTAAATTAACTCTAGGATTTACATTCCCAAAGGGATTTTTCTCTCTTTTACATTGGCATACGACCTTACAATGTCTTTGAAGTCCAACTTCTTTGCCTCTTCATTTTCAATTGATAAAATTGCTAATGCAGTTAATTTATCCTGAGTCATCGCAGATCTAAGATACGTCTTGATTAGCTTCAGTTTGCTGAAGCTCCTTTCTGCACTTGCTATGGTTACTGGAATTATGACTAGGATTCGTAAGGAAATCCATAAGTTCGTGAACAGATCCTTGTGGTCGCCAGATTTAATTTTTCTTAACAGTTTGATTGGGGTTAGTTCTTCATTTGATTCACAAAATACGCTTTTCACTTGTTGAATCTCATTAAAAAGTTCTCTACCATTAATGTCACTTACACCACCAACGGTAAGAAAATCTTCCAAGTCCAAGACAACACTTCTTCAGCTCGTCTTTCGTTGGTAGACTGTTCAAGTTTGAAAGGAACCCCCACACATCTTGATGTTGTTTTATTTGTTTGGTTCTTTCATTTAAAGATATAGTTACAATGTCAACTAGAGGTAAAAACACCTCTCTCCTGTAAATATCTTCTGCTGATTCCTCTTCATGGTTAGAGTCTTCCTTGGAAACCTGCTTCATTCTACCCCTACGTTTCTTTGGGAAAGATGTCTCCATTTCTAGTTCTTTGGCAATCTCCTTTGCACTGATGATTGCATCAGCTAACCCGTTTTCCCTAAAGGTTTTGAGAAAGTCTTCACATCATTGAAGCAGCTTCATTGTCGAAGGAAGGTCTGCTGTTTTACTTTGCAATGATTTGCTTGAAACAAAAGGTCATACCAAAGAATAAGTGAGACGAGGAAAGAAAAATCCTCCATGTGACTGACCAATGAGAGGGCCTCTGATGATACTTTTGAGTCATCGACATTTTCAGACAGTTCTATGAGAGATTCTCTGATCTCAGAATACTGATATCTGACTGCTTGGAGTGAATTTATCCTCGCTTCCCAGCAGGTTTCACATACTTGCTTTAAGGAGAGAGTCGTAACGTGTTCACTGATAACACACTATCGCTTTGTTGATGCTGCATAAATTGTATATAGGCGCTGGAGTATTCCAAAAAGTAAGGTCGATTTAACAGATGATTTTGCACCATCACTTACTACCACGTTTAAGCTATGGCAACTGCATGGAGTAAAAGATGCTCTTGGATATTCTTTCAAAACCCTTGTCTGTACACCTTTGTGGGCTCCCACCATATTGGCCCCGTTGTCATAGGCTTGTCCTCGGCAGTCATACATGTCCAGGTGGCAAGCTTCGATCTCTTCAAATAGCAACGTACTAAGAGCTTCACCTGTGGATTTGTGAGCAGCTTTAAAGCTAATAAAACTCTCCTCTACCTTAATTGCTTCACTAGTCTCGTCTTCTTCAGACACAGATGCATATCTGATTGTGAGGGAGATTTGGTCCCTATGACTTATGTCTGGTGTACTGTCCATTATAACAGAAAAGTACTTAGCATTTTTTACTTTCTGAATGACTGACAGTTTTACCTTTTCTCCTAGAAGAGTAATTATCTCATTTTGAATTTTGGGGCTTAGTAGACTAATTGTAGGGGAGGTAACACTTTCCACCCACCTCAAGTGATCCATCATCACAACATCGAACTGTCCTAAAAGCTGTACTAAGCCTAGAAAGTTTCCATTGTGCTGTGTAAAAAGCTTATCTGATGAACCTCTAAACGCAATATTGTGTTCTGCTAGGTATATTGTTATTGCAACAATACATTTTAGCACCTCCTGCCACCGTTCACTTTCTGTTCGGATATGATTCAATAATTGTTGTTTTATAGAAACATTTCCTTTCAAGCACGTTTCAGCTTCAACCCACTGTACCATGTACTTGAAGTGTTTCGGGCTCGTAGCCGCTCTCCTAGATGTTTCCAGTCATTCAGGCCTGATTTTTGACCGAGTTGTGATTTTGATTTGGATTCAAAAATTCGGCAGCAGAAACAAAATACTGCGTCACTTTCATTAGAATATACTAACCAACGGCGTTTGACTCTCTTGCCGTTATCTGCGCATCTAAAAAAAAATTCATTTGAAAAATGCCTCATCTGGTGGTTTTTTGGATATTCATGGTCCTGTTTTGCTTGGCGAAGGGGTCCTTTTAAAGTAATATCATCTTTTACAGATTGTTGAAGAAATTCAGGCCAAGTTGAAGGGTCAGGTGATAATATTATGGAGCTAACAGTCTGACTTTCGTCACCTAAAGGTAATTCATTTTCATTGTCGGTACTCGAGGACTGTAAGGGATTGAAATTGTTAGAAGTACATGCTTTATCAAGATCAAGTCTGCTTAAGTCCGATATCTGCGACGCCGTTTTACAAGGCAGAACTGAGCTCAGAGTTAACGATTTGTTTTCAGCTTCTTCAGTTAAAGTTAAATTACTTCGTGTGGTAAGATTTTCATCTGGGCTACTCACCCCTTCGGCGGCTACATTGGATGAACATAGAGGCGAAAAGAAGGATGTAAGTTTCGGCACCTTTTTGAGGAATGCTTCTTTTGCAGCCTCTTCTTCTCGCGCTAATTTGCGCCGTTGTGCTCCAGAAAGGTTTTTAGACATTGTGGCCTAGCAGCTTCAGTTCACTTATAGTCTTATACACACAACACACTCACGCTTTCACGCACTGTCTACATAATAACAAGGTCACATCGAGATGCGAAACACACTTGACAGGTGTAGTGTCTGCACTGCACTGATCAGCGATCAGAGAGACGGGCGCGGAGAGGGTGGAAGGGTGCACGGCGCACGCGCGTCAAGAGAGGGAGGGGACGAAAAACGTGGCGACGGTCGACTTTATTGTGTACTTTTGGGACGTCTGCGCTGCGACAAGAGATATTTGAGTAAACAACGATGGCATGACAGGTCAAAAGGATCGCATCCCGGTAGCTAAATATGAATGACACAAGATTACCTGCAACTGCAATGAATGGTTTATAATCTTAAAAATGTCTAAGATAATACTATTGTTGAATCTGTGGTAAATTCAATATTATTGTTGAACTTGTGTGTAATTCCAATATTCTTCTTCTATAAATTGGTTTTACAAGAGTTATAAATGGCAAATATTTTATTTATTTTCTTTGTGGAGGTAAAATAAATAAAAAAATATTTTGTAATTTTTAAAAATCCTACTTCGTGGCGCCCCCCTAGCCACGGCGCCCGGGGCGACCGCCCCGCCATGGGAACGGCCCTGTGTACAATACATTCCTCTCATACATTTCATGATGAGAATTTTTGTTTGTTTTCAAAGATCTCTTGCACACACAGAAATATATATTATAACGGTAAGAACCTCTCTTAATGTTCTTATGTTATATTTTAATGAGCGTGTAATCGTAATAAATAACACTAGAAAGTTTTATTAAAATTCATGTAATTTTTTATTAACAATTTCTTATGTGGTTTTCGGTTTTAAACTCATTATTATTTTTACTTGCTTATTATGTGCAATTTGCACTTTTGTATTACAAATAATTCTCTTATCTATCTTACGATTCCAAATTATCATAATTTTTATATGCTTATTACGCATAATTCTTAATACTACCTTACACACAAACATATTATATAATGTTTTAATCTAATACATTATTATACATTTTTCTACTGCTCTCAGCTAGCTCAGTTATTATTTTATTTAATCTTTTAATTATCTAATACTTTTGTTTTTCTTTATAACTACTAAATTCTCTTCATAACTGTTACTTCCTCTAACGAGGTTGACATTTATTATTAATAATTATAGATTTTGAATTTACAGTTACTGCTAACTTTTTATTGTTTAACAGTCTTCTCATATTATGGTACTTAATGTACAAACACAACACATTTACAATTATACAGTTATTTGAATCATCTTAGACTCTAATTGTCTATTCTTTTTCTCTTTTCTTTGATATTTAAAGTCTTTTGATTTAGTCTCGGTTTCTTATGAATACATGGTTTATAAGGTTTCTTTATATTAACAATTAATGTGTATAATTATTTTTTGTTTATTTACTTCAATTATCTATGTCCCGTGTGTTGGGACGCCAATATAAGGACTTCGAGATAAGCCCTTTATCTCAGGGTTACAAAAATAATAAATGCTCATTTGTACTGATAGCTCTTAAATTTATTCACACTAGTTTGATATCACTTGTAAATATCAAACAATAGCACAAAATTTTACGTACTCATTATTACTTGTAAATATAAAAATAACACATTACCAAAATTTAATACTCATTGCTAAATTGTAAATATCAAACAATAATACATTAATAAAATTGAATACTCATTATTAAATTGTAAATATCAAACAATAATACATTAATAAAATTTGTTATTTAAACTCTCAATCTAATGGTTGCATATTAATAATCATTCATCAATTGCGTTTAGTACTTTACTAATTATAATGTTTAGTTTCATCTTATAAATTCTTAATTTGAATAATCTCTTAAGTTATTACTATACTTTGTAACTACGGATTCATTTAGAACTTGGAAATAAACATTACTCCAAAACTGATAAAAAATGATGATTTTACTTCTAATTAAACTTTAAATCAATTTCTTTAATTCCTTGACGATTACTTTAATGAATTCTAGTGTGTGTGGATTCTTTGAGATGACAGACAGTGGATCTAAATTAATTAAGACATGTTTACTTTACTTGATATACGAATATCCAATCACTCGGTGGTTGTGGTGATGATTCCCTCATGTCGATCGTTCTGGAATCGTGCAGATAATTTCTCCAGATGATAGATGGTACCGGATGAATCCCACGATGTCACTCACAGACACTTCACTCACCAACTCCACGCATTTCGGATTATAATTTATGATTAAAAGTTAGTATTCTCTGTTGTACACCGACATCGTGATTTATTTCAAATCTGAATTGATATTACGCACCTTTGTTGCGGTATCTTTGGTTATTAAGTGTTCATGAATGTAGTTTGTGTTGTTAATGTTTCTTAAAAGTTATTTGTTGTAAAGTGTTCGTATACACTGAAATTACATTATTGTCTGGTTACTATCTGTTTCAATTAATGTTCACTGGTATGCTAATAGTGTGACTCTACTTCATAGTTCGTGTGTTTGTAATCACTGTATTAACTTTTGTTATAAGTTCGAAAACTACCTTCTCACACTGTGTATCGAATTATTCTAAGTTCAATAAAATGCTAATTCCTCCAGTCACGGACTTCACTCCGATCGCGTCCAAAATTTAGTTAGAACTCCCCCGAGCACGTTCCTATATTCTCCTTTCCAAATTTCCCATCAGACTTCTGATTCCAACGACCCCGTGTCCTTATTGGCTTCATTTTCTTCCCTCCAAGTCCAAATACCACCTATCTTTTCAAAGGCGTTCTCTGATAGGGCTCCTGGTTCCCCACCAGATTCTTCCCTTGCTTCATATTTTGAGGTTGTTGTCATTTCCAGATAACGCAGCAATAAATTGTATCTGTCATTTTTTCTGAAGTCTACAGCGGAAACTCTGAGTTTCTCTTCCATTTGTATTGTTTCTGAACTTCGTCGCTCTGGCGTTATTATCTATTGTTGTTCAAGGGCCTCGTCTACCCTTCTTTGAAAGTTAGTTTTTCTTTTTTGATTGCCAGCCAACACCCCATCCTTGAGTTTGGACGTACTCTCTGTGCTTTCATTTCCAAGTAAGGTCAAAACCCTGTCGTCGACCGCTGGAGTCTTTCAAATCAATACACCCTTCGTCGCTTTCTCCTGACAGCTGGCGTATACTTGTATACTTGACCATTGTTAAGCCTTTTCTTCTTTAATGGCTCTGTACACATTGTATGTAGTTTCCTATGGAATCAATGTGTTTTCACAAAAAAACTGGTGTTCTACGTACCGGGAGCAGTAAACTCTGCTTGTTCACAGGGCGTGCGTTGCAGCTGTCTACGAAAATTTATGACCTGTCCGCCACTAGAGCGTGTTTGCTAGTTTCTCCTTTTGTCCCTTACAAAATATTCTTTCCACACATACACCCTTCGTTACTGCTTTCAACGACACTTCTTACTGCTAATTATGAAATAAACATTTTTCGAAATTTTTGGTGTTATAGGTTATTTGTCACCTTGTTATTTGTGTGGTGCACATGAAGCATGTCCTCTTCGTCCTGGATACGAATGATCCTTATTGTCGTGGAAGTCCTGGACTCGGGTAGTCGTGGAGTCTTGTAGTCCCTCGTCACTGGATTCTCGTATTCTGCTTCATTGGATGCTCGTACTCTGCTGCATTGGCTGCTCTGGCTCTGCTGTATTAGCTGCTCGTACTCTGCTGCTTTAGCTGCTCTGGCTCTGCTGCATTAACTGCTCTGGCTGTCGATCAACTCTAGACGCTCTAGTAGTTGTACATAGCCTCCGTCAGTCCTGATGATTGAACCAAAAAAAGTTGTAGTCCTTGGACAGCGCCTCCGGCTGCTATGATGGTGTGACGTGTAAGAGAGCAATGATTGCGCGTCCTCGTATTTATACCCAAGGCGCCGAAATCATGTCTCAACAATATTCTGCCTGTTCGCAATTGTCGAGCGCATCACTTTTAATCCCGCTTTCTAATGACACTTTATTTGCTCATCTTCGTGAATTGCAAAGTCTTTGACACATTATACGATATTCCTTCGATCGTTAATTTTTAGGTGTTCATTATGCACAAAGCCATTTCTCTTTGTCTTAATTACTCTAATTACTATTAAATTTTAACTTCTTATCACTTCACTTTTTGTTCATTTTGCACTATTTTTTATCTGTGTTTGTGTTATTTTAACGCACACTTTGGTGTCTTCAGTTTTTCGCTACTATGCACACAAGCCTAGTAAAATAATTAAATACAATTAATTTATATCGCTATCGAAAGGGTGGCGCCTTTCATGAATGAACTGGTCATCATACACACACATACACTTACTTGTGTACACACATGCAGAGAGCAGCTGCTTTGCTCCCTGTCCTAACACACAAGTCAGGTTTTTCCATTACAATTTATATTGCAGTCTGAATTATTATTATTATTCAAATGCGTTATTTATATCTTCCAATTGCTTATTTAAAATACTCAATGCAATGCACAGTACTCAACATAATTGTACTGTTGCATTATTCCCCTACTTAATAAAAAAAATTTAATAACTGGTTTATTAAATTTTTGTTTTCTCATCTACATTAGATAACGGTCTATAAAAAATAACTTTTTTTTTCTATATTTTTTTTTATCAAGCACATTTATTTACATTTAGTTCAAATAATAATGACTAGTTTAATATTCCATTTACCCTTATGTGTGGTGGGCTGAACAATTATTCCCTCCCCCCCCCATCCATGTTCAGTTGGCTTGTTCCATTATATCCACTTTAAGTGGCATTCATCTTTAATTGTCATAGTGACCTAGTTATTTATTCATAAAATTTTCTTAAAGAGCTGGCGTGGTATTTGCCTACTTCTTTCAATCTTATGTCGTCATATACGATGAAAGTTTGTTCAAATTTAAATAATTTACCTTTATCCACTAAGCGATCTCTGTTATTTATATGTACAACATGTTTCGGGGATAAATCCCCATCCTCAGGTAAAATGTTTATTCACCCTAATGCATAGGGGTCGTCGAAAATGTTAACGCACATAAGCACATCACATATAACAAGTCATGAATAAATTAATGGATGAATGGAAAACGCACAAGCACGTGATATGTGACCCAGTGCACTGGTCCGCCTCCGATCGTCAACTAGCTTTTACGCGTGTTTCACTTCCTATCTTCAATGCGGTATCATAGAGCGTGTTAGACTTAAATATCATCTGGTCATTAAGTAATTGTTCTTTATGTATTTTTGAGGCCTTGTAAATTTCAAATTCCTCTAGGGCATTCAAAAGATGACCTTTATTACAGATGTGTGTAGGTTCCATGTTTTCTTTAAACCCGGTGTAATTATGGTTTTTATTTATGAGGTGAAGTGCGTAATTTGATGTGGTTGTGTTAGGGTTCTTCTTTGGTAGATGTTCTGTAAATCTATCGATGAATCTTCTGCCCGTCTGTCCGATATAGAAATTATCACATTCACTACATCTAATTTTGTACACACCTGAACAATCTTCTATTAATGTTGGAACTCATGGTTTAAGTATATTTTTTAATTTATTAGTGGTCCTGAATGAAACATTGATATTTAACTTTTTTAACTCATTTTTTTATTGACTCCCTGTTTTATATACTCCCTAATATAATAACCTGAGGATGGGGATTTATCCCCGAAACATGTTGTACATATAAATAACAGAGATCGCTTAGTGGATAAAAAATATAAGGTCAATTATTTAAATTTGATTCTAACAGCGGTCTGGAGACTATACATATAATGAAAGTTTGTTGTCCGATCTGTCTTTGCAAAGTGTACGGTCCATCGTATAATCTGAAGAATTTCTTTGCAGTATTATCACTACGCTTCCCTACTGGATTCGTCTTTAACAATATCTTCTCTTCAACATTAAACTTCAGCAACTTGTGCGTCCTGTTAAATCTCTATTCTCTCATTACCTTTTTTTATAATTCTCCGTTTACATTTGCAATTTGAATGCTTAATGGGAGTGGTACGTTTTGATTATCAGGTTTATGAACATACTTTCGCCAGAATCGATTGCATTGGCGATCTTCTTCAATCTCTATCGGTGTATAACTCGTAGCTTCACTGTAATTTTCATTAATAGCTTCTTCAAAGAACGATAAATATTCTGCCCATCTATTATGTTGTTTATGGCAGTAGATTCGTAAATATTTACCTAACTCCTTGTTCACTCTCTTGGCTAAATTTCCCTGCGGATGTCTGATGGATGTGAGTATGGGTTGTATTCCATTTTCTTTTAATATTCTACTCCATTCCTCACTTTGAAATTGCACTCCTTGATCACTAAGAATCCTTTTCATTTTACCATGTTTTGGAATATACTTTTGTAACAGAATTTTTAAGACAGCTTTAGTTGTGGGTCACATAATTGCATACAGATGAACTGCTTTGGAAAACACGTCTATACAGACTAGTATGTGTTTAACCCCCCCCCCCCCCGACTTGATCATGGTAAGGGCCCAAAAAAATCCACTGTAATTAATTCTCCCTTCGTTTCTTTCTGTATACTCTGGATCTCCACATAGGTATGCAGATTTGGTTGCTTAGCCGTCTGGCAATCATAACATTTATTTAACTCAGTTTTAATTTTCCTCCACATATTATTAATTGTAAAATCTTCTTTAAGGGATAAATTACACTTTATTGCCGATGCATGAGCTAAGCTCTCATGAGTTGGTTTGATTAGCTTATGTAACATTTCATTAGACAACACAACTTTCCAATCATACTTTATTAATTTGAAAAGAATGTTGTTATTTATTTTATACTGAGCTGGTAGTTGAGATTGATTTTTTAAATTGCTCACTGTAACATCCCGATTTTCTTCATCTGCTAAATTTTGTAGCATTCCCTTTACTTCATTGCTAGCTTTGAATTTAATAGGTAAAAGACTTTATTTCATTGTCCTCCTTATCGTATTTCTCTTCGTATTCTTCTGGAACATAACAACTTAAAATATCTGCAACGCTATTATCCTTCCCTTTGTGGTATTTGATGATGAATGAGTACT
The DNA here is from genome assembly GCA_034769895.1 of Magicicada septendecula. Classification (NCBI taxonomy): domain Eukaryota; kingdom Metazoa; phylum Arthropoda; class Insecta; order Hemiptera; family Cicadidae; genus Magicicada; species Magicicada septendecula. Next base: position 142,464,249 of record CM068376.1, on the reverse strand, counting down.
CCCCGATGGCTAAAATCCACCTTAACAAACGAGAGTTGGTGACCTTACATTTAAGTAGAAGTGATAATGCTTGATGGTCCGTATGTATCTCAAAATGAGTTCCATAAATATAATATCGGAACTGTTTAAGAGCATATACAATTGCAAGTATCTCTTTCTCTGATGTCAAGTAGTGACGCTCTGCTCCTTTGAAAACTCTGCTCGCATAGGCGATGACCCTTAGGTTTTCTTCAGAGTCCTTCTGGTATAGCATACTTCATATGGCGTAATCACTAGCATCAGAATAAATAACAAATTTTCCTTCTTTTTGAGGATGATGTAGCATGATGTTCTCTACGAATAACGTCTTCACTTGGTCAAAGGCTTCGTGTTGCTTCTCCTCCCACTTCCATTTTTGTCCTTTCTTCGTTAATTCTAACAACAGTTGAGTCCTCTCGGCATACAATGGTGTGAACCTCCTGTAGTATCCAGTTAATCCCAAAAATGCACGTAAACCTTTAAGATTTCTTGGAATAGGGAAATTGGTTATACTGGTTATCTTGGTAGGATCTGGTTGGATACCTGAGGATGAAGTGATGTGTCCTAGGAATTGGATGGATGTTTTTATGAACTCACATTTGTCTAGGTTAAGGGACATGTTTGCTTGCCTAAACTTATGGAATATTGTGCGTAGATTTCTTACATGTTCATCAAATGTCGTAGAGACTACTAAAATACCTTCTACAAAAATCATTGTATAGGGTTCTACTTCTAGTTCTAAGGTTCTTCTAAACATTTTACTATCGCCGCCAAACTCGTGCTTAATCCAAATGGTACTACCTTGTGTTGGTAACACTTATTCTTGTACACAAATGCAGTAAATTTTCTATCCTCTTCTCGGATTGGAATCTGCCAAAAAACTTGAACGTAGATCGAGTTTCGTCAAGTAGCGTGCTCCTTCACATTTTGAAAACAGCTCGTCCGCATTCGGTGCACAGTCATACTCCTTCATTATAATACTGTTCAGCTCCCGCATGTCCAGGCATAGACGAATATCCCCGCTTTTCTTCTTTACTACGACTAGAGGATTTAAGAAGTTGCTGTTGGACCGTTCTATTATGTTATTATCCAGCATGTGATGTATTTCCGTTTCTACTTCTTCCTCCTAGCGCATTGGAATCGGGTATGTCCTCCTGACAAACTTTGTTGGGTCAGTTACAGCAATGGTGTGTTCGTATACTGTCGTCTTCGTCGGTGTTTCACTGAATATGTCTTCATATTCCTTTATTATCTCATGAAGCTGCTTCTCTTCCTGTCTCGAGATTTTGTCGGTGGTCTGACTTGTACATCGAGTCATTGCATATTGAACCTTCGGTTTAGTTAAGACAATAGGTGTCTTACTTACCTTATACTGTCTTTCTTCTTCATTCATTTTTACATTATGTTGAACACCCTTATAATTACATATTATCTTATTATTACTGATATAAATCTTAGCATCTAGCACATTCAATAAATCAATTCCTATACCACCATCATATATCAACTTATTCATGATAATCATTGGACATCCTACAGCTAATTTTTCATATGTCATGGTTACATATGCTTGTTGTTTAAATTTTACTTGTTTATTTGTAGCATTTGTAATATTCATGTTATTTACAGGTAACATCGATTTTTATTTTTAAAATGATTTTTATTTTGATGAACCCAAGTAGCATTTAGAACTGATAGCTGGCTACCAGTGTCTACTAACATTTTAATTAGACAATTGTTGATATACACATTAACAATAGGGCACTTTGTGTGAGCATGCTCCTCTCGGCTTATATCCTGGTCTGTACTAAGCAATTCGTCTCTTAGGTCAACTGGATAGATATTGTTTATTGTATACCGCCTTTTGTATTTTCTAAGTCATTGTTTTGAAATCGAGGGTGAACTCACCACTTCCTCTGCACATTGTTTCTTTGATGCATTGTTTATTTTTACCGCGTTTACTCCCCTTTCATACTGCTTGGGGAACCGTTTGTTTGTATTGAGCCAAAGGTAACCTCCCTTTCCACTTCTGTTATTTTGCTGCATTCGCCGTTCCACCTGTTTATCGCATTCCGCTCGTGGTGTCGTTGTCTGGCATGCATAATTTACAGTGGACTTGTTTACCATGTGCTGTATTGGTGATCTATTTACTGTGTGTGATGTTGTGGGTTTATTGTAATCACAGCTGTAATTACGGTTATAATTACCTTGTGGTTGATAATTGTGCTGAGTGTTTTCTCTGCGAGTGATATTCTCGGATTGAGTTACAAGTATTAAAAATTCTTCTATTGTTTTAATACCCTGTGTGTATACAGCAAGTTGGATATTTTTCTGAAAATGGTAAGATATTTTAGATACTATCTCATACTCCAAAAACTTAGGTTTAAGATGTTTCATTCGTTCAGTCTGTGCTATTGTATATTGTTCCATACTTTGACGACCATGAATATTATATTCTTGTTGATCACGTATTTGGCATTGTGTATGGATATTCCAATATCTATTTTCGAATGCATCTCGGAATTGTTGATAACTTGTGACATTATCACGTATTATAGTATACCATTGTGCGGCTGACTCTTTAAAATGTCGAGTAACAAAGGCTATTTTATCGTTATCACTAATGCCACTACCAATCCTTTCCATTTCCTTCTCACAGTTGACCAAAAACTCCATACTGTTCTCCCATTTATTACCTGCAAACGTTAGCTTGATTCTATCTTCTACGGGTGCTGGATACATCATCATCGGTGCTGGACGTTTCCGTAATTCTTCCTGAAGTTGATTCATTTCAATCATCATGTGATCTTTTATATTGGACACCTTTCCAGAACAATCTTTCGCAGTCTTGGAAGTTTCTTCTATCTTGTTCTCTATTACAAGTGTCCGCGATTCTATTTCCTTTGTTTTACTAGTCGTCGCTTGAAGCTGATCATGAACATCCTGTATTTTACTATCCTGTTCATGCTTTATCACTTTCATTTGTTCAGTTACCCCGTCATTTATTTGTTTATGAATATCTTGTATATCTTTTTTCCATTCTATACGTAACTCTTTATGCTTATTTTCTAACCTAATAGAGTGTTCATGCAGGGCTTTCCTAAACTTATTGTCTAACTCATTTATGCGCGTATTTGTGTCGATAATTTTATCTGCTAACTGCATCGTACTATCTTCGATGTCTTTACTAAAAATGAACTTTATCTTGTGAAAAACTTACTTTTTTCGTCGGACACGTTTTGGCTTAAGTATCCGCCTTCTTCAGCTTTTTGGTCAGACTGCCATCATTTCGTAACGGTTTTTGTGTGGAAGGTGTAGTGGGGGTGGTGTGTGGAGGAAGGGGATTGGTGCAGGGATTCAACTTGATGTTTGTTTTTTGTAAAATTGTGTCAAAAAGTGTATGTGATTTATATTGTAATTGATCGTTGAGTATGTTGTTTGGTTGTGTTGTGTGGTGTTTATATATTCAACACTCACAGACTCAACACAACTGAACAATACGAAATATATAAACACCACACAACACAACCAAACAACATACTCAACGATCAATTACAATATAAATCACATACACTTTTTGACACAATTTTACAAAAAACAAACATCAAGTTGAATCCCTGCACCAATCCCCTTCCTCCACACACCACCCCCACTACACCTTCCACACAAAAACCGTTACGAAATGATGGCAGTCTGACCAAAAAGCTGAAGAAGGCGGATACTTAAGCCGAAACGCGTCCGACGAAAAAAGTAAATTTTTCACAAGATAAAGTTCATTTTTAGTAAAGTGATAGTGCTGTGAAAGAAGAGATGAACAATCAAGACAACTTCGATGTCTTGTTTTAACTCTTGTCTTACTTCATTTAGATTTTCTGTGATTTTTACAGTATCTTGTTTTAATTCGCCTATTGTATTATTTAAATCTTCCTTTAAATCTTCTGTTTGTTTATTTATATTTTGATTCAATTCTTCTTTCAGTTTTTCTGTTTGCTTATTTAGTTTATCGTTTATTTTTTTTTTTATTTGTTCGACATTCTCTTGTTTTAATTCTTCCCTTATTTTTACATTCTCTTCTTTTAAATTTTCTGTTTGTTTATCGAGTTTAGCATTTAGATTTTCCACTTGTTTGACATTCTCTTCTTTTAACTCTTCTTTAAATTTTTTTGCTTCTTTTATAACTAATTCGTCCATCATGGCCAGTATCGAATTTTTAAATGCTTCTAGATTCAACCCTCCTGGTTCTGCCATGTTGAATTATTTTTATTTATTCTATTATATTTTAATATAATTATTATTGGTGATACCCGGTTATGCTACACTTTATTTATTATAGTATGATTATTAATTTTTATTATTATATTAGTATTACGATTACACTTCATTTACAAATTTATTACCTGTTGAGCGCCATTTGTGCTTTTATACTACACAACAATTCGAAATAACATTTACTATACTACTAGTTATTCTTATCTTGTTGATTCATCCTCTTCGTTCACTTTATTAAGTTTATTAATATATATAAACTTTCACGTATGAACTTACTATTCGTTGTCACTTCCCCAAATGTTTCGAGGTGATGTTCCTGTTCCTCAGTGGGAGTATATACTAAATGTCGATTACAGAATAACCTTTATGGACTATAGGTGTGTGTGTGTGGTGGGGGTTGATGGTGGGAAGGGATTGGTGCTGAGGTTCAAATTGTGTGTTTGGATCAGTGTATCGAATAGTGTATGTGATTTATAATGTAATTGTTCATTTAATATGTTGTTTGGTTGTAGTTTGTGATATCTGTATATTTCAAATTGTTCAGCTGTGTTAAGTTTTCTACTTTTAGGTAAGTAGTGTAATATTTCCATGTTGTGTTCTATGTTTGTGTAACTGTGGTTTTCGTTATGTAAATGTGTGGCAAACGTGGAATGTATGTAGTTTGTGGTGAGGGCTTTTAAATGTTCTGAAAATCTGGAAGAAAAAGATCTTCCCGTCTGGCCGATGTAGAATTGGTGACAATCATTACAATTTAATTTATAAACCCCTGTTTTGCTGTATGTGTAAATGTCTTTGTTAGTATTATTTATGTGTTTTCTAATGGTGTTGGTTCTGTAGGCTACTTTATAATTGTGTTTCCTAAATGTGTTTGCAATTTTGTGTGTATTGGAATTGTAGTATGTAAGTGTTATGTATTTGCTGGGTTGTGTGCTGTTAAACACAAAAAATAAAACACATCAGACCAACAGCACACAACCCAGCAAATACATAACACTTACATACTACAATTCCAATACATACAAAATTGCAAACACATTTAGGAAACACAATTATAAAGTAGCCTACAGAACCAACAACACCATTAGAAAACACATAAATAATACTAACAAAGACACTTACACATACAGCAAAACAGGGGTTTATAAATTAAATTGTAATGATTGTCACCAATTCTACATCGGCCAGACGGGAAGATCTTTTTCTTCCAGATTTTCAGAACATTTAAAAGCCCTCACCACAAACTACATACATTCCACGTTTGCCACACATTTACATAACGAAAACCACAGTTACACAAACATAGAACACAACATGGAAATATTACACTACTTACCTGAAAGTAGAAAACTAAACACAGCTGAACAATTTGAAATATACAGATATCACAAACTACAACCAAACAACATATTAAATGAACAATTACATTATAAATTACATACACTATTCGATACACTGATCCAAACACACAATTTGAACCCCAGCGCCAATCCCTTCCCACCATCAACCCCCACCACACACACCTATAGTCCATAACGGTTATTCTGTAATCGACATTTAGTATTTACTCCCACTGAGGAACAGGAACATCACCTCGAAACGTTTGGGGAAGTGACAACAAATAGTAAGTTCATACGTGAAAGTTTATATATATTAATACTAGTTATTCCTTTCAATATATCTTTGCTTTTAACACATTTTCTTTAGAGCATTCATTTAACAAAACAATTTTTAAATCGTTAAATGATTATGTTCGAGGCCCCACGTTCTTGGACGACATTTTATATATAACGGTAAGAACCTCTCTTAATGTTCTTATGTTATATTTTAATGAGCGTGTAATCATAATAAATAACACTAGAAAGTTTTATTAAAATTCATGTAATTTTGTATTAACAATTTCTTATATGGTTTTCGGTTTTAATCTCATTATTATTTTTACTTGTTTATTACATGCAATTTGCACTTTTATATTACAAATAATTCTGTTATCTATCTTACGATTCCAAATTATCATAATTTTTATGTGCTTATTACGCATAATTCTTAATACTACCCTACAAACAAACACATTATATAATGTTTTAATCTAATACATTATTATCAATTTTCCTACTGCTCTTAGCTAGCTCAGTTATTATTTTATTTAATCTTTTAATTATCTAATACTTTTGTTTCTCTTTATAACTACTAAATTCTCTTCATAACTGCAATCTGCGTTATTTACTGTTACTTCCTCTAACGAGGTTGACATTTATTATTAATAATTATAGATTTTGAATTTACAGTTACTGCTAACTTTTTATCATTTAACAGTCTTCTCATATTATGGTACTTAATGTACAAACACAACACATTTACAATTATACAGTTACTTGAATCATCTTAGAATCTAATTGTCTATTCTTTTTCTCTTTTCTTTGATATTTAAAGTCTTTTGATTTAGTCTCGGTTTCTTATGAATACATAGTTATTTGTCACCTTGTTATTTGTGTGGTGCAGCTGAAGCGTGTCCTCTTTGTCCTGGATACAAATGACCCTTATTGTCGTGGAAGTCCTGGAGTCGGGTAGTCTTGGAGTCTTGTAGTCCCTCGTCACTGGATTCCTGTATTCTGCTTCATTGGATGCTCGTACTCTGCTGCATTGGCTGCTCGTACTCTGGATCACTGGATTCTCGTACTATGCTGCATTGGCTGCTCGTACTCTGCTGCATTAGCTGTTCTGGCTGTCGATCAACTCTAGACACTCTAGTAGTTGGACATAGCCTCCGACAGTCCTGATGATTGAACCAAAAAAAGTTGTAGTCCTTGGACAGCGCCTCCGGCTGCTATGATGGTCTGATGTGTAAGAGAGCGATGATTGCGCGTCCTCGTATTTATACCCAAGGCGCCGAAATCATGTCTCGACAATATTCTGCCTGTTCACAATTGTCGAGTGTGTCTTTTTTAATCCCGGTTTCTGATGACACTTCATTTGCTCATCTTCGCGAATTGGGAAGTCTTTGACACATTATACGATATTCCTTTGATCGTTAATTTTTAGGCGTTCATTATGCACATAACCGTTTCTCTTTGTCTTAATTACTCTAATTACTATTAAATTTTAACTTCTTTTCACTTCATTTTTTGTTCGTTTCGCACTATTTTTTACCTATGTGTTTGTGTTATTTTAACACACATTTTGATGTCTTCAGTTTTTCGCTACTATGCACACAAGCCTAGTAAATTAATTAAATACAATTAATTTATATACCTATCGAAAGGGTGGCGCCTTTTATGAATGACCCGGTCACACACATACTTGTGTACACACATGCAGAGAGCAGCTGCTTTGCTCCCTGTCCTAACACGCAAGTCAGGTGTTTCCATTACAATTTATATTGCAGTCTGAATGATTATTATTATTCAAATGCGTTATTTATATCTTCTAATTGCTTATTTAAAATACTCAATGCAATGCACAGTACTCAACATAATTTTACTGTTGCAATTAGAAGAATGTTATATATATTATAAGATAACAAATTATATAATGTATTGACTTCATGGGTATAATCGTAATAAGAAGATGATGCGTTATTTAAGTTTAAAATTGTTCCATTATTTATTTTTTTATTAAACAAAATCTTTCATTTCGCATATTGAAATAGTACTCGTTATTAAATCGTTTGTACGACTCTTTGTACACAACTTATAGGTAACAAATTACATACAACAAGTAATTACATCTAATTTTAATTAATTAAATATTATTGCTCTCGGCTTACTCATTGCGTGGTCATCTTTTTGCAATTGCTGATTAATTTACTTCAATAGTGAATTTACTTGTATTCCAGTTTCTTTAATATTAATTGGATTTAAAACTTTCTACTGCATATGCATTCTCCTGTATCAACAAAGACTTTATTAATTACGTTAACTCAAAAATCAAATATTTCTCTTATCATTTATGTTACTCTCAATTACTAAATTTTATACAAGAGATATTATTCTAAATTTCACTCTGCTTTTACATTTATGTACAATTAGTTATTTTAATACAGGTTGAATGTCTTTCATTCTAACTTTAATTAGTGTCTTTCAAATGTCTGTAATTACAATAGTTTTTCATCACCTCGTTTGACGTGGTTAATCATCCGTACGTCCTCCTTTGGTCCTCAGTACGTGTCCTCCTGGTCCTCTGGTCGGATTCCACTGCATGTGCTGTTTAATAGTTGTCTCGCCTCACATCATATGCTGCAGGTGTGTCCATAGACCTCATCGTATGTGCTCTGCTGCTCTGGTTGGACTTCTAGTTTGTCCTGTGACTCTTACTATAGATTTAAAATAGCGTCGTCGACTGACATAGCCTCCTGTGGCAACGGTTGAATCGAAAAGAAGAAGCTTTATTAGCGCAACCTGGTATTTATAGTCAGGTCATGCAAAAGCTCAGGTCTGAACAATTTTCAACTTGTCAGATTTTGTCGAAGCGTCTTTTCCCCCACTCTGGTTCAATTCACTATTTTCGTCTATCTTCGCTAATTACGAAGTCTGTTTCACACTACACGATGTTCAATCGATTGCTAATTTTTCTGTGTTTACTATATGTAAATTACACTTCTTTATTGTAATTACAAAAAGAGCTATTCACTTTTTACATTATACTAATTGCACTTTTCGTCACATTGGCACAGTCTTTTAACACTTTGTTCACCTTTAATTTCTATACACTTTGGTGTCTTTTGTTTTACCATATCATACATATTTTTCTTATAATTAAAATAAAACATAAAAACTATCCTACTTTAAAAGGGTTGGTTACATTTCAGGAACGGACAGGCTTCACACACACAAACAAAATACACTCGTACACAACGCTAGCGACAGGTATGCCAGGAATGCGTGTCCATGCATGAATTCTGCGCTCCCTATTTTTAACTACGATACAGCTTATGCAATCTGAATCATGTTTATTAATCCATATTTATTTATTTTTATTATTTATTTAATTTATTTTGGCAATGCACAGTACCATTAATGGTTGTACCGTTGCAATATATATATATATATATATAATGTTAATTTCTTCAGCAAATTCATAAGTGTATACTGATGTTCTTTCAAATCCTAAGTTATTTCTTGGACTGATCATGTATGTCCATTAGGGTGGAACGAAAATGGCCTTTTTTTAATTTTTTTTTTGTTTAGTTTTGTAATAGTGGGGAAAAGTTGCCTTTTAGGTTCAAAAAGAAGAAAAAAAAATTTGGTTGCTATACTACAACATCTTGAGGTGCCGCAAAGAGCTTAAAATTTGTAAGAAAATTAAAAAAATTGAAAAATTATAAAGTGTGATAAATAATTTTTTATGGTTTTCTCGTACATATAATGTTACAAAAGATAGTTGTAAATACATATATAAGCATTAGAATTGGAAAAAATTATTAATTACAAAATATAATAATATTAAAAAAATATTTTTTAATGTCAAAAAGTTTGTATTTTTGCTAATTTTGAAACTTTTGAGAACATTTTGGTTGTTACAAATAGTAGTAAATAAGGTTGAAATAAAAGCTCGTCAAATCAATTATATATTTTTTTTATTAGAGCACACGTAAAAAAATATCATAATACACTTTTAAAGACATTGAAAGTTCATTTTTTATGATTTAAAAAACCCTTAATAATTACAAATGTTACAGCTGCAAAATGTTTGTTTCTACTTCATTGACACATTAAACTGTTTTTTTGTATCAAATTTTGGCATGTTCTCACGTGAGTCAATTTTTGCTCTTATATATCCTTCTCTTGTGATTGAACCACAGACATTTTGAGCCGATTCGGTCACCAGTTTCACAGCTCTTTCCACTGCTTGCGTGTGACAAGGAAGCCGGGGAAAGTCGATAAGCGGGTCCACTTTACTATTTGGTTGAGCTTCAGATGTCTTCCGTATAAAGTCTTTGAGAGAGTCAATGGAAACATGTTTTACCAAGGGGGGTTCAGTTACGTCATTTTCAGCCCATGAGATCATGTCGATGTAATCCTTTGCGTCAAAGTTTATCTTTGGATCTTTAAAGTTCCTGACTACACCTCTACTTTCTGTTCTTGCTTTTAAAACACGTCGTAAACCAAGTTCTCTTACATTTTTGCGCTGATCACATAGCATGGACAAAAGGAGATTTTCTGCAGCAGCAAAGTACCCATTTCTTTGAATAACCGGGTCTAGAACGTTCTTGAAATCATCAGAGAGATAGCGTGAATATGAGATAAGCTTAAACAGATGTTTGGAACCATAAGTATATGAAGGTTTTAACTTAATGTTAAACCACACAGGTGCATACACTTTCACAATGTACTCAGCCAGAGTCTCAAGGTTTTCAGTTGGATTTTAAGTTGCCACATACAATCTAAGTATACGGTTTGCTAATGTAAGCCACCTGGAGTGAGCAAGTTTTCCAGGGTTTCTTAAAGATAAATCTAGTGAGCAATTTCCACTTGATACAGCGATACACATATCCAATAAATACTTCTGATCTGTACTTAAATCATTTATGTTCTCCAAAAGAGGAAGGTTATTTTCAATTGGCAAGAAAGTAACCACAGGAAGATTAGCACAGTTTTCCAGCTGCTGACCTATTTCGCCTTTAAACTCATTGGGTCCCTTCGTTTTACCATCTAAATGACAAAAAAGATGTCGCAAAGGTAGCTCATTTCCATGGAACAAACAAACTAACCATTGTAAAGGTCTTCCTATTTCATTTTCCATCAAAGAAATCACACCATTATTATGTCCAGTGTTTACAACGGTTCCATCACACCCAATAGCAGTAAAGTTCAAAAGTTGTTCGTTGTGTTCTCTATCTTCAAGATACTCCTGTATACTGTCTGCTATGCCTTTCCAGTGCCAGATTTAGGTGTTACGTGGCCTAAAAACTTCAAGTTTGGTTCCTCTATTAGTGAAACGTGCTCTTCTGAAATAACTTTTTTGTACAACTTAATTCCTTTCTTTTCTTGAAGAATTGTTTTGTCTCTTCTTCCATCAAAAAACAATGCAATAGTTAAACTGTTTTTATCTTTCTATTCATATTAAAACGCCTATTTGAAACTTTTATTGCATAATCGAGACACATAAAATTCTTTGAAAAAGTTACAAAAAGTGTGTTTTTATAAAACTTTACCGCTCTTGCGGCACCTCAAGACATAATCCAAAAAGTTAAAAAAAATTGTGTTTTTTTTATATAAAAACTGCTTTTTTGACAGTATTTGAAATTAAAAAAAAATGTTTGACAACTTCTTAAAAAAACTTAAAAATGTAGCGAAAATTGCAATTTTATGAAAATTTATCGTCCTTGCGGCACCTCAAGACGTGCTCCAATATTTTTCATATCTTTTTTTTATCTTATTTACACCAAAAGGCAACTTTTTCGCGCTATTACAAATTAAAAATCCAAACTTGATTTTTTCGTTCCACCCTAATGTCCATGTTCTTTCACTGCTTTGTGAAGCAAAAAATCTTTTTAAATACAACTATTTCATTAACGACTCGGAACACAAAGTTTTTTATGAGTAAAAACATAAAGTTTTACCTTACAACCTGAACCAGTTTTCACTTTTAAAAAGCTTCTTCAGAGGTTTGTAACTTCTCTGAAGAAGCTTTTTAAAAGTGAAAACCAGTTCAGGTTGTAAGGTAAAACTTTATTGTTTTTACTCATAAAAAACTTTGTGTTCCAAGTCGTTAATGAAATAGTTGTATTTAGTTAAGTAACGGACACGTCATGGACAATGAAATCCAATAAAATCTTTTTCTTGAAGAATCTTGCTAGTTATGTTTACCTTGGACAAAATGTTTACTGTGTGACAAGGAAGACCAAAAATTTGACAAAAGTTATATCTTTTAGCAGAGTGTGGGTTTCCATCTTAATCATATTGAACTAATAGAACCTGTAATTGGTGAAACTTCTATGACCTCAACAAACATCATAGAAACCAGCTAGCCAGCTAGTTGATGTCACAAAGACATTATTCCTCCGATCCAACTGGAGCACCATGTATCAGTAAAGGATTTATTAGTGAGAGATGGTACATGCTGTTTGTAATGTTCCATCAGCAAGGAAAAGCTTAAAAAAATACACAACTCGCTATGTCGAACTAAAAATTTGTTACTTCTAGCAGCAGCATTCTAAACAAGATTCAATGCATGAGCACTATAAGGGACATAAAAATGCTTGTGGATTTTTCTCCAAAATTCTTCTCTGTAGGCCACTTATCTTTTCATTCATGTTACTATCATGGTTGTATCATTGTCCATGTGAATCTTAAATGGGTAAGGACATTTCTTGTAACTGCTCAATTAAAGTATTAGGAATACACACTCCAGTTGTTTCATTAAGTGGTACAAAGCTTAGGTAATGTTCTTTTACACACATGTGGTACGCTTCACATTCATCAGCACAGGAGTGTAAGGACTGTGTTTTTATTTAATTTGAAGGAACATGCCAGCAAATCTAAAAATATAGTCATTTGCCCCACATGTTTGATATGTGGGGTAAAGTTGAGGATGATTGAGAAATCTTAGCTTTGTAAGTTGACGTGAGAATCTTTTCTTTGACTACATTCATTAAGATTTAGATTAGCTCATTTTCTATCCTCTTTCTCAGATAATCACATGTGCCTGATTATGTATAATTTTCTGGAGACGTTGATTCTTGATAATATCAAACACAGGGAGATAATTCACAAATTTTAGAAATTCTCTGTTGCCATGAGCATACAATGTGCCACTATTACCATGAAAAAATTTTGCATATCTAGAGTTCTCAAAGCACAAAGTTCGAAAATTTGATGTCAATCTCTTTTTTACTTTTTGCAAAATATAAACTGGCTACAGTTGTTTCTTTTTTGAGATTTTGATTAAAATCTTTTCAGTTTTCTTAAGTAGTCACATGGTCGTAAAGTTTTTGTGATGCTAAAATTTCTGATATATTATTCAAACCTTTGAAACTGTTGTGAGACAAAAAGTGGTCAATTTCCAATGAACAATATGCAACACAAACAGAACAAAGCTTTTCGTCATTACTGACATCTTCAGGTCTTAAACAACTAGGTTGTTTAAGACCTGAAGATGTCAGTAATGACGAAAAGCTTTGTCTAAATAATAAAAACAATTATAGCAGTTTAGCAATTTTATAAAAGAAAAGTAAGGATGGCTGCTAATTTAAACAATACGAAGAACAAACAGAACAGTTTTTCACTTCCCTGAGAATACTGAAGGCATTGGCAGCGCATCTCTTCACTATTGGACATATTTCTTTTATAATGTGTACTAAAAATTTTATTTTCTTTCAGTCTGCATGCAAAGTTTAGTTTGCTTGTTCAGGTCCATGTTCATTTAAAACTGTGTGTAACTGATTTCAAGGAACTTCAGCAATTTACCAAGTAGCGGGATCCATATAATCTAATGACAAACTTCTTTTATTTCAGGGCCAAGTATATATACTGTATATTTTTTTTTTTACATTACAAATAATTATATATATTCCAAAATCTTATCCAGGAAATACAAATAAGAGTCCAGAACTTTTTTTTTCACTCAATTTCACTTAAGGATGAGTGATATGTACATGCATTTTATACACATGTACAAATAGAGTTTTTGAATAATGAGAAATAAATTTATAGTCTGTTGCTTTTATATTATAGTCTGGAACCTAAAGTGATGTGTAAAATGTATTCCTAAATTATTGTGAAGTGCCCGAAAAAATGTTTTTGCTAGGAAAGTTCAATTTTTGCATAAGTGCAATTTCTGAGCAACACAATTACATTGCTATATTAGTTCCAATTATTAGTTGTATATATTACTATTATTATTACATATCAGTAAATACAACAATATATAAATATAATTTTACTGAATAAACAATTGTATTACTTCATTTTTATGTGCTGGCTAACCTGTAACCTCCGTATATGTTTATATATGCTTCAGTTGTTCATTGTTGAATATTAAAAGCGTTTTGCCTGTGTTAGTTGTGTTTCGTTTTTAGTTGTTGAAATAATGAATTACAAAACTGTAATTCTGTATTGGCAATGAAAGTTGCAATATGGGCAGAACATTTATATACAAGGTCTTAATTAAGTTCGCAAACTTGCCACTGTTTAGTGGTGAGGGCAGCACTATACAGCAGCTCTGTAAGATTTCATAGCCTTGGTCTTTCAGTGTCACACAGCAGTGTTTGTGTTGACACATGGCGGATTTGTGCTGATTTGCATGCATTGTTGTTTATGCTTGTGTGTGTGCGCTGTCATGAAAATGTCTGAGCTGGAATTAGAGCAATGAACAAACATCAAATTTTTGGTGAAACTGGGCAAGAGTGGGAGTGAAACACAGGAAATGTTAGTGCAGGTGTACAGTGAGAATGCGATGAAGAAAACAGTGGTGTACAAATGGATTAAACAGTTTTCTGAGTGGAGGGAACAAGTGACTGATGAAGAAAGGGTACAAGCGGGTATGAAACATTGCCAAAATTCATCAAATTGTGTGTTCAAATTGGTGACTGACTATGAGATCCATAGCAGACCAAGTGAACATTGATAGGGAAACTGAGCAGAAAGTTTTAACTGAAAACCTTGGCATGCAGAAGATGTGTGCCAAAATGGTCCCAAAGGAGCTCACCAATGAACAAAAGCAAAGGAGGGTTGAACTGTGCACAGACCTGTTGAAGAGGTAAGACAATATTTTCGGCTGAATATTCACAGGTGATGAAACCTGGATCTTCGCATATGACCCTGAAACAAAGCAACAAACTGCCCAATGGTAGTCACCTGCTTCTCCATGACCAAAAAAGTTCCGTCAATCAAAATCAAAACATTGTTGATAACTTTATTTGATATCCAAGGGATTATTCACTATGAATTTGTACAACCAGGACATGAAAAAGTGGGATGCAAACAACTGGAACTTTTCTCCAACAACTCATGGCTTGTGCATAATGCCAATACACCTCTGGATATGGCACTGTCTAGGGGAGTTTTTGCCCAGGAAACAAATAACTTTGGTAGACCACTCGTTGTACTCACCTGACCTTGCTCCAAATGACTTCTTTCTTTTCCCAAAGATCAAAGAAATTTTCAAATGGTGACATCACTGAAAATACAAATTTCAAAAATGTAGAGAAACACTGTTACATAATCTTGTTTTTTTTTTATTTAAAAAATAAATGTAAGTTTTGAATAAAAAATTAAGCAAAATTACAAATCTTAAGATAATGTTACTGTTTTATTCCTAAGTATATACACAGACTTATTCTAAAAGGAGAAAAACAGAACTAAAATAACTTTTATAGTTTTTAAGGATAAGGTAAATATGTTAACAAAGTCAAACATAGGATGAAGTGACCCCCATTAAACCATAGATCTCAACATGTTTCCAAATAACATGGACTCCAGATTACATTAAATAGTATGTTAAAGTCAACTAATTCAAAAATTGAAGTAATTTGTGTGTTTACAACTCTTGTTAAACAAATCTTGAATACTTCTGAATTTTTGAAGATATAATTAGAGAAAATTAAATTGAATTTTTTTATAATTTACCTCATTTAGAATCACTTGTAAGTACAGCAGTCACAACTTTTTATTTACTTAGCAAATGAATTTTTTGTTTTTTGAATTATAGTGTTACAAGTTAAAGAGACACTTGAGAAAGAAAAATTAAAACTAATACAAGTTAATTTGAATGAAATGTTTTAAAACAGTTCTTCCCTACTGTATATTAAAGCATCATCTACTGTGAACTGTGTATGCCATGTGTTTTTTAAATGTTCTGCGCATGCACACACATTTTCTGTTTACTACTACTACAACTAATGCTGCTACTACCACTAGTACATGCATATATCATGTGCACACACACACACACACACACAAATACAAGTATAAACATATGCATATGTAGTTATATAACTTTGCATTTTACATAGCCCTTTATATTACTCTGATGATGTTGAATTAGTTGAATTACAAAGTGTACATATGAGAATAAACTAAAAAAACAGTTGCATATAAACATAATATCATAAAATAATTTGTGAGCAAACATGTGCACGTGTACATGTGCACGTGTGTACATATGTACATGTGCATACAGACACATATTTCCATAACATCAAGTATATTTCCAAAGACAGGATTCCATGACATGTACAGTATCTTAAGACATTTGATAGTTCTATAATTCTTATATTTTCACGTATTTTAATAATATATTGTTAAAATGTTTTTTTTTTGTTTTTCGTCTAATGTGTGTTTATAAAATAATGTATTGCCAACAACTTATGGTAGAAGAAACTATACGAAGATTTGAATTAATATACATTTGCTCAAGGATTGTTCATGAAGTTAAGGCAAATATACTAGTATATGTCAAAAAGCCACTGATTCCAAAGGGAATCATTATGTATTACTGTAATAAATGATTATAAGTAAAGAAACCATATAACTTGTTTTATAATACTTATAGGAATGTTCATAATAAAATGTAAGGTAATAATATTTAAAATTAGGTAACTAAAATTTTTCTCTCATACATTGATGTTTCAAAAATCCATAACTTAACGTGAAACAAAGATGTGTACTTTAACAATGTAATGTACAGTACCATCAGTTTCTCTGTTCAACTGTGTCCAAAGAAGGTAGAACAGAGTGTTATTAATACATGCATCCAATTTGAATCAATAGACATGTGAAAACAAATTGAACTTTACAATACAATTCCAACTGGAAAGGATTAATTGTCATTTTCTTATCTTGGACATCTTCTATCCTTTTACCTTACTTTCAGTTGACACATAGTCATTGTTTTTATTTTCGTTTTTGATAAATGATGCAGAAGATCATTTATCCTAAACCATCTATCCTAATTTCTTGAGATAAATGGTTTTTAACAAAGAAACAATTTTTCTAAACTTTGCATGTCTTAAAGTAACTTTTACTTTAAAAAACGAACAAACACTCCTTGATAAAGGCCTAAAACATAACATACATTACAAACAAAACAACCAAACACTAACAAAACTCATAGTTGACACTGAAACAAATATACAAAACACAGCACAGAACATCAAGACACACTAAGACATAATATAAACAATATAATAGGAGCACATAAGACACCAGACAACAAGAACCACAACTCAGAAATACACACAGCCATCAAACTGAGGGAAAAGGCACACAAACACAACATCACATTTGTAAAAGCAGACAAAGGCAACACGACTGTAATCATCTCCACAGACAACCTACACAAAAAAGTACAAAACTTCATGGAACAGAACAACATCACAGAACTAAAACACAACCCCACAGACAGATACCAAAACACAGTAAAACAACTAGTCAACAAAGCCAAACACATAATGACACACAAACAAAAGCTCTATATGAAACAAATCTGACCATCAGCCCCTACCCTCCAAGCACTTCCCAAAATCCATAAAGAAGATATTCCGATCCGCCCCATTATCAACTACCATAATGCCCCTGCACACAAACTCTCAAAACATCCAAACAAAATTATCAGACAACACACACAACTAGACAACAACATTTCAGTAAAAACAACACAGACCTAGTAACAAAAATAAAACACATACACATCCCCCATAATGCCACATTAGCCTCCTTTGACATTAAAAACCTGTACACAAACATCCCCATCTCTGAAACAATCACCATCCTACAAAACAAACTCAAACAGAACAACACACCAGACGAACTTATCAACGAAATAACAGAAACTCTGAACATTATCACAAAACAAAACTACTTTACTTATAAATATTACACACAGAATGATGGTCTACCCATGGGCTCCCCCATATCCAGCATTCTAGCAGAAGTCTTCCTCCAACACTTAGAAAAAACAAAAATACTCACAAACAATGACAGACACATAAAATACTATATTGGCACAGATACGTTGATGACATTCTAATACTATACAGGGGAAACAAAAGAAAGAAAACCGACTACAACTGACACACTAATACACAACTCCTCCAATCACCCAATACAACACAAACTAGCTGCCTTCAGAACCATGATACATAGAATTAACAATATCCCCCTAGATGAAAAGACTACAAAGACGAACTAAACACGATAAAATATCTACCAGAATCTAACGGATATGACAGAACAATAGTCAATAAACTCCTACACAAAACAAGCAACAGACAAAGACAGAAAACAACAAATTCATAACACTAACATACATCAACAAACAAACTGAAAAAATAGCCCACAAATTCAAAAAAGCAGGATACAGAATCGCTTACAGAATTACTAACCAAACAGAACACACGTTATCAAAACACACACACAAAGCACAAAACAAATTCAATCTGTGTTCCGAGTCGTTAATGTAATAGTTGTATTTAGTCAAGTTATTTCATTATTTATATTTTTTCAGTGTCTTATCCCATCGCTCCTGTAGTCTTTTTTTTCTTTTCCTTTGTGTTATTACTTCCCAAATCCTCTTAACTAGTACTATTTTGTTTATTCTTGGTAACCTCCACTACCAAAAATGCATTCCTGTCTCTTGAACTTGGAGACCAAATACATTGACCGAGTTGTCTGTTCAATATGTTCTACATTCAATACGTCTTTTCTTATGTGATCAATTCAGTCATTCATATTGATTCCTATCACACTTAGATATTCATCTTAAGTTACTCAAATCTTATTATTAACTTGCTTAGTCATAATTCTTGATTGGCACCCATGTATAAGTATAGATCTGTGTACAGCTTTGTATACTTTCATTTTTGTATTTGCCTTGTTACTTCTTTGTTGTTTATAAGCCTGTGCTCATTGCATGATACATGTCACTCTCATAATAAAAACTATCAGAATAATTATGTATTAAAATTTAAATGCATAGGAAAAATCAAGCAGCATTCCATTTCTTTTCAAATTGAACACTAAATACTGTTACGAGTGGTATCAAACTGTGTAGAACAGCTGAGAACATTCTCCTCCCCCCCACCACCACCACCGTCCAGTGTGGCAGGTGTTTCTTCATTCAAGTAGGTGTTCTAGTGTGTTCCAAGAACACTTGAGATACACATTAAGCTGGCATGCACTAAGGAGGGAAAGCTGTACTGGACCTCTGCACGACCTATATAAAGCCACAGCAACCGGGTTGTCAGTTCAGTTTACATGAGTGATTTTCAATAGCGCGGATCAAGTGTTTGTTGAAGTGAATAATTATTGTGTTAATAATTGTGTGAAACTCTATTAATTGACATTGTTATTGGGTGTGGACAAATCTAACTGGAATTATTGTACAAGTTGATTATAAACTGTTATTTGTGATAATTAAAGCTGGTTTTTAGTGACTTCATTGCTGTTTTGTATTTTGTTTTCCACTGTACCATATGATGATAAGTAGACCATCGTAACAATACTTATTATAAGTATATCACTACTGACTCAGATCACTAATTTTTATATTGGTAAAAATGTCAAAATTTGACCTTATATGAGGATTGTTCAATAGAAACATGTTTGACATGCGGAGCTGTGACTTCGTTTCCATGGCAACGTAATTCATTTGTTTATATTGTCTGTTTAAGTACTAGTGATGCGTCTGTCAACAACATTTGCAGTTTGCTCTTTTTTAAGCGTTGTGACTGGGTTGAAAACTGGCATCTATGATAGAAAATCCATCCAAAGATAATCTGAATGCCATTATTCAGTTTTTGGCTGCTGAGGGGCATCAGCCAATGGAAATTTATACAAGAATATAAGCTATATATGGTGACTATAGTTATTCTCATACAGCAGTGGTTAATGGTGCAATAAATTTCAAAAAGGAAGAAAATCCACTTAAGATTTGGCCCGTCCCGGACCTGCACGTGTTGCAGCATCAGATGAAATGTGAGACAGCTGGAAACTGCTTTACATGCAAATAGGCGCATCGAAGTTAGAGAACTTTCTCAAATGTTGAGCATCAGTGTGGGAACTGTTCATTCCATCGTTCATAGTCTTAGCTATCACAAAGTTGCTGCTCAGTGGATTCCATGACTGCTTACTGATGAGCAGAAATATTTGCATTCAGCCTTATTATTACAGCATTTGATGCGTTATCAACAACAAGGTACAGTGAAACTTCGATTAACCGTCAGGGTCGGGACCGTGACCGTGATGGTTAATCGAATAGACAGATAACAGAAAAACCTTAAACAACAACCCACCCCCATCCATTGCATATGAACGTATTATAAAAAATGCACATTTACGAACTGGAAATACACTGTACATACATGTATTTTATTTTACAGAAACAAACAATATACAACTTACATTAAGTACAGTATATGTAGTACAACATATGTACTGTACATATTGTTACATGAACATACGCTCTAGACGTACATATATATTCAAATTTTAAAATAGTCTGTCATTTTCTTTTGTTTCTTCGAGGCTTGTGCTTTCTGAGCGGCAATGTTCCGTACTTTACGTAGGAGAAGTATCTGCGTTGCGTTTGCCTCTTCTTGCCCCTCAAACCACTCAGTGCATTTTGATAACATTGTTTCTGCTTCTGTATGGCTTAACGTAGTTTTTTCATTCAAAATATAACACTCGTCTTCGTCAATTTCTTCTTCTTCATTGTCAATCACACTGGAAACAATTTCATCATCGTTCAAAATGTCAAAGCCTGCGTCCAATTTGTCACATCCCAACCACTCTGTTACTTCTGCTGGCGTTATGTCTTCAGCATTCGGTACATTATTGCACAATTTCGTCGACACTAACATTCCCAGTTTCCTTAAGTTCACCATCATTAGCTTCAGGCCAGAGTTTATTCCACCCATTTTTAAGATTTGACACTTGAAGATCATCCCATGCAGCAGCAACATTGAAAATTGCATCTTTTATGTTGTACGTTTTCCAAAACTCTTTTATAGACATTTCATCATCAGATGAAATCAAACTTCCAATAAAAGCTTTCCTATAATGATGTTTCATGTTTTTCATTATGCCCTGGTCCATAGGCTGGATTAGTGGTGTTGTGTTTGCCGGAAGGAAGAGGCATGTTATTTTGCCATCATCACTTTTAATTCCGCAAGAGGGATGTGCTGGAGCATTGTCCATTAGCAGCAATGCTTCCTGTGGTAACTGCATTTCAGCCAAATGAGCTTTAACTTGTGGCACAAACACTTTGTGGAACCAATCGGAAAAAATATCTTGAGATATCCAAGCACTCTTTTGAGCATAATAGGTAGCAGGCAATGCGTTCAAATTAAAATTTTTGAATGCACGAGGCGTTTTTGCTTTTCCAATCACAAGCAGGGGTAACCTGTGATTGCCGGTGGCATTTGCACAAACCATTAAAGTGATCCAATCTTTTTGGACTTTAAAACCCGGGGCTGATGTCTCCGAAAGTGATGCCAATGTTTTTTGTGGTAAAGCTTTCCAATTGAGCCCGGTTTCATCGCAATTGTACACTTGTTCCCTAACGAGGTTTAATTTGGTCACTTTCTCTTTAAATTGTTCTCTGTACTCGGCAATAACTGCACTATTTGCACTAAGTTTTTTACCACTAATGTCTAGTTTCCAAATGCCATGGCGACACTTAAACTTATCGAGCCATCCTGTTTGCATTAAAATTAGGACCTCCGTCAAGTTTTTTATTCATTCCAACCGCCTTGGCCATTATTACGGGGCCTGAAAGTGGGATTCCTTGACTCCGTGCTTGTATAAACCATTGATACATAACAGTGTCCAGTTGGTCATATTTTGCTGATTTCATGGTTTTACGAGTCTTAGGATCTCCATCGATGTTTTGCATTTTTGAAACATGTTCTATTTTTTCAGCATCGCGTTTAATGTCATTCACTGTGGTTCTTCCAACACTGTAAATGAGAGCAATACTAGTGGGAGTTTCACCTTTTTTCAAAAGTTTAATAATCTCAATTTTCTGGTTGAGATCTAACACAACCCGTTTACGCTTTTCAGCCATTTTTTAGCTGTTGCACAAAAACAAAAAAGAAAACAAACCTTAACAACAAAACTTACTGGTGTGAATGTCACTATCATATGCCAAAACAATTAAGCCACTACGCAACAACTAATGTACAGCACCGAGCACAACAGCTTCTCAGCCACAACTGAAACTGACCACGTGTGCGGTAGCTAGGCGGGCCAAGAACGTGACTCATCAATAGAACAATAGTGCACCACTCCGGCGCCTCCGCCGCTCAGCAGTAAAGCAAGGATGATTTTTTGCGGCAATCTGGTTACTGTACATAGAGTACGGACTGACAGTTAACAGAAACTGATTGTTAAAAGAGTGACGGTTAATCGAAGTTTCACTGTAATGGCTTTCTACACCAAATTGTTGCCGGTGATGAGTCTTGGTGTTATCACTAAGAACCAGAATCCAAACGTCAGAGTATGCAGTGGAAGCATGCACAATCTCTGAAGGCGAAAAAATGTCGGTCCCAACCTTCGGCAGGAGAAGTATTTTTTTTATTATCAGGGCGTGCTGCTCTTAGATTTTAAACCTAATGTCAACATCAACACTGAGCGATATGCAGACAGATTAAAAGCCTTAGTATCGGGTCAGTATCAAGAATAAATGTCTCGGGAAGCTCACAAATGGTGTCATTCCTGTGCATGATAATGCTCGACCCCGTGTAGCCCAGACGATTCAAGATCTGCTTGGTCGTATAAAGTGGGAAGTCTTACAACATCCACCTTACAGTCCCGACTTGTCCCAGTGTGATTGTCATGATTTTGGCCCATTAAATAAATCACTAAATGGACGGCAGTTCAAATCAGACGCTGAGGTAGAGTTTGCTGTTAGCAAATGGGTCTGCAAAACACCGCAAGAATTTTACCAGCAGGGAATCTACAGATTAGTGCAACAGTAGGACTCATGCCTTAACGTTAATGGAAACTTCTTTTAAAATTGTTGAATAAAAAATGCTTTACAGCATCTAAACATGTTTCTATTGAACAATCCTCATATCCTCATAGTCTGATGAAGCTTGTAATTAGTGAAAAGTAGTTCAGGCTGTAAGGTAAAAGTTTAACATTTTTACCAAGAAAAAATTGGTGTTCTTGTAAAAATAAAAAATTATACTTATAATTAGTTAATCAACGGATACATCATGGACAACAAAATCCAGGAACTAAATACTTCTCCAAGTGTAAAAAAAAATTCAGCCTAGTTTTCATTTTAAATAGAGTTAAATTAGTTTTCATGAAAGTTGTATTATTTAACTGTTATTATAACACTAATTATTGATCATCAGGCAGGGTTTAATTTCAGTCTGTAACAGTACAATTCTGGCCCTACTGTGTTTTGGGGAATAATCAATTTAAATTGTATTTTTATTCAACGTCATATATAAGAAACTAGTAAAGTTTTATGAAGGTTTGCAACTACGCAATATCGAGTGGACAGAAATTGCGTCAAGGTCGGGAGTATACGCGCAGAAACAACATCATTTTGCCATACTAATGTGTCAACAAGCTGCACCCATGTATACGTCATCTAAAAGTATGCAACACATAATAAATGCGCTTGTAAACAACTAAGGCGTGGGACTCGACACAAAGAAACTGGTGACGCAGCTCCTCCCCACCTCGGAATTGAAGCATTGCAAATCGTTCTCAGTCACGAAATAGCAGTATAGCCGGCCGGCTGCCTATCTAAATTTTACAAAACTAAGTCTCGGACGTTCACATGTACAATGTAAAAGTGAAGTATTTTATATAAAATGAAGTAAAAGTTCAACGTTATTAACACGTAAAACTGAAACACAAAGTTTGGTAAAGTTTTAACATCTATAGTGCGAGTTCAGCAATGGGACGTCTGCAGGACTGATTTCAGCTAAGTGACAAAATGGGGGGTACACAAAATGTTAAATAAGGGTCAATACAAAATTTTCAATTACTAAATAACTTTAATTAAAATGAGCTCAATTTGGGGAAAATTAACAAAAATTTTACCATAAGAATGAGAGTGTGAGTGAATGCTAGAATATCTAATTACATTTAATTAGAAGTGCTGGATTGTAAAGTTATTTTAATAATGATATCATAAAATATAATTGAATATGTTATTTTGGAGGGCTTGTGAAATGTTTAAGGGGAATTTTAACTTGAATAGTGGAACTGTGTCTCATGGCGTATAGTAGCGTGCTTGTTTCGCACGGTAGAGTCATATTCATTTGTACATAATACAACAATAAAAGGTAATGTCATTGGTAAACATTTCAAGCAAGAGTAAATTATTTCAGATAACACATTCCGCTACTTCTGGTTCGCTTAAACGAACTCTGTCCATAAAGGTAAGCAAATTTAATGTTCTTGTAATAACAAGATGGCGCCTGAACAAAATATTGGTGAAAGTTATTAATATTACATATAATAAAAATGCATTAAATAATAAATATAACAATGGCTTCTCGAACAGGGACTCGACATAAAATGTGATTTTATGTGGAGTAAGCCTACTGGAAAGAGCGGAACAGTTACCTGAAGTAATATATAATTTGGAGATACGTAAATATAGACGTAAAGATAGGGTTATGTTATAAGATTATGTGCATGCATGTGTTATAAATAAGCAGAATGAATACTAATGACGATAAGAATGTAGAAGTCAGCATAACTGACGAAACAGTTACGAGTGAGATGGGCGTTCAATTAACCCCAATTAGCCAGATCGGTGAGTCCAGTGCCACCGAATTAGTCGAATTAAATACAGTTCAATTAACACCCATCTCAACTCGATCTGAAAAGAAAACAGATGAGACAGCTGCCATGATGCAGTTACTGTTAAATAAATTTGATGAGTTGAAAGAACAAAACAATGAACACAAAAATGAAATCAAAAATAATTTTAATGATTTGAAAGATGAAATCAAAAGACTTTAATAAACGAATCGATGAAATGCATGCATGTTTCGATAAAACGAAAGAAAAAATAGTAGCGTTAGTAAATGAAAAGTTCGATAGACCAAAGAATAAAGTAGACGAGAATAAAAGGGGGTAGAGAATAGTGGAGAAACAGGTAAACTAAATGTAAATAAAGACGGTCAGATGACAAATAATAAGGTAAGTGGTGTTGAGAATTATGACAATACAAATAAAAATATGGTGTTAGAAAATAATTGTGTGGATATTGATGGTGATAACAAAATTTTAGAGAGAGTAGAAGATGATAATGATGGGATGTTAGTGTGTGTTGAGTCAGAGAGAAAGTGGAGAAAGAATTTACAGGTAAAAGGGTTGCAGGGGGTAAATTTTTCCCTTAATGGTGTAGTTGGGGGTGAAGTAAAGGCTTCACATGTGTTTAGGAAGGACGAGAGTTCCTTCAGTATATATTTGGAAGACGATAGGTCTGCAAATAAAGTTCCCTGGGTTTTTTGTGCACTTCATAGGTGGTGCAATAATTATGAGTTAGTGTCCCCTGCATATATTGAGAGAGAGAGAGAGTGTGTAACTTGGTGTTATTGTGAGAGATATTTTGAGAGAAAGAGAGAGATAGAGATTTTTAAAGTAAAGAGAAATTATGAAGAGTTTGTAGAAAGGTTAGGTGGAGAGAGAAATAATAATAACAAGTACTTACCTTATAGCGAAACTGAGATAGTAGAGATGATGTATAATTATAATGAATATTTACCTTGGATTAAAGATGCTGTTATTAGAGATGATGTTAAAGATGAGAAGATGACTTACATGATTATGACAAATTATACTAAGGGCGACAGGACCATATCCTATGATGACATGTTACATGATAAATTGATATGGGATAAGCCCATTAATTCAAATGACATTGTGGAAAGATATAAAAATTTAAATAAGTATTATATTGATAATAATAATATCATATATTTAATAAAAAATCATGTATGTAGACTTAAGATTCGACTGTTGTTCGATGATGGAGGATAAAGTGTTTATTGTGTAATGAACATTTAATTATGTGGACAGTGTTTTTTGAGATGGATTGTTTTATGAACTGATTTTTGGTCAACACTAACAAATAATAAGTTGGATTGTATATTTTTTGTGTGTATTAATGTCAATGTATTTGTGTATTCTTGATGTTGTGTATTACATATAATTTTATGTAAACCATGTATGTAACAGGAAGTTATAGTTTAATTGATTTAATAATAACAATTAACATTGTTTTTTTTTTGACTAAATAAGTGATGAAAGTAATGATGTAATTTTAAATAATTGAATTAAATAATTGAAGATTAATTACTTAATTAAGGTTGTACAAAAGAAAGTTTGATAATGAAGTTAAATGATTTTATGAGATTTAGATTCTAATGAATAATAAATGATTAAGCATGTAATATAGTTGGCTATTGAGATGTATTGTTATTAGTAGGTGAGGGATGAATTTTCTAATGCAATTGTCAATGATCACAGTAATGTAAAGTGTTAAAAAGGGATATAGCCTGGGTGATAATTATTAAAATAAAGGCATTTGAGTTAGTCAATTAAAGTTAATGGGAGTTAGATAAATAAGAATTTTGAAATACCAGTAACACACAAAGACAGTATTAGATATTTTAGGGACACAGTGGTGTTAGTGATTATATGTAGAGAAGGTAAGGTGAATGGTAAATATATTTGTTGATGGTGATATTTTGTAGTAAGGGTAGTGGTGTAAGGAGTGATCAACGTGCGGCGTGGCCAGTGGATCAGTGTGCGGCATTGTGGCAAGTGATAGAGTAGTTTAAGGGAGTGTTTGCCGATGTTTGGTGGGGGGCAAAGGGTTAGGAATGTATATGGCCAGGTTGGGAACACACATCCTAGGACAAAGAGGAGAATACATTGAGGTAAGTGGAATTAGTAAAGGGGGTTATAATTGAGATATTGGTGTCATAATATGTAAATCTGGTTGTTAATAGTGGTTGTTAGTAGGAAGAAAGGGAGTAAGATTATAAATATTAGTGCCATTTCAATAAGTCAAAGCATAGTGAATACAGGAGTCACCCAGACTAATCAATGATCAAAAGGTGAAAGGTTAAGTAGAAAATTCATAGTAGAAAGGTAATAAGAAATGAAATATAATGTAACATGAAGGTTAATATTAAATTTGAAATTGTGAAGAATTAAATGGTAGTAAAAAAAATAAATATTTGATGGCTAATTAATAAAAGTTCAATTAAAATTAAAATGTAATGTTTATAATTTTATATGCAAATTTAAAGATGTAAGGTGTGTAAATTTTGGTCAAGCTTAAATGTAAGTTGTTTATTTTAATGTAATAATCACAATGTGTATTATGATGTATTATGTTTATTATGTATTAGGAAATAGTGTGTGTGGAGGAGAAAAGGGGATGATTATTATTAGCAGCGCCAGATAAATAGAATTTCTGTTAATAATAATAATAATAATATTAATATTTTATAAAAGAGAAAAAGTTTCAGAATTGTAGAAAGAGGGAGATATAGATAATTTTATTTGAGTAAATTTTGATTATGTGTTTAAATATTTTGGAAGTATTATTGCATTAGTATAAAGATTTGTATTTCTTCTTGTTAATGGGAAAGGATTAATTATCAATTGGAGTCGACAAAATTTATAAATGTCAATGGTAGTGAATGTAACGGGGCTAAAACAGGGAGAGGGTTTTATTTTATTAAAATCAATATAAATTTATTTTTCATCTGCGTGGCCAGTCCCACGTTAATTAAAATTGTTGTCGAACAAAGAATCAGTGATGTGAAGTTGTGCAAGTAGTCGGACGTTGGAATGTGATGCATGCTGTCAACGCAATTGAATTCCAGGAACTTCAGTGTTGTGTGACATACACAAATGCGCAAATACCAGTGGGGCGCACAAACAACGCTGGGACGCTGAGACCAAAATGGCTTTTCGGTAAAATCTGTTTGCCATGCTGTCGGGAGCTGACGGAAGTCTTGACGAGATCCCGCCTATCTTAGTGACGTAACCAGTGGCAGTGAGATTTCGTCGACGTCTAAACACATGAAAAACAGTGCACTTTGTATCCCGTGATGAACATTTTCATGTAGCAGGCATTGCTTTCCTCTCCAGCAACCCAAGAAGTGGGAGAAAATTTTGATAGCATCCTCCCCAGTTGAATAAAACTCTCATCCCGGCCGGGAGCGAAAAAACATGTGTGCATACAAAATTTAAATTTATTATATAAAAGTTGCAACCAAAATTTAAACAGTTCTTGATAAATAAACCGTTGAAGTCAGTGCAGTGAACTAATCTAAATTAAAATGTGGTGAAGTGAAGAAAAAGGGACTTTAGGACGTATAAAAATAATGGGGCACATGGCGACGAGAGGACGACGCTAGTTGGGTAATCCACGTCTATCACTAATAATCTCAAATTAAAACAGGGGTTCAATAAATTAATGACATAAAATTTAAACTGAATGAATGTGAGTGCGAGCAGGCTGGGCTGCGTTCTATAATTAAGGTATTCATACTAACTTTTACTTGTATAAAATGTTTGAATAATATGTGAAGGAAATTTTGTTGTGTATTAACTGTTTGGAGATAATGGATAACAGAAAAGAATGAATTATTTCATGACATAAAATAATTAAAGAATAGAATAAAATTTAAATAGTTTCTTTTCATAAATGCGAGTTGCGTATGTTATTCTAATAACCTTACAACCAGACTTGCATTGCACCGTTCGTGTGACATAACCGTGGGCAAAAGAAAGGTAAGTGGGAGATATTTATTATTATTATAAAAATATATTAAATCATAACATCACAGATGGCGCCCGAACAGGGACGAATTTTATAAATTAAATTGCATTAACAGTGAATGCAGGTTTGATTTGGAGGTAGAGTGACATACGTACTAACGATGTATAAAAAATTAATAAGTTAGAGCCATACTATGTTACTTGTGTCATATTATATAAACAATACTGTGTATATGTAAAATTGAATTTTATATCAAGGAAAATATAATAAAAGTTATATACAAAATGAATACTAATGATAATATTAACAATGAAGTCAGCTTCACTGACAGCCAGACAGAAAGTCAAATAAATAGCGATTCAGGTATTCAAACAGAGTCACTGTCAATAAGTGACCATAATGTAGACGAATCTGTAATTAGTGCGCCGGGAGCAAATTCCACTCCCATACCAACTAAAACAAATATAAAAGAAAAAGAGATGTCCATGAATGACCTATTTAACCTTCTCAGTAAACGATTTGATAGTAATGACGAAAAATTTAATGAACAGAATAATGAGATAAAATTAATGAGAGATGAAATTAAACAACAGAGTTTTGATTTTAATAAACACATTAAGGAAATTGATGCACGTTGTACTAATATTAAAGAGCAGATATTAGAATCAGTAGATGATAAGTTCAATGAAAAAATTTGTGAAATCACAGAAAATATTGAAATTAAAATAAATGATGCAAATGAAAAAATGTCAGATCAAATTAAGAGTCAAATTAAAGAACAGAGTGTAGAGATAGAGAGTAAGTGTATTAATAAGATTGATGTTGACATAAAAAATAAAATAATGGAGACAGAGAATGTGTGTAAACAATCAGTGCAAGAGAGTGTGGGGGCTATGAGTAAACATAACCTCCAATATGAAATTATAAATGATAATAAATTAAAAGTAATTGAGCAAGACATCATAGAAATCAAAGACGAATTACATGTGGCCATAAGCCAGAATTTAAATAGTGTTGCGGAGCGAGTGTTGTATACTCGCGAAGCAAAAGATGACATAGAACTCGAACAATTTAATTGTGACAACCGTAGAGTACACCCGATGCAATTTTTGAGTAGGGTAAGGGAATTTAACCGATTTAATAATAGTAGTTGGGAGATTAAATTGTTAAAAATTTTAAAGTGTTTTAAGGGTAATTCCGAAATATGGGCGTAAGTACATAATACAGAGTGGAGTAGTTATGAGAAATTTGAGTTAGCATTCCGAAACAAGTATTGGTCAGAAGAGGACCAGGAAATTTTACATAGTAAAATAATGGGAATGGGAAATTTTGGGAGAATAAACAACCATTTAACCATGTATGTAATGACAATATATAATGAAGCAAAGTACCTAGAACCGCCGTTGCCGTTCCGGTCATTTGTTAGACATATTAGCAAACACCTGCCCAGAGAGGTACAGATAACTTTAATGACGAGAGAGATAGTAGATATAAATGAACTAGAAAATATGTTAGACATATTACAAAACATTGGGGAACGCGAAGTAGGGAGGCGTCCAAATCCACCAGCGGTACCTAATAACGTAAATTATCATCAGTATAGAGGAACACCAAACTCTTATAGAGGAATGAGGGGAAATAATAACCCTAATTTTAGAGGCGGAATTTGGAAATGTTTAAGTTGCGAATATGAGAATTATGCTATCCGAACAGTATGTTACAGGTGCAACAAAGCACGAGATTGCCAACGGGGCAACGTGGCCCCGAATCAACATCATCAACAACAATGAGGAGGAGGTAACGACAGAGGCAGTGGACATGCAACTAGAGGGAGAGGTGGATATAATCAGGCCGTAGCAGGTCCATCCACGGGAAACTAGAAGAGACAATGGGGAACCGGGCCCAGCCATTGTCGGAGGAGAACCTGGGGGTCCAAGAGGAGTGTAACTACCGAAGCAATATAATTATCAAGGACATGGCAGAGGAGTTACTGGAGGAGGACGATGCAGAAATGACAGAAACCAAAACTGGACTGACGGAGGTATTTGTAACCATAGAAGGTAAGAATTATAAAACGTTAATTGACACAGGGAGCGAGATATCAGTAGTTTCAGAGAATGTAATGGGTGAATTAAAAGAGATAAATAAAAATATACCATCATTACCAGTTGTGGGAGTAACAGTAGTGGGGGTGACTGGAGTACGAAGTAAACGAGTTACTAAACAAGTACAGTTGAATATATGCATTAATGAAATAGAATTTGAGAATACCTTTCTAGTGGTTAAGGGATTGAATTTAGATGTAATTTTGGGAAATGACTTTTTGGAGAGAAATAAAGCGTTAATTGATTTTAACAAGAGAATGGTAGAATTTAAAATAGGGGTGAACCAGTCAGGGTAGATTTTAAGAGGGTGTTGGATGAAGTTAGAGGTACGGGTGTAAAGATGATACAAAACCGAGTAGGCGAGGGAATTATAGAAACCAGAGTGAATGTATGTCAAGAGAGTGAGAGCGTAGAGAATGATGAGAGAGTATGGGAAAATAGGACAGATACATTTTTTAATGAGGGTGGAGTTGTAGGGAGTCCCCAACGACAGGAGTTGTGGGCAGTTATTGAGCGTTTCAGAGATGTGTTTGCTGAGTTGCCTGGAAAAGCCAGGGACTACGTATGCGAGTTGAAGGTTCGAGAACACTCACCATACATGCAGAGGAGTTATCCAGTGCCGTTTTCAAAGAGGAGAGCAGTGCAAGAGGAGTTGGACCGGATGATGAAAGGAGACATCATTGAACGATCTATATCACCTTACTCTAATCCATTGGTGGTGGTCATCAAGAAGGACGGTAAGGTAAGATTGTGCTTAGACGCTAGAAAAATTACCAAATTATCATACCTGACCGGGAGTCACCGGAAGCCATGAATGAAATTTTTCAGAAGTTTAGCGGAGTCAAATATACGACGTCCTTAGATTTAACAGCAGGATACTGGCAAGTTCCATTAGCGCCAGAGAGCCGGAAATTTACTGCATTTCTTTTCAATGGTAAGAACTATCAATTTAAGCGACTACCATTTGGACTAAACACTAGCGTAGCCAGTTTTATAAAATGTTTAGATATGATTTTACAACCCAAGGATTTAGATTTTTTAACTGTATACGTTGATGATATATTAATAGCATCAAGAACATTCTCGGAACATTTAGAACACATAGAATATGTTTTAAATAAATTGCAAAATGGGGGATTAACTGTTAATTGGGAGAAATCAAAATTTCTACAAACTGAGATACACTTTTTAGGTTTTGTTATCACTCCCGAGGGTATTTTAGCAAACCCAGATAAAGTAGAAGCTATCATACGTTTTCCAGAACCAAAAAATATCAAACAGTTACAAAGCTTTTTAGGATTATGCAACTTTTATCGAAAATTTCAGAGAAATTATGCTCAGATTACCTCTAAACTAAGTGCGGTTTTACAAAAGAACAAACAATGGAAATGGGGCGAGGAGGAAAGAAGTGTTTGTAATGAAATTAAAGAGAAATTTATAAATATGATAATGATGAATCACCCCGATTTTCAGAAAAAGTTTTATTTACAGACAGATGCCAGCAACATAGCCCTCGGCGCAGAACTCTACCAGGAGGGTGAGGATCAGGAGCACCGAACCATCGCTTTTGGCGAACCATTGGCAGCGGAAAGGAACTACACCACGACAGAGAAGGAGTTACTGAGCATCGTCTTCGCAGTGAAGAAATTTCGCACCTACCTGCTAGGAAACCAAACAGTCATCAGAACAGATCATAAGGCCTTATCGTTTTTGAACACATGTAAGCTGATGCATAGCAGATTAACCAGGTGGGTGCTAGCATTACAAGAATATCAATTTTCGTGGGAATACATTAAGGGAACAGATAACAAAGTACCAGACACTCTGTCCAGGGTAGATACAATAGATAATAAGACAGGGAGAGATCTGAAAGAAATAGAAATTTTTCGAGTAACCAGGGAAGATAGAATTTTTGGGGAGGAATTAAGGGAAATTAAAAACATACAAAGATCAGAAAACAAATTGGGTAAGATAATAGCTAGTTTAGAAGCAGATATAAATGGTTCAGAGAACAATACACATTTCCAAATATATAAGGGAATTCTGTTTAAGAAAGTAGAAGGGGGTGAACGGGATTGGAGGTTAATGATACCTGATGAGTTAGTAGATAGAATTATTTGGGATTGTCACATAAGATATGGTCATTTTTGTGCGAAAAAATGTACAAATGTATTAAAAGAATCTTGTGTTTGTAATGGGGCGAATTAGAAGGTTTTTTATTTTTTAGTAATTTTGGTTTTCATCTTTCAAAATGCTTCAAATCATTTCATATATGTGGCTAGTCACCAGTTTGAATCTAACTCGCAGTCTAAACAAAGAAACGGTACACTGCAATGGGGTGATGTAACAATATAAAGGAATGTCGTGCTGTTGACGATAATACGATTCCTAGAACTTTGCGTCTGTGTGACGCTCACTCACCCATGCACAAACGCCAACATCTGCGGAGCGCATAACTTTACATAAACGAAAGTGAAGGCAGTGAAATTTCGTCGACATCCAACACACAGAAAAACCCATGTGTTATGAACAGTGACGAACGATTCGATCAGGAGGCATAGTAAGTTCCGCTATGCCTAATTTATGGTGGGAGACTTTGTTAGTAACTCTCACCCCATTTGAACAAAATTCTCAGCTCGGCCGGGTGCTGGAATAAACCGTGTACACGGTTAAGTTTAATTTCATCATGTAGAAAGTGGTAACCAAAAATATAACAGTGCAAAACAGAGTTAGTGAAGTGAGCGGGCCAAAATAAAATGAATAATAAACTTTCGGGCATTTATTAATAAATATTAATAAACATACGAGCCACGTGGCAACGAAAGGAGTGAAGCCGTCGGGTAACCAGTAACCGTACCTTCAACAAATTTTTATAAAGGGTTTTTTTTTTGTGCAAACATGTTAATCAAATAATAGTAGTTGGTTTTGTAACGGTGTGAATGTGAGAGTAAATAGCAGATTGGGCTGTCTAATTAAGGTAAGGTGTTTATTGTAATTCTGTAAGTATAAGTGTAATACCATCATGTAACTATCAGTAAGGGTTTTATGCATTTTCCATGATTTGAGCCAAGAGGCCAAATAAATAACAATTTAATACTTAAAGAAAATTTTGAAGTAAAAAATAAAATTTTAATTACTTTCTCTTTAAAAATGCGTTGCGTAAGTTATTGCGATAACCTATAATCATATTTGCATTTTGACGTTCGTGTTGCGGACTCTGGCAGAAGACGAAAGGTAGGTGGAAAATAAATTAATTTTTTTGTATTTGTATGCGAATAGAGTACACATGTTTTTAAGAATATGGAGAAGAGAGTTAGAACGGTGTTAAGAGTTTGTGATTTGTGTCAAAAGTCAAAAGTAGTAAATTATAGGGTTGAAGGGGAAATGAATTTTATTAAAGTTGAAAGACCTTTCGATTTAGTTGCGGTAGATTTGTATGGGCCATTACCTAAAGGTAGAGGTGGAGTGGTATACATTTTTGTTGTTTTAGACACTTTTACTAAGTTTGTTAGGTTGTACAGCGTAAAGAGCGTACTAGCAAGGTGCTCAGCAAAAAGATAACCAAGGACTACATGATCAACGTAGGTAAGCCGAAGGTAATTTTATCCGATCATGGACCGCAGTTCATCAGCGGTAAGTGGAGACAGACTCTTGGCTGGGAAGGCATCATACCCAAGCATACGGCAGTATACCATCCACAGTCGAACCAGGCAGAACGGATGATGCGGGAAATCGGCAGGATATTCAGGGCGTATTGCCACTCCAAACACTCAGAATGGCTGTTATACGTAAAGAAGGTGGAGGATTGGTTAAACAGCACAACCCACGATTCTACAGGGTTTACACCATACGAATTAATAAAAGGAGCAAGACCACCCAGAATATTAGAACAACTTTTTGAATATCCACCGGAAGAAAGAACTATTGACAGGAATGTAAAAATACAACTAGCAAACGAGAGTCTACTCACCAAGGGAGAGAGAAGAAAGCGGAAACATGATGAAAAAGGTAAGTGGGTCAAATATGAGATAGGACAGTTAGTGTTGGTAAGGAGACATGATTTGTCTAGCGCACAAGATAAAGAAATAAAGAAGTTTTTCCTATTATATGAAGGACCTTATGAGATTGTAGAAATAAAAATGAACAACGCATATGTACTACGCAATCAGGTAACACAGGAGATAGTGGGCACGCAAAATGCTACGAATTTAAAATTATATTGGTCAAGGTAAAATTTTCTTTTGAATTGTAATGTGTTATTTTGTGTTTTCAGAAGGGACTCTCCCCCATTTTCGGGCGGTCACGACCTTACCAGTCCTGGCCGTGGGTTTCGGCAATTGGAGACGGACCATGGTTGGCACAACTTCCTTCGGGCAGGGACACGATGATGGTCCGGCTCCACCAAAATTGGTAAAGTTTAGAAATTTCACCACATATTGAACAGGGAGGGGGACCCATACAGGTACGTGATAAAAATTTTTTTTAACACTCAAGGTGCAGCGGCTAGGTGTACCATATCACGTACCAGCACTGCTTTCGAGTGATTGTAAATAGTTATGGAGGCTATATAT
The DNA here is from genome assembly GCA_034769895.1 of Magicicada septendecula. NCBI lineage: Eukaryota > Metazoa > Arthropoda > Insecta > Hemiptera > Cicadidae > Magicicada > Magicicada septendecula. Next base: position 142,428,575 of record CM068376.1, on the reverse strand, counting down.
ATTAAAGGCAGTGCGTTCACAGTAAAATTTTTTGGTGTCATTGGAAAAATAAGTTTAGCCAGTGACAGTAGTTTCAGAATAATTCTGAACATGAGTTTTGTTAGGAGGTGGATTGGGCGAATAAATAGACGGCGGGTTTGGATAAATGGTAGGATAGAGGGAGTAGATTTGGTGGAGAAGGGGAATGTGAATTCACATAGTATGTCTATTCTGTCGCCAAGTTTCCCTCATGGCGAAACCCCATTTTCGGGCGGTCACGACTTTAGCAGTTTAGGGATAAAATTAGCCTCCAATATAAATACTTATCAATATATAATTTGGAATTTTTATAATTTTAAACTTATGTGAGTAGTTGTACTATAGTTTATGTAAAGAAATGACCAAATATAATTGTAAAGTTTGTAGTACCAGTGAGAGGTGGGACGTGCAGAAGGGCCTGGAATAAAATAAAAACTTGTTTTCATACAAGATGTGTGGGTAATTTTGGGGGGTTGTGTTATGTTAATCGAAGTGAAATAATTATGGAAAGTAGAGACTGCAAAAGTAGAAGGGTTTAAGTTTAGATATTAGTTAAGCTATTGCAGTGCTGGCATGTGCTACTGCAGATAGCGATGAGTGTTGGTGGTAACATCAAGGTATGTTACCATCATCGGAGGCCAAAATGGCGTAATATACACTGCACAACTTGTTATATAATGTCATATTATATGTTGATTTGTTGCCGTGCAGTGTATCACAAAGATGAAGTTTAACATGCCTGAAATGAAAATTCATTTCCCTGCCTTTTCGGGCGATTACTGCCTTACCAGCACTAATCGTGGTTTTGGACAACAGCCAGCTGTGGGCAGCAATTGTGAACCTGACCATAGTTGGCTTGAAATTGGTATAGATTTGAAATTAATGGGGGGTGACGTAGGGGAATCCCCGGAACTACGGAACAGCAGCTATCACTCTGTTCACGTGGAAACAGTAAACCAGGTGATAGACCCACATTAAGGGTATGTAAATATGTAAAATCAGATATTATGATATCTGACTCTTTTAAAAAAATTTAACGCAGAAGCAAGGACAAGGAGATGACAAAATTCCTCCAAAACTTCAGTCCTTGTGGACGCAACTGGACGCCACAGTCCAGGGGGGGTCATAGTGTGTGTGGTAAAGGAGGTTACTCAGGGGAGTAACGAATTAAAATTTTGTAACTTAATGATGGTGACTCGCTACTGAGCGGACTAGATAATTTTGTTTTGATTTGAGAAAGGGGTGCCGTAGATGTTTATCATATTGTGTTGAATAGGTTATTGTGTTATTATTTTATCAGGTTAGAGAGTAAGGATTGTAAGCATAAGTTATGTCTTTTACACAGTAGAATTACTTGAAAGAGATTCAGAGAAGGTCATTCACCTTGCCAAGAAAATCAGCTGATTGTTGGGTTCATATATGTAATATGTCACTTATAAATGATTTGCAGATTTTTCAATAATTAAAGGTGTCAATAATAAACTTGTAATGTTTTAATTTAAATGAGGAGATGGATTTGAGATAGTTTTGAGTTTTCAAGAGTTAAAATGTAAAATGTGGTAAATGTTAGAATTTGGGTGATTATTATTTCGTTAGGACATTTAGATCAGTCCAAGTTAGGTTAGAAGGGGAGTTGAACAAAGTAAGATTGTTATGAATAAACGTAATGTAGAATTTGAGAGGTAATAGTGACACAGTAGCTATGGGGCAAAATGTAGAGTAATGAGTGATATATTGAGGTAATAAATAAATGGAGATATTTTGTAGATGAAAGTGATGTAAGGGAGAGTAATTAGTTGATGGGAATTTTGTAAGGGGGGTGATGTGATAAGGAGTCCTCAACGAAAAGCGTTGTGGCGGGAAGGGAACTGATTAGCGGCGGAAAGGGTTACCTAGGGGGAGTCCAGGAACCAAATAAGGGAATGAGCAGTGGGAAGGGAACACACATCCTGAGTACAAAGGGGTAGAGAGTATTTTTTTATATAAGGGTAGAATGATGCGAATTGAGTTTGAGTAGTAAGTTAGAGATAGAGAATGGTTGGTAGATGTTTGATATATGGGTGCCATGTTAGTTAAAGCTGTTAATGAGTATTAGAGTCAGAAGTGGGGTAAGATTATATATATAAATGCCAAGTTGATAAAGTGAGTTATTATGAATAATTAAGTCACCCAAACTAACTGAGAATGAAAATATTAAAGAAGGAAAGTCATAGTCAAAATGTAATAAGAATTGAAACAAGTGACAGATTTTAATAGAAGTTGAAAATAATATAAAGCTATAAAATGTGTAATTTTCGATCAGTTTAAATGTAAATTTTATTGTTTATTGTAAGATAATAATAACCATGTTAATTTTGAATGTTCTATTTTATTATGTGGTATTATGTTTGAAGATAAAAAATTTTAAAGGTGTTTCATGTATTTTATGATGTAGCTTTGTATAACATATGTATGTCAAGGTCGTTCACTTGACCCAGACAGATCAGCTGATGGTCGATGTTATAGACAAGACCAGTTTCTAGCAATTGATTGATGCAATTTTGCCGTTTAATTGAATTAAATGATTTTAAATGTTTCTGAATATTGAGAAAAGTATATTTTGATAAATTTAAATTTTTTTGGAAAAAAAAAATTATTTTTTTTATGCCTGCCATATAAGTGATGTTTGAGTTTTAAGTATACTATTGTTTATGTGTATTACTAGTGTTTTCATGGAATTACATTGTTTAATATATATGTGTAACTAAATGTTAGGATAAGTAAGTTTATGATTTAATAAGATGTTCAATGTTTTTTTTCTCTTTATGATTATTAGTAGTAGTGAAGAAAATTAATAGAGTTGATGGATTCATATAAAAGATTTTGTTTTTTTGATTTTTTGAGGAAGTAACTTAAATGAATTTTTTTTTTTATTTAAAGATAAATATTTTGGGAATTTTAAATGTTGAGTTTGTTTAGAAAGTAATCATGAGTGTGTGTACGCGACCAGTACTTGCTAAAGGCAGCCCAGTGTGCATGTAAGAGGGAATATATCGGTTGAGGATTTGGCTTGGTACGAGGCCAGGGTTTTGATTTTGGGGGTAGAATGTTAGAAGGTTAGGTGCGCTGTGGTGCATGTCTGTTCGATTTTATGGTGTTGGGATCTCTAGTAGAGAAGTCCAGTAATCTCGTTCAGGTGCAGCCATAGTCACCGAGCTAGGGGGGTAGTTTACCCATGATGCGTTAAGAATTAATGGGGTTTGTTGGCACCATATCCTCTCCGATCCTCTTAGGGGTTTAGCAATGAGAGTTCTTCTGTTCCAGCAGAAGATCTCTCATGGGGGGGGGTATTGTAACGGGGCTAAAACAGGGAGAGGGTTTTATTTTATTAAAATCAATATAAATTTATTTTTCATCTGTGTGGCCAGTCCCATGTTAATTAAAATTGTCGTCGAACAAAGAATCAGTGATGTGAAGTTGTGCAAGTAGTCGGACGTTGGAATGTGATGCATGCTGTCAACGCAATTGAATTCCAGGAACTTCAGTGCTGTGTGACACACACAAATGCGCAAATACCAGTGGGACGCACAAACGACGCTGGGACGCTGAGACCAAAATGGCTTTTCGGTAAAATCTGTTTGCCATGCTGTTGGGAGCTGACAGAAGTCTTGACGAGATCCCGCCTATCTTAGTGGCGTAACCAGTGGCAGATTTCGTTGACGTCTAAACGCATGAACAACAGTGCACTTTGTATCCCGTGACGAACATTTTCACGTAGCAGGCATTGCTTTCCTCTCCAGCAACCCAAGAAGTGGGAGAAAATTTTGATAGCATCCTCCCCAGTTGAATAAAACTCTCATCCCGGGCGGGAGCGAAAAAACATGTGTGCATACAAAATTTAAATTTATTATATAAAAGTTGCAACTAAAATTTAAACAGTTCTTGATAAATAAACCGTTGAAGTCAGTGCAGTGAACTAATCTAAATTAAAATGTGGTGAAGTGAAGAAAAAGGGACTTTCGGACATATAAAAATAACGGGGCACATGGCGACGAGAGGATGACACTAGTTGGGTAATCCACGTCTATCACTAATAATCTCAAATTAAAACAGGGGTTCAATAAATTAATGACATAAAATTTAAACTGAATGAATGTGAGTGCGAGCAGGCTGGGCTGCTTTCTATAATTAAGGTATTCATACTAACTTTTATTTGTATAAAATGTTTGAATAATATGTGAAGAAAATTGTGTTGTGTATTAATTGTTTGGAGATAATGGATAACAGAAAAGAATGAATTATTTCATGACATAAAATAATTAAAGAATAGAATAAAATTTAAATAGTTTCTTTTCATAAATGCGAGTTGTGTATGTTATTCTAGTAACCGTACAACCAGACTTGCGTTGCACCGTTCGTGTGACGTAACCCTGGGCAAAAGAAAGGTAAGTGGGAGATATTTATTATTATTATAAAAATATATTAAATCATAACATCACATGAACTAAGAGAATGGAACGTCTGTATAATAATTCTTGTACTAGGTGTAATAATCCTAGGTGTTAGGAGTTAAAGAAAACCCAGTGCTTCTTAACCCAAACCAGGACATAGCTAAGGGGAAACAGATCAGTTAGGGATATGGTATTATACCAGGCCACTATTTTGATTTGTTGTTTCAGTGTCTGGTGATGCTGTGACGACGGTCCTGAGCTGGCCAGCGCGTCAGAGCAGGAGCGTTACGTGCCTGTTGGCCTTGCGGTGTTGGGATCTCTCCGGAGAAGTCCAGTAAGGTCAGGCAGGTACGGTCACCATCATTGGACCAAGGGTAAGTTATTGTATTTTTTTTTATATAAACAGTAAGGGGGTTGTGGCGACATATCCTAGCTGATCCCTTTAGGAAGTATGAGTGTGTCAATGAGAGTTTTTATGCTTCATCATAAATCCTCTCATTGAGGGGGTTTTGTAACAGTACAATTCTGGCCCTACTGTGTTTTGGGGAATAATCAATTTAAATTGTATTTTTATTCAAAGTCATATATAAGAAACTAGTAAAGTTTTATGAAGGTTTGCAACTACGCAATATCGAGTGGACAGAAATTGCGTCAAGGTCGGGAGTATACGCGCAGAAACAACAACATCATTTTGCCATACTAATGTGTCAACAAGCTGCACCCATGTATACGTCATCTAAAAGTATGCAACACATAATAAATGCACTTGTAAACAACTAAGGCGTGGGACTCGACACAAAGAAACTGGTGACGCAGCTCCTCCCCACCTCGGAATTGAAGCATTGCAAATCGTTCTCAGTCATGACATAGCAGTATAGCCGGCCAGCTGCCTATCTAAATTTTACAAAACTAAGTCTCGGACGTTCACCTGTACAATGTAAAAGTGAAGTATTTTGTATAAAATGAAGTAAAAGTTCAACGTTATTAACATGTAAAACTGAAACACAAAGTTTGGTAAAGTTTTAACATCTATAGTGCGAGTTCAGCACTGGGACGTCTGCAGGACTGATTTCAGCTAAGTGACAAAATGGGGGGTACACAAAATGTTAAATAAGGGACAATACAAAATTTTCAGTTACTAAATAACTTTAATTAAAATGAGCTGAATTTGGGGAAAATTAACAAAAATTTTACCATAAGAATGAGAGTGTGAGTGAATGCTAGAATATCTAATTACATTTAATTAGAAGTGCTGGGTTGTAAAGTTATTTTAATAATGATATCATAAAATATAATTGAATATGTTATTTTGGAGGGCTTGTGAAATGTTTAAGGGGAATTTTAACTTGAATAGTGGAACTGCGTCTCATGGCGTATAGTAGCGTGCTTGTTTCGCACGGTAGAGTCATATTCATTTGTACGTAATACAACAATAAAAGGTAATGTCATTGGTAAACATTTCAAGCAAGAGTAAATTATTTCAGATAACACATTCCGCTACGTCTGGTTCCCTTAAACGAACTCTGCCCATAAAGGTAAGCAAATTTAATGTTCTTGTAATAACAAGATGGCGCCTGAACAAAATATTGGTGAAAGTTATTAATATTACATATAATAAAAATGCATTAAATAATAAATATAACAAGTCATGAGTAAACGATGAACTTGAATCATAATATTGCATAATATAACCATTTACTATAATAAATTCTTCTGTTCATCATTTTGAATATTAAGCTGTTTCTGTTATAAATGTATGTAGAGATAATAAACTTGCCATTTGTCTTTGGTTATTCCGTACTTTATCTGCTTAGTCTGTAACAGTAAAACATTATGGACCAACAACTTGTCTTTGATTAATCTATACTTCATTTAATTAATCTGTAACAATAAAACATTGTGGACCAACTTGTCTTTGGTTATCCATACTTCATCTATTTAGTCTGTGACAATAAAACATTGTGGACCATCTTGTTTTTGGTTATTCTATACTTCATCTGTTTACTCTGTAACATTTAAACATTTTGGATTGTCTTGTTTCTCCCATAGTATTTATATAACTTTACATTTTCTTTATAGTTTTTAATTGTGAACGCATCCTGAATTCTTCTCTTGTATGTCTGAACTTTTCGTTCTCCCTACTTAATTATATTCAGCTGCATATCTTATTCACCACGTTTCAGTATTTTGTGCCATGAAAACGTCTTATTTTCTTATGTTGCAATGTTTTTCTTCTATAAGAGGTTACTGCTGTTAATATTAATATAGAAATAGGATTCTGTAATCATACCTTTCCATGCGTTCTTCTGTTCATTTTATACTGCCATTCATCATGATTACCTTTCTGGCTCTTCTGGATGCCAGTCACATCCAGATATGACATGTAGAAACTTGTAGCACAAGTCATGTCTTAAATTGATCTTTCACATAAAATGTTTATGTATTTTTCCCCCAAACAAAATTATTTACTTTTGCTACAGATATATGTGTGCTGTACCAATTATGTACATGATGAAAATCATCTTGCTATTAAATCTGGTCATTTTTAAAGAACACCGTCATTGTCACTTGTGCCTGCTTTCAGAGGTATGAGTACAGTAATTGGGGAAATACCACTCGCAAAATCTTGAAAACATTTTGCATGATCCTGTTGACACAACATTATTTTAATTCTGTTTAATAAGTTTAGTTTTATTTTTAAAATATTATTCAACATAGTCAGAAATTCAGTTCAATGAAAAAATGCTGATTTCTTTTGGAAAAAGGGATTGGAAAAGAAATATTTTTCACTTCTTGTATTTGCCCCTTCCCACATCCAAAGTAATGTCAGTAATATATTTGTCCATTTGACCACGAAACATTATTTATTATAAGATAATAGTCAATAATTTTGAAACTATGGTGCACAACTTTAAAAGAGTGTAATAATTCTTGGATTTCGTTGTCCATGACGTGTCCGTTACTTAACAATGTGTTCCGATTCGGTAGTGAATTAATTATATTTAGGAATGTAATAGTTCTGGAAAAGAGGACACATAACACGTTTATTGACTCAACATGCATAGTTCCAGGAAAAGGACAATTTATGTTGACTATAAGAAAGCATTTAGTCTTCAAATTTTCTTTATTAGACCAATATTTTAATTTAGTTATAAAATAAATAAGTTTAAACCAGTACTGAATTAGTTGATCTCATGAACCATAAAATTTCAGATTTTATTGTACCAGTTGCCATCCACTAGTTTTGTGAAAGCAGATTTTCATCAAACTCATTTTCTGAGATATTAGACTACACCCCCACTGAGCACAGCACTTTAAAGTAGCCTACATAGTATCATAATATGGTTTAAAAAAAATGTGCTGTTAATGTTGATGTTTAAATGGTATTATTTTAATTGTATGTTGGGACCAGGGCTGGATTAAGGTATCTTGGCGCCCTAGGCTAATTATATGTTATCGTCATAGGCTACTCTTACGTTTATTTCCAAGGGGCTGAATGAAGCTTTAAACACCCTACATTATATTTCTTAGTTAGGAATATTTCAAATATCTTACTGTTTTGGGAAATAGTCTCAAGAATTGAAAATTGAGGCTATTTTTCAGTGATTGTTTTAGAGTTGCACCTTCAACCATTTGTAGTTTGCGTGACTTTTATAAGGAAAAAATTAACTAAGTAGTTACAGAATTATAACAGTTTTATTAAGGGTATTTTAACATTATTTACACAAAGAAGACAATCAGTTAAATATCTTGTGGATTTGTTAAAACTCATGTAAAGTTCAAGCTAGATTCTTTTTTCTCTGGTTAGATTGAGCAAACATTTTAATCACCTCACTGAAATGAAGTCCTTACAGAAAGTCACTTTCAATGGACAAGAGGGCTACAATGGTCAGTTTATCCTGGTGCAAATTTGAGCGTAAATAATTCTTCACCCTCTTCAAAGGTGAAGGTAGAACTATGGGTGACGGGATAGTTCTATGAGTGCCGGCCGTCGATGACTCATAACCGGAGAAAACAGTTTGGAAAGCACTTCTATTATTTATGTACAGTTTTACCATAATTTCTCGCAAACAGGCACCTGTGTTCAAAATGAACTCAAATCTGTATCCTTGTAATTTATTACCAATTTTACATTTAGCTGTAAAATTTTATTATTTTTAGCTGACATTTTTCACCCCCAAAGTGCCGCGCCCTAGGCTACAGCCTAGTCAGCCTAATGGTTAATCCACCCCTGGTTGGGACAGATACTTAGTTTCCTAATCAAAACCGATTTATACTACAAAACACAAGACAATTTTAAAATGCTAAGTATTCAAAATGTTTACAAAACAAAATATCCACCAAACCCATTTCTAGTACTACTGTATAACCAACAAATAGCCAATCAAAGGAAAAATACATTACCACACAACCAATCAAAATAGCTGATGATGGAAATGTAGCTGAATACTGAAACTGTCCCGTCTGAATAAAAATATTGTTATGACGGTTTCACAGATGGTTCAAGTGTACAGTGGAAACGAAATACAGACACTACGAAATACGAAGTGACTAACTACCAAATTTAATTAGTCACAAATAACAATTTGTTATCGACAAGGTAGTCTCATACAATAATTCAAGTTAAAATTGTCCACATGCAATAATAATGTCACCTATAAGAGTTCCGCACTAATTATGATGAAATAATCACTTTCCACTAATCCACAACAATCTCTTGATCCACATTATACAATATCGTCAGCCCTACAACTTCTCAGCCAGCTGCTGTTGCTTATATAGATCCACGGAGATTCCAGAATAATTCTCCATATTGCTGGCAGCATGCCAACATAATCTGTGTAGTTACAAGCACTCAAACAATCAGGAGGCTACTTGTGTGTGGTCTTGACCAAGATGCTGCACTTGCTCAGCTACGTAAGAAACATGTAGAAATGATGCTCTTGAAAAGTCGAGAGCATTACTCACTTGTTAATTGTTGTAGTACTGCCCCCTCCTTAAGCCTGTTCATCCCGGACTGACAAACTGTCTCTGCAGTAATACTTGGCCAGGCGATCTAGGTGGATGACCTTGAATTTTTGCTGTCCTTCCTGTTTAATCCGATAAACAACATCGTTGATTCTCATTTTCACAGTGTAAGGCCATTCCCAGTAATCGTATTCTAAAAATAGAAAAGACTGTACAGAAAAATAGGGTGTATTAGACAGGGCAGTAGATAACATCACTGTGAACCTGAGTGAAAACTTTAAAACTCCATAGTCATTCTAGCAGTGGTTTACAGAATACATCAGATTCTGGAATGAAAATCATAAGAGCATGTCAGGAATTTAATCTTTATCTGGTACTTACTAAATTGGAGAATGCAAATAACTGATTTGCTTTTAATCAAATTAATATAGAATTTGAGATATTTGTGTGAGAATTTATTTTGTTTATTTTAAATAAGTTAAACTTGTTTAAGTTTTGACCTACAAATTTTACTTCCAACTGCTTTGCCGTTGAAAAACTCAGTGATAATGTAACTTAATTTATATTATGTCTGCATATAAATTGTAATGACGCACCTTTTACACTTGGTTATTCCCTGTGACTATAATGCTACTGAGAAAATTCTTGGATTTCGTTGTCCATGACGTGTCCGTTACTTAACTAAATATCACTATAATATTGACGACTCGGAACACTAAGTTTTTTATAAGTAAAAACGTAAAGTTTTACCTTACAGCCTAAACCGGCTTTCACCTATAGAAGGCTTCATCAGAGGCTGTCGTTAGTAGCGCTGCTCGTCTTGTTGTTGGTGACGAGATAGTGTTTCGAAAGATTGAAGCTGTGTGTGTGTGGTGAGATGTGTTCGAATAATGCGTGCGATTTGAATTGTGTCTGTTCGTTTAGGATGTCGTTTTTATTTGTTTTTGTGTGTTTGTATATTTCTAATTGTTCTAGAGTGTCTAGTTTTCGGCCTTTTGTGTGTACGTGTAGTATGTTCATGTTATTGTCGATGTTTTTATATGTGTGGTTTGCTTCAATGAGGTGGTTTGCGAAGGTAGATTCTGTAGTGGTGTGGAGTGCTTTTGTGTGTTCATTGTATCTCTGTTTGAAGCTACGTCCTGTCTGGCCTATGTAGAATTTACTGCAATTTGAACAATTTAGTTTATATACACCGGGTAGATCGAATTTGTTTTGTGCTTTGGGCATGCGTTTTGATAGTGTGTGTTCTGTTTTGTTAGTAGTTTTGTAAGCGATTCTGTATCCTGCTTTTTTGAATTTGTGGGCAATTTTTTCTGTTTGTTTGTTGATGTATGTTAGTGTTATGAATTTATTGTTTTCTGTCTTTGTCTGTTGTTTGTTTTGTGTTTTGTGTAGGAGTTTACTGACTATTGTTCTGTCATAACCGTTAGATTCTGCTAGATATTTTATCGTGTTTAGTTCGTCTTTGTAGTCTATTTCATCTAAGGGGATGTTGTTAAGTCTATGTATCATGGTTCTAAAAGCAGCTAGTTTGTGTTGTACTGGGTGATTGGAGGTGTTGTGTATTAGTGTGTCAGTTGTAGTTGGTTTTCTGTATATACTGAATTTGTGCCTGTGTTCTAGTTTTGTGATGGAGAGGTCTAAGAAGTTTATGGTATTGTTGTGTTCGTATTCGGCAGTGAAGGTTATGTTTTTATGTATTTTGTTTACGTGCGTTAGTAACTGTTCACATTGTCTTTTGTTTCCCCTGTATAGTATTAGAATGTCATCAACATATCTGTGCCAATATAGTATTTTATGTGAGTGTCTGTCATTGTTTGTGAGTATTTTTGTTTTTTCTAAGTGTTGGAGGAAGACTTCTGCTAGAATGCTGGATATGGGGGAGCCCATGGGTAGGCCATCGTTCTGTGTGTAGTATTTATTGTTATAAGTAAAGTAGTTTTGTTTTGTGATAATGTTCAGAGTTTCTGTTATTTCATTGATAAGTTCGTCTGGTGTGTTGTTCTGTTTGAGTTTGTTTTGTAGGATGGTGATTGTTTCAGAGATGGGGATGTTTGTGTACAGGTTTTTAATGTCAAAGGAGGCTAATGTGGCGTTATGGGAGATGTGTATGTCTTTTATTTTTGTTACTAGGTCAGTGTTGTTTTTTACTGCAATGTTGTTGTCTATTTGTGTGTGTTGTCTAATAATTTTGTCTAGATATTTTGCCAGTTTGTGTGGAGGGGCATTACGGTAGTTGATAATGGGGCGGATCGGAATGTCTTCTTTATGGATTTTGGGAAGCGCTTGGAGTGTAGGTGCTGATGGTCGGATTTGTTTCATGTAGAGCTTTTGTTTATGTGTCATAATGTGTTTGGCTTTGTTGACTATTTGTTTTACTGAGTTTTGGTATCTGTCGGTGGGGTCGTGTTTTAGTTCTGTGATGTTGTTCTGTTCTATGAAGTCTTGTACTTTTTTGTGTAGGTTGTCTGTGGGGATAATTACAGTCGTGTTGCCTTTGTCAGCTTTTACAAATGTGATGTTGTGTTTGTGTGCATTTTCCCTCAGTTTGATGGCTGTGTGTATTTCTGAGTTGTGGTTGTTGTTGTCTGGTGTCTTATGTACTCCTATTGCGTTGTTTATATTATGTCTTAATGTGTCTTGATGTTCTGGTGCTGTGTTTTGTATATTTGTTTCTGTGTCAATTATGAGCTTTGTTAGTGTTTGGTTGTTATGTTTGTAATGTATGTTATGTTTTAGGCCTTTATCAAGGAGTGTTTGTTCGTTTTTTGTGAGTGTGACGTTCGTGAGGTTTACTGTACGTGGGTAGAATTTGTGCGAGGGAATTATATCTGTTTTGATTGGTGTCAGGTTTTTTATTTTTCTGTCGTGTTTTGTCTGTATGTTATGTATTTGTTTTTTTGTCCATTCATTTGTGTGATGTATTAGTTCAGTCATGTAATTGTGTCCGTATGTGTTGGCGATATGTAGGTGTAGTGTTAATAATTTGCGATTAAGGGCGTCTTTTTTCTTATATAGTTGTTTAATTGATTCTTTTAAGTACGTTCTTTGCGCGATGTTTTGTGTTATTCGGGCGGCCTGGTTGTTATGTTTAATTTTGATTTGGGCATATTTAGGTGTTAGTGAATTGTTTATGCATGTTTTGTTGAAATTTATGTGAGCTACAATCTTTCTAACCTTCAAAGTTGTGAACTTGTACGCTTGGATGTTGGCTCGTCTTGCTGAGTTAAATTCTTGGATTTCGTTGTCCATGACGTGTCCGTTACTTAACTAAATATCACTATAATATTGACGACTCGGAACACATAATATTGTGTTCCGAGTCGTCAATATTATAGTGATATTTAGCTACTGAGAACTTTTGCATCAATAGTCAAGCAGAAATGCATGTATGTAGTGGGAGAAAATTCAGAGTTCTTCCTTCAAATAAGTTACAAGAATGAATCCTGTGGTCATTTGTGTACACACACACACACACACACACAGTAAATTGCTATTGCTATTTATGTGGAGTGTAATGTTGGTTTTATTCTGTTTATTGTTTTCACTGTAATTTTTAAGAATTATTAAACTTTTAAATATATATAATGTAAAAGAAAGAAATGCATACCCACTGTTATATGTGTATTGAAGGTTATAGAAAACAGCTATTAAGGATTTTTAATTTTAATTAATTTTAATTTTCAAAAAAATTTAGTGTTTTGTTCTTCACACACACACACAATATTTGTCACTGCTACAGGACTCTGATACTTTTATTTTATATTTTTAATGAATGGTACAATTAAACAGGTTTTAGATATCCAATTTTTGTCAGTATTAACATAAATAGTTTGTATTTTTGTATTTATATAATTTTTTCATAACTCTCTATCTCTTAACTGAACTTTATGTTTTAAAACATGTTATATTGTTTAAATATAAGAATATATTTCATCAATCTTTTTTTAATCTGTAGATCAAAATGTTGGATTCACTGCGTTTGATATGTCTGGACAAGGGAGGTACAGAGACTTGTGGGAACACTATTACAAAGACTGCGAAGGGATAATTTTTGTCGTAGACAGCAGTGATCGATTACGTTTGGCTGTTGTTGGTGATGAATTAAAAATGTTACTACAGCATCCTGACATGACAGGTCGCCAAATTCCAATATTATTTTTTGCCAATAAAATGGATCTTAGGGATGCTCTGTCAAGTGTGAAAATTGCAGCAGGACTTAATCTTGAGCGGATTTTGGACAAACCATGGCATATCTGTGCCAGCAATGCGGTGACAGGTGAAGGTCTGCAAGAAGGTATGGAATGGTTTACTCAACAGATCTGTGAAAATATTAATTAGACTTAGTTTTTTGCTACCAAAGAATGAGAAAAATGTGTATTATATTTTGTTTGTGGGTAGATACATTCCTAAAATAAATAAATAATGAACTGTGGTTTTCATTATCAATAAAAACTGTTTTTAAGGAAAAAACCCCATTTAATTTTTGCTTACACCAGTATTTTGACCATTGTATAATGAGCCATACTCTGAGATTGACTAAGGTTGAGTTTATCTCTGACACACACAGAGGCATCTTAAAGAGTGCAGGTGCAAGGAATGCACTGCACCTAGATAGCCAAGCCAGAGGTGTGGAATCTAGGCCTTGGCTATACAACTGATTTCTTTTAAAATTCAAAATTTAGAAATGTTTGCCTAAAAAGAAAAGAAATAATTAATTACTTAAAATTATGTGCCACTCTTGCTGAAAGAAAAAGATAATTTTCTAAGTTAAAACTTAAATAAAAATTATTTAAGATCAAGTATACCCCAAGAAAAACTTCCAAATACAGTAATGCCCATAATAAGTATTGAAATGAGTACACAAGTATAAATAATTTGCTGTAAGAAAATAAAGAAGTCAATGATATCAGATTGTGAGATTAATAGAAAAAGTGTGATTAATACTACATAAGAGTGTTTAGTTTACATCAAGAATGGCTCTCTTTTACCATCGCTCAACACAAATAATTTGTTGCACATGCGAACATTTAGTTTAAACAAAAAATATTAACTTAATCTAAAAACAGTGTTATTGTTGACATCAAGTGACAAAACATATGTCTATTCATAAATAAATAATGAAGCACAAACAGCTGACTGTTTCAAATGTTATTTTATATTGAAATTGTTTTCAGGAATAGGCCTAACATTAATTAATTCTAATTTTTCATTATGTTTTACAACTACATAAACATATTACAAACGATTTATATCTGCTGTCAGGTTTATTTAGTTATGCTTCAGCAGCTGTGATTGAATGAAAACAGGATAACAGTATCCTAATTATTTCAATAAAGCTTCATTATGAGCATTAGAAAGTGTTTCAAGTAACAAGAATATATATTAGTAACAGATTGAAGTGAGCAAAATATTATTGACAGAGTAATTCAGTAGTGGTCAAGCAGTTTTTGGATTTTGGTGTGCATGACAAATCCATGTATCAAATAAATAATATTATGGGATACACTTTTCCAACTATGGAACACCAATTTTTATTCTTGGATTTTGTTGGCCATGATGTGTCCGTTGATTAACTAATTATAAGTATAACACTACCGACTTGGAACACAAATGTTTTATTGGTAAAAATGTACAATTTTTATCTTAATAGCCTGAACCAATTTTTGCTAATTTTAAGCTTCGTCAGAGGCTGCCACTGGGAGCACTCTCTGTCTTGTTCTTGGCAACAGCACCATCTTTTGAAGGATCGATGTTGTGTGTGTGTGGGGTGTGATATGTTCGAATAATATGTGTGATTTTAATTGTGTCTGTTCATTTAGGATGTCATTTTTTATGTGTTTTAAAAATGACATCCTAAATGAACAGACACTATTCAAATCACACATATTATTTGAACATATCACATCCCACACACACAACATAGATCCTTCAAAAGACGGCGACGTCGCCAAGAACAAGACGGACAGTATTCCCAGTGGCAGACTCTGGCGAAGCTTATAATAAGGGAAAACTGGTTCAGGCTACAAGGTAAAAATTTTACATTTTTACGAATAAAAAACTTTGTGTTCTGAGTCGGTAGTGTTGCACTTATAATTAACCAATTTTTAGATACAATTTCTGATGAAATTTTGCCTTTCCCTGAGATAGCTATACATTTTTATATAAGCTTCATCAGACACTTCCACATGAGCTTTTCATCAAAGGCAAAAGCTAGCTCAGGCAAGGTAAATTTTTGTTAAAAACTTTATATTCTATAGTCAGCGTACCCTTTTTACCCTGTATCACATATTTTGATATAATATGTTTGTATTATGTAATAACTTAAAAAACTGTTATCCTACAATCCTTCAGACCAGTGATTCTCAAACTTGATGGGTCTCTGTCACTCTTTGGAAATTGCCTGAAATACCATGGCACCCCTGAATACCATTAGATTCACATTACATTGTTATTATAATGTGCAATAAGTGCAAAGCAAAATGTAATGATTACAAAACACAAAGAGTGTAGCCAGTAAAATGCTTGCTATTTTATTATATAAAAAGACAGTACTATAGTACTGTACTTTAAATGCAAAGTTTGACAGCCCCACATGTGTCACAGCACACTGGATGACCACTGCTTTATAGCAATTTAATCTAGCTATATTTTCTAGTCAACATGTTGTTTTCGTATCTATTTAGTATGGTATTAGTTATTAAGTTATTATTGTTTTATGTTTGTAGTATATTCTTATATAGGACTTTCTTAAACAATACAGGGCTCAGGTTGTGTAGTTATAAACAAAACAATACACAAAATGAAAAAGTGTGTGTTTGAAATTGCTAATACTGTAAAAAAAAAGTAACTGAAAACATCTTTGTGTATAAAATAATGCATATATGATTTTACACTTACTGTTAAGTGTATGTTGATAACAGTTACTTATCTACTTATTATGTTACGTATGTAAACTTTACTTTTTAGAAAATAAATTAACCCTGGAACTATATATTTACTGTACCACTGTTGAGAATAACTGGGTCACTGAGTGCACTATAAAAAATTAATGTTTAAATTTGTCTTTTACTGAAGAAGCAATCCTGAGGAATGAAAAGGGTGCATTGTTTTCATTACAGAATATCTATTAGAAAAATAAAAATGCATTCCAATGAGCATAAATAAAAATAATTTTTAAAAATGTTTTTGTAAACATTCGTTTTTCAAAAACTACTAGCATGGTTGGAGTTTTTGAAACTAAGGTAGAATATATGATTTCTATATATAAATTTCATACATTCAGTGCACACAACAGTATTTTGTAAATCTTGTACACTAGTATTTAAAACAGTAGTACCTTTGGATCTTGTAAAGACGCTGCATCTTTAATATGTCAGATTGATCTAGACACCTCAACTCAGAGTTGTTCTCATACACTGAAGTGAATTTCTTTGTGTAGTGTTGGAATTTGCAGTCTGTATAGCACCCATGGCCTCACCAGATGTTCTCCTAATGTATAAAGAACATCCGTTCTATTTTTTGCGTTTTCTTTGGCAAAAAAATAGTTGGCTTCCAAATACTATAGGTATGTACAAATACATTGTTGGTGGTTTTACAAAATAGATACATTGGCCATTGCCTTGTTTAAAGGGGTGTATTTATGGAAGGGGATGAACGGGACCAGACTTCTCCTCTAGAGGGTCAAAAAAAGTTGACGAATTTTATTAATCTCTTAACTTTTAGGCTTTTATTATTTTGTCGGCTGTGTTTTTCAGCTAGTAACTCTATTTTGAATATATAAACAGGTTTATTATACAACATTCGCATATATGCCTACATGTGAAATATGAAATATAGGAAAATCTATTCAGTCAGTATTTTCTAAACAATGTTTCAGTAATGCGTATTTTTATTGTGTTATTACTGTTTATTTTAATGGAATTCATTTCAGGATGTTATCTCACGTTTTTCAGCTACTTGAAAAATAGTAATGTTGATTAGTCTTAACTTGTTTTTTCTTTTTTATGAAACCGACTCAATTCAACCATTCCTGGACCCCCCCCCCCCACCAAAGGTAAAACTCTAGATAAACCACTGCTTATTTTGTAGCTACAGCTTTATGTCAGACATTTGGTCCAGAATATCAACCCCACTTTCTGCACAATTGTAGAAGTGGATTACATTTGGCAACTTTGGAATCCATCATCACAGAGTGCCCCTGATGTATAGTTGGAAGCACATGTTCTTATTTTTGGAGGGAACATAAGAGTGAGTTAAGTTGATTGTCAAACATAAACATTATTGATTCTAGTTCAAATTTGCTAGAGTGGAGAACTTCTGGTGGTACTTCACTCTAATTTTTCTGCAGTGTCTCAACTATTGTCAGACTCCCTCATTGTAACATATACTTGAATAGGGACATACATGGGAACCAGTTGTCTACTATAATACTGTAAGTACTACCACAAATTGTTTCAGGTAAATGTTGAACAAAAAAATTCTGCTTTAGTCGTGCCTGCTGTGTATTTTCTTGCTACTGTCAGGTATAGGATTGATTATCTGTCAGTTTGCACTGTTAAGTATTGTAAACTGTTATGTATTGTAATTTTATTTTTTAACCTGCATTTATTGGTAATAAATATTGTGACATATTCCTTTGAATGCCAAAAGTTGCTCGTGATTAGTATAGTAGGGTCCAGATGTATATGATACTTTATAATTATCGATTAACATGTTCTACTAAACCTGGCTTTGAATATGATCATTTATCCTGTTTAGCAGCCAATATTGTTTTATCATCAAAATTCAGAATGTTTTCAAAAAACTCAAAGCATCTAAATTCACATAACTTCTCATTGTTATAACAGCTTTAATGTTGTGACAAAAGGTTATTGGTGTCTTATTCGTTTTTTTCTGTACCATATAGGTACAGTGTCCTCTCTATACAATGATAATGTACAGACCACAAAAAACTGTTGTCGTAAAGGGAGTTATCATGATATCATGAATTTGGAGTACAGTGCAGTAATTCAACCTCATTTCAACAGTTATATAAGCAAAAAACTCATAATTGAACTACACTAGCCTAATTACTTCACAATTGATAACATTTAATTCTGACAAAAACAATATTTGTGAGTACAGGACACACACATAAATAAACAAACTTTTTATCTAAAATACCTTACTTGTGTTCAGACACACACTGGTATGTATAGTGCACTATTAACTTACTTGTTGTTCTGTTTGTTAAGTAAATTTCAAGTGCACACGGAGCTTTAAATATGACAAAACACTGTGTTTACACCACAGACAAGACTGAAGTGCTCTGTTGTTCAAATGACAGTAACAGGTCTTCCTGACTCATGGTTCGTGTTGTCATAACACAGAGAGGAAAATATATCAACAAGGATTTTAATTGTTGATGAACATCCATTAACAATCATAATAGAGATATTTATTATTCCTTAGAGTTAATCCCAACAAGGACCTAATCTCAGCTTCTGATGTCTCTCTTATTTAATTCTGATTGGTCAGCATACTTAGTGCTTTGAATTGTAATCTCTTCATTACATACCATCTATTACATTTTCATTTGTAAATTTTGGGCTAAGCCTGAATCAATACTATACTGGTATGTCTTCATGGTGTTCTATCTGTTCTTGATGGGGATTTGAATAACAATAAGTATTTGTTCTTTCTTTTGCATAGAAGTGCTCTGTATTTCTATGTTACCAGATAGATTCTGTGGGGTTTGCTTTTCGTCAGCATCCTGAATATTTGTATCACTAGTATACACATCATTGAAAGTACCAACTTGAAAACAATTTCTGTTATTTCTAATTTGTTTCTGGTTCAAGGAAGTACCCATCATCTCTAGCACTGGGCAAGAAATATCTTAAAAATTATCCATAATATTAAACGCAGACCTTTCTAATAAAATTTCTTCTTCAGTCAGTATGCAATTCATTTTACACACTCAGAACAGTATATACTATGTAAAGTTGAAAGGAACATGAAGAAGTAAATAATATTCACACAGTGACAAAATTATACCAACTATGTAGTAGGGTGCATCCTTTTTAAATATAAAACATGGTTTTGTGTATATGTAGTAGACATACCATGAAGCACAGTTAATGTTAAAGAGAAGTCCCAGAAGCTGAAACCTATAAGGGATGCCAACACCAAATTAGTGTGTAACAAACATTACCTGGGTACTCAGTGTCCTGGAATATAGTTCCAGAGTTAACCACATTATTCTGTTTTTGTAAATGTAGATTTTCAGTATATTATATACTTATGTTTTAACACACACACAAATATACAAACATATATATATAGTAGTGGCAATTATATTTTCAATCAATTAAAGGCACTTGAAAACATTTATACTTCTGTGTTTAAATCCATTCCCACTTCTTATACTAACTTTATCCACTATATCCTGAATATTTATATATTATCTACTAATTTGTGTTTACTTGTTAATTTCTGGTGCAACACATTTTATAGCTGTAACATTTGAAAACAGGTGTTAGCAATTACTTATTTAATTTTTTAATAAAGCAATGATTCAGGTACACAGAAATTGGTAACCATTGTCAGGCAAAAAATTTTAAACAGAGTAACAGGAACACTCTTCTGTCCAATGGCGGCTGGTGACAGGATTGCAAGGTTGCAAAACCCCCCAGAAAAATATGGTTTCTTAATAATATGTATTACTTATAAAATACATAATGTTAAAAATCTTTTAAAACTGCTGTATTATGTGAATAAAATTATAGGCCTATAGGTTTCGTAAAAATTGTTGTGCAGGTAAATTGTAACCAACCCATTTGTTCACTGTAAGTTATGTGCTGCTGGAGAGGTTTGCAAGATCCAGGCAAACCGGCATTAATGACATCACTTCGGAGCTTTTACATTGACAAAGAGATGTGTGCTTTCAACTGTCATGGAATATGACAATTAACATACAACGAAAATCTTTGCTCGGTTTACAGTAGTTCAGCAACATTCAGGCAGGTGTTGCTGTATATGTTCATTCACCAGTGACACATGCAGCATGATGTCTGAATTCTTGTATGTCCACTTTACTGTTTACTAACGAGTAGAGCCCGCTGTGTTTTTGTATGAGTGTAAATTCTGTCAATCTTTAGTGTTAACAGTGTAAAAATGATACTAAGTGTTGCATTTAGTTTATAAGTGATAATTCATTACTATTTAAAAATGAATTTAGTAGGTAGTTTGTTGGAAAAACTATTTAGCTTATGGTCTCTAGAAGAAAAGCTATAAATAAAAAATTTAGGTGGGCCTACAACATTTAACATTTTAAAATTGTTTTAATTTATTTAACTGATACATTTTGATATATTTCTTGGATTTCATTGTCCATGACGTGTCCGTTGATTAACTGAATATAATTCTTATTTAAAAATGAACTTTTTCTTGTGAAAACTTACTTTTTTCGTCGGATGCGTTTCAGCGTACGTATCCGCCTTCTTCAGCTTTTCGTCAGACTGCCATCATTTCGTAACGGTTTTTGTGTGGAAGGTGTAGTGGGGGTGGTGTGTGGAGGAAGGGGATTGGCACAGGGATTCAACTTGATGTTTGTTTTTTGTAAACGGTTTTTGTGTGGAAGGTGTAGTGGGGGTGGTGTGTGGAGGAAGGGGATTGGCGCAGGGATTCAACTTGATGTTTGTTTTTTGTAAACATTTTATAAAATATTTATATTTTATAAATATACACAAAAACCGTTACGAAATGATGGCAGTCTGACTAAAAGCTGAAGAAGGCGGATACGTATGCCGAAACGCGTCCGACGAAAAAAGTAAGTTTTCACAAGAAAAAGTTCATTTTTAAATGTGTTAGTGCTGTGAAAGAAGAGATGAACAATCAAGACAACTATGAATATAATTATACCACTACCAAAGCTTATAATATATAATTATATTGTTATATATAATTATACCTCTGATGAAGCTTATAATAAGTGAAAACTGGTTCAGGTTGTAAGGTATAACTTGTACGTTTTTACCAATAAAAAACTTTGTGTTCCAAGTTGGTAGTGGTATAATTATATTTTGATATTTTTATAAAAATTGTGTAAGCTAAAAATATTTTGTCTTAACCAATATCGGAGTTTTACAGTCATACTTATGTTAATATAATGAGGAATATAAAAAGTGTCAGTTATCCTAGTTCATGAAAATTTGCAACCATCTGTTCATGATGGTGGCACAACAGCCACCACTGCTTCTGTCACAGCAGTAACGAAACTCACGTAAATGTAGTAATAGCCTTACCATCTGTTTGGTGTGTGTAGAGAGGGGGGATTCTTGTACTTCTGGATTTCTTGTTGTTCTCTTCCTCTCTGGACAGGCCAGGTTAATGAGGCTGGCACAAGTGAGTAGAAGCAATGTCAGTCTACCTCAGTAGCACTCAAATATGACATGAAGGAGAAGGATTAGGGCCTGAGGAGGCAGACTGCAATGGTTGCAGACCACTGGGCAATGGGGTCACTATAACCCTATAGCAGTTTCTGTATAACACTACTCATATAGTGAAGTTAATTATCACCTCTGTCTTCACATCTGTTGGTTTGTTATATATTCTCGTATCTTCATCCCCCCCAATCCTAATGCTCTCAAATTCTTATATAACTTTTTGAAGTGAATTTAAGATGTATTGGGCTAAGAAGAAGAATAGTAGTTACTTCATTTAGCTACTAACCTAGAGACAAGAGCTAATCATTTCTATGCCTACTGGTATACTTGACACCACTTCTGTTTATCTAAATGTAGCCATACTCTTCCATTTATTATGCCTGATAATTACTTGGATTTCGTTGTCCATGACGTGTCCGTTACTTAACTGAATATCACTATAATATTGACGACTCGGAACACAAAGTTTTTTATAAGTAAAAACGTAAAGTTTTACCTTACAGCCTAAACCGGCTTTCACCTATTGAAGGCTTCATCAGAGGCTGTCCTCTGATGAAGGACAGCCTCTGATGAAGGACAGCCTCTGATGAAGCCTTCAATAGGTGAAAGCCGGTTTAGGCTGTAAGGTAAAACTTTACGTTTTTACTTATAAAAAACTTTGTGTTCCGAGTCGTCAATATTATAGTGATATTTAGTCCTGATAATTAATTATGATCTGTCATATGGAAGGGAATAATTGGGAATACATATCATGCTCCAAGCTTGCTTGAGGTGAGATTCCAGACCTGGTCATAACAGTTAAATTTTCTTGCATTTTCATATTCCTGCCTATACTAGCTCAGTTGCATACAGTTGGATGTATTACCACATCACTTTTAAACGATTAAGTTACAAAGAATTTATCACTAAGAATATAGTATACGACGTATTGTTATTTTTAGAAACTATACAGTCTATTGTACAATGAGAGCATATTGTTTTTGTTCAATGACCAGATTTAGTAGTGAGCTTTCAGTCAATAAACATTATTATTATTACTATTACTATAGGGTGTGATAATTTGGTGTATATGGTGCTTGGTTACTAATGGATTCCTGGATTTGAGTCCCAGAAATTCTATAAACTAAGATGTATTTATAAGCCTGTAAAGTGGAATCTGCCTTTGAAAATGAATTCCCAGGGTAACACATATAGCTTTAGTAGCCAGCTGAATGTTAGTGCTGCCCACTCTATCTTCCTTGTTTGCCACAGGTCTCACAATGGGCAGTCTACCCTGGCTCTTCTAACCCATTTTAGTGGTACAAAACCAGTATTCTGATTATTATTACTGTTATTATTATCATGCTTTGAATATGGGTGAAACAAAATCTTTCCAGTACCATTTTTTTGGGTATTCCAATGAAAGTTTAAAAACGTTTCTGTTATTTCCATATTTTGTTACAACCAAACACACAGTATCCTGTGATTGAACATAAATACTTCATTTACATTTCAAAAATTAGCACAGATTCACACACAGAATTTTACAATAGGTCACAAATTAAAATTTGGTAAAAAAGACTGTTGTTACATGACCAATGTACTTTTAAAAACTATCCTGTTGATGGAAATAACTTACGGTAAGCAAGAATTACAAGTTTAGACAGCTAGTGCAACATAAACTTGGAATCTTTAGCCAATTAACCAATCTTGGTTACTGGTATCAAACATGTTGGAAACAAGAATAATAAACATTTGTCTAAATCTGGAAATATAATCATAATGTCATGTCCAAGGATCCACAGAAACAAACCCAACCATGTGACTTACGAGTCTGAAGATTCTTTGAAAGCTGAGCAATCTTTTTCTTCTTTTCCTGCAACACTTCTTCCTCTTCTTTAACACTACAGCCCAATGTAAGCCCTGGCTTCCAACACCAATCTTCTCCAATGTCTCCTATCCATTGCCATCTCAGTGTAACCCCTCATGTCCATTCTTCTCAGATTTTTCAGCACAATGTCCAACCATCTTATCCTAAGTCATCCCTTGTTTTTGCTTTTATAGATTTTCACGCTCAGGATTTCTTTGGCATACCCTGATCATCCATCTGCTCTAGGTGACCTAGCCATTGTTTTCATTAAACCTTTATGAATCTTTCAATGTCCTCATGCTTCAATAGTTCATCTATCTCCAGGTTATTTCTTACTCTCCATTTCTTTATTTCTCCAGGTTATTTCTTTAACTGGGGCATAAACATATCACACAATCTTTCTTTCAAACCTTCTTAGTTTTTCAATAAACTGAAAACAGTACTTTCACTGCTCAACTGTTCAGTATACCTTCTGTACTGTACAACTGTCAACTGTACAATATACTTTCAACTATTCAGTTATTATGCGTATGCCAATATATTACTAACTAAGGAAACAAACATGCAACACAGTATGCTTATACAAAAAATATTTAAAATACTGGCACTTAAAATCAGTAAATAAATTATACTTGACAGAAAACTAACTGTGACTAAATGTTTTATAAAAAACTGATTGTACTTAATAAACTAAGCGACACGTCATGTCTAACAATATAAATCATGTTTCCGCTGCCCTTAAATCAGCCTGCCTCAGACATTCTTGGTGTGCGTGCTCCCCATGTGTCTCCACAGCCCTAATCTCTGCCTGCCTTCTTCGTTGTTCAAGCTGGGACTCATGTTCCTTAGGTGTCTCAGCTGCTCACCATAACCTTGCTCACTTAGCATTTGGAGGGACCTGCCCAATGCTTTATCATTTTTTTTGAAGAGACAGAATGATCTAGAGGGGGGAAGTGACGAAGCGTCCGAATGCTCGTGAAAGGCCTACACGAACGGACAGAGTGGTAACGGTTGGAGGTAGAGGGCAAGTGAGCCCTCCCTACACCTTGACATAAGATTATGGTAGGGAGAGAGAGATGCCGAAGCGAGGAAGGTGCAAGGTAGCACTTGTAGGCAAACCGTGTGAAACATAACTAAAAGGGCCTACATCGTGTGAACGGGGCAGAATATCAAATTCCAAGTTAGACAGTGTTTTTAGCCTACTGTCAAAGGTTACATATGCAAAATTTGGTTGGAATCAGAACAACGGTGTGGATTTGTATTCAATACAAACAAATCCTCAGACTTTGAGTTTTATATATACTGCAATATACTAGGGTCGCATAGAATAATTAGTCAGTTATATCATATATTTGAATGCTTTGGATTTATTAATTACTTTTTTAAATTGCACAAATTATTTAATATTCTTTCTGAAAAAATATATATATAAATGTCTCGGTTGACCTTTTCTTTTGCAATTTAAAAATAAGTTTCTCTTATACTCTAATACATAAACATTTTATTTATATGAGTTCTTTTGTCTTTAAGTTTATGAGTGGTTTTTAATAAAGTTTATAACAAAAAATGTCACTTCTCTTTATGATGGATGATGAGATGTTGATGACCCAGTCCTTGTAAGCAGCTACCGTTATTCCTTCTGGATACACAGCGATCTCCTACTGTTGTCCGGTGTTCAGGGTCGTTCTCGAGTTGGGTACTTCTACAGTTTGTAGTGAATTAATTTTAATTGTGACTTATTCTGTGCATTAAAATTATTCAATACTTCAGTAAACTTGAAGTATTCTTTTAAATGCCTATGCGGACAATCTTGTACTGTACTGTATTAGCACTCGATATTTACTCTACTCGCAACCTTTCTTACTTGTGCTCGTGCGCTTTTGTAAATGAATCATCTAAACGGGGAGCTATGACCACATGTTATTGAGTTCAGAGCAAGACTGTATTATATGCTATGAAGAAAAAAATAGCAATGAGATTTTAGCCAAATCTCAAACATTCATTGGCTGAAAAATTCCCTTTCTGTGCATCTTCAGTAAAGATAACATTCTTCCTGCAAAAGATTGTCTATGGACAAAGTTGAAATTGCAAATAAAACCAGTCTAATTTTATTACTTTTCTTTAGGGTCATAAACTTTATTTATAAAAAAACTCACATATTTAGTACAGTACACTCTACTATAAAGATTCTACAAGAGAGACTATTTAAAGATTATGGTACTCCAGTACACCTAGTATCTGACAATGGACCTCAGTTTAAATCAAAAGAATTTAATGACATGTGTTTTAAATTAGGAATAAATCATATTACAGTCACAGAGTACCGACCACAAGGAAACCTAGCTGAGAGATACTTGCGAAACCTAAAATCAGCCTTAATATCGTATCACGCTAAAGACCAGACAGCGTGGGATCAAAATCTATCATGGATACAGTTTGCATTCAACTCTGCGTATCATGAGGGACATAAATCAACACCATTTGATTTACTGTACAAATATAAACCTAACCACCCATTAACCACAAAGTGGAAAATTCATGAGTTATTTCCCCGCGAAATAAATGGGAATAATATAAGAAAAATATGGAACGAAACTCGCGCAAATTTGCGAGCGAATTTACAAAAATCGCGGAAATATCATGAGCAAAATAATAGGAAAATAGAGTACAAAGTAGGCGATTTAGTCATGTATAAAACTCACCCTACGAGTAGAGCCGTTGATAGGACCACTTCCAAACTACCTTACCGATGGTGTGGCCCCTACACGATCCACAAGTTCATCACCCCCGTGACTGTAGCGCTGTACGAACCCAATACGGATAATTACTTTCGCAGAAGTCATGTATCACAGATTAAAATTTTTTCTCCTTGTGAAAATAAAGAAACACGACTACGAGAAAGATAGTAAACCAAGAATACTACCAAAGTATTAAGAATAAAATATAGGAAACATATTATATGTATATATTTTATACAGGAATACAATAAGATTTTGTGACATCCTATATCGTAATTGAGTCTATACTCAAACACCTCGTACGAATACTAGCGAGGCCTGATCAACCTTAGCTCATATTCTGCGAGAATAAAATAAATCATGAGAAGTCACCTGATGCACAACAAACCTCTAGCGCAGTAAACTAAAGGTAATTCTATTGTTATTACGATACGTTATTGTTATTAATAACCTATCATGTTAATCTTTGGGATGAACATGATAGTGGTAATACACTAAATTGTAGTCCACGTTTGCGACTAAGAGAAAGACAAAATAAGGAAATAAGAAGAGTAGCCAAGAACAAAAAGTTAAAATAATCAGCGATTCTATGCGTCGAATATTATAAGTATTTCGCACCCTTATAATATGCGAAAACCCTTCTGTAAGAAAGTTAGAGAAACTTTAACCTTACAGTAATACAGTATATCTGGAATATGCTGAAACCCACTCATGAGTGTAACTCCTTAAAATGAGTAAAAAAAAAAAACCGGTAGTAGATTTAAGAAATTGAAATAAGGTAGATTTATGTAATTGTGTGTTGTATATGTATTGAATTTTAAGTATTTTGTATAGTATGTAAGATAATCGATCGATGAATCGAAATAACCTTGTTGAGAGAAATTTCATCACGAAGTGCCGTGTCAAATATAATTGTATTTCTTAGGTTTTCATTTAATACCCCATCGCCCCGTCCTCATCTTTAAGTGGAGGAGGATGTGACGAGTTAAAAGGAATTCAAATAGCACAAAATAATTTTTATTCAAAATAACGTGAGAAAATATTTAACCCTCCCCTGTGTACTTATATGCCTGTATCAACTTGTAAAAATCTAGTACGGACATGAAAATTACTCTGTATTGAAGCGAAAATTAATAATTATTATAATTAAATAAAAAGACGTGATAATAATAATCGAAATACCTAACTCAATAAAGAAAATGTAGGATTATTAATAGTAGTTAATTAGTATGGAAATAATAATAATAAAGTACGAACTACTTTTCTCTCTCCGCGTGAACTGCTCCCTCTTCCCTACTAACCGCCGCAAAACCAGCCCCAGTCGAGCCAGAATCTCAGACAAGGTAACAGCTTTACCATGTGTCGTGAAGAAAAACGTGTGAATATATAAAAAAAAAAAAAAACGATATTACTGAAAGTAATCTTTCGTGGTGACAGACTCCACAAGTACCGGTAATTGAAAGGTGGTGAAAAGTAAAACTAGTTATGTAGTTGAAATGTAGTGAAATAACTAAAAGTAACAAACTTAGCCGACACATCTCTTTAAAAGAAACGAAATGTTTAAATTGTAAAGTATGTTCTATCCAAATATTAAAGAGTAACATTAGTGCAGTTAAAAGTAAAATGTAAAAAAGGTGAAGACCGTACATCAGGAGTGAAGCAACAACGACAGCCTCACGAGCTCCAGGTAACAGAATCCTTTCGTCATGATCGCAACTTAGAATCTACAAAATAAATGGAGAAACCCGAACGACAACGTAGAACTTCCAGGAAACCCAACTGAAGAGTAACAACAAGAGAACCTGCCGCCGATACACATTATATCAAGGTGAAACCAAATCATTATCATTCTAACAATGGCAACAAAAACAGTACATTTTTGCAAAGACTTATTCTAATCATGTAAATGTTAACATAGTAATGTCTGTAATTACAATAATGAAATAGTAATCTGATGATAGTTAAAGGTAAAAGGTAATTCGAAATTTGACCAAACTAATCTTCTAATAGCTTGTATAATGTTGACTTATTTTAGAGTATTATTAAGTTAAAACCCGGATCCGAGGTATTTAATGTAGTTAATAAATATATACTTTTTATTTTTGCTCACCAGAGTAACATTTTAAAAAAGGCATAAGAGCTTTTGATGCAGAATCTTTGAGAAGTTTATTTTTTTAAAGTAATAAAACAAAAATAACAATTATTTTTAAATCATTATTCAAGAAACTATAATACAGAGATGTTTTTGCTAAATATCCAGAGAGTGAGTAAATTTGTGTAACCTAATCCTAATTCCTGTTCTACATATTTTCAAATTTGTTGGTAAGTAATTTGTACTAACAACGGCAGCCGGTTTGATTGAAAGTAACCAATTAAACTGGTTCCCTCTGTTATAATGTCTCAGACAGGGGAGACGTTATAAGTATGGATATGGATATCAACAGAAACGCACATTTTAATTGTATTTTTAATTACTTATTGAAAAGATACAAGCGTATGATGTGAAAATTAAACTGAAATGAGAGGCACTTTTCTGGTTTTTTCATTAGCGAAATCATTGGTTTCGAATTTTATTTCTCTTAACAAATCATTTTCTATTGCCATCAGCGACCTTGAAGCATTGTACTTCTTAATTCATTTTTTATTTTTTTCAATTTGGAAAAAGAACGTTCCCCACTGCAGTTAGTGACCATAATAGATAAAAAAATTCTAACGGCTATTTCTATGTTTGGGAATGTGTCTTCGATGTGGTCTTCTTTTAGAAAATGATAAAGTTCTGTAATTGTTATATCTTCGTTTGCATTAGTGTGGACACTTTTTAAATATTCTCTTAAATGCAGACTTTCCATTGATAATTCTTCTGCATTAACATCTTTGTGATAAAATTTTGCAAGTTCTTTGCAACTATGTCCTAGCTCTTTCGAATTCAACCTTTTTAAACGTGATAAAAAACAAACCGTTGACCGATTTCTTTGTATGATTCCAATCGCTGTTTTAGATGGACGGTCAAGGTATCAATCACTGGGAGAAAAGTTTCTGATTTGAATTTTTCTTTGCCATTTAGTTGCACAGATGGTGCAGAGCCGTCAAAGAATGTCACACATGAGCTTCTAGCTCTTCTTTGATAATGATCTTTGTATTAAGCTTCTGGATATTTCTCTTTGGCGGATGATTCGAATTCATCAAAATTATTCCTGACAGTATCAATAAAATTGGCAAGTGAAGTTAACAAATTTATTGCAACGTCCATTGTCATTGTTGCTTTCTGAAGGTTGACATTTGTTTTATCTATCCTTTCTAATATAGTACTCCACATTTCTGTTAGAATAAGAAATTCCAGTTTTTCCATTTTTCTTGACAGACTAATGGCTTCATTTCTAGTCTCTCGTGGCTCCTCATTATTATCAGCAATAGACGTCAATGCTTCTCGAATTTGCTTGTGACCTTGGTGTAAGGCGCTTACTGCATCAGCTCGTGCAGGCCATCTGGTTTCAGATAGACTTTTAAGTACTTTCTTTGAACCTAAACATTTGGTCAATTTATCCCACCGATGGGTAGAACACAAAAAAAAAATTGTACAGTTTCTGAACCATTTGAAAATAACTTGTTGTCTCTTGTACACACTCAGCAGCATGAAGACCCACCAAGTTAAGGGAATGTGCTGCGCATGGCACAAAGGTAGCAAATTCACATTTCTCTTTGATTCTTGCTTGCAAACCGGAATATTTTCCTGACGTATTTAATGCATTTCATAGCTTCGTCCTCTGCAATCCTCTATAGAAATATTATTTTCCAAAAATATCGAGACTGTTTCAGCTAAATATTCAGATTTGTGCTCTTCAATAGGTATAAATTTCAAAAACCTTTCAATAGGTTCATGGTCTTTTACGTATCGAATTATAAAAGTCAACTGGTCAACATAGGGCGTACTATCAACGTTTATCGAAAAATATTTTGCTAATTTGACTTCAGTTACAGTTTTCAATAGGACCTGCTTTCCCATTAAGTCGATAAACTCATTGCAAATATAATTAGTAAAATAGTTTACCTTTTTCTTGTCCGTCTGGTGGCCTTTTCTCTATATTTCATTCAACGCGTTTCAGGACATATGTCCCATCATCAGGATATCCCTTGTTGAAGTTCGTCGATCGTTAAAATATTAAAAACACAATTCTACACATAACAATAAATATAATATAAACATAAAAACACATAAAATACCCAGATTTTAGACACACACGATATCGGTGGTGCGCACCACGACATGCTATAGTCGACTGCAGTGTTCATGTTGTTATATGTCGTGCACTATGGACCTTGTTCTGTATTCTTATCGCTGTGTCGTATAATAGATTGGACTGGAAATTCAGCTGATCGTTAAGGATGACTTCTTCTGTTTTTTTATTTTTGTAAGCTTTATATATTTCGTATTCTTCGATAGCATTCATATAATTTCCTTTTCTGCATATATGGAGGGGTTGAAAGTTCGTTGTGAAATCAGTATAACTATGGTTGTTGTCCATCAGATGGCGCGCGTAATTTGACACTGTTTTACTAAATTCTTTTTTAGGTAAATGTTCTTTGAATCGTCTTTTAAAAGGTCTACCAGTTTGGCCAATGTAAAAGCTGTCGCAGTCATTGCATATTATCTTATAAACGCCCGTCCCGTCTTCAACTGATTTTGAATGTTTAGGTAAGAGTATCTTATTAATGTTATTACTAGTTCGGTAAGCCTTTTTGATATTTATCCCACCAAATACTTTGCACCTCAGACTTTGCATCTCTATGAAATATAGAGAAAAGGCCATCAGTCGGACAAGAAAAAGGTAAACTATGTTACTAATTATATACTATAAGTGGCTTGGATACCGAAAAACATGGATCATTGCAAATATTTGCTGATAAATAAGAAATGTGTCCTTTCCCCGGATTACCAAATTTTTTTAGGTGATCTGCGAGGAATGGATCAAATTCACTTAATAACTCCATACGTCCCAAATAATTTCCGTTGTTGGGAGACCCAAGAGTTTCATTGTCACCACGAAACGGTAGTCCTCTAGATGCCAAGAATTTTACAACTACCACAATTCTTTTAAGTACTTTTTTCCAGTAATCCACTTCTCTTGTATATTGAGATAGTAAGTCTGTATCTACTCTACCAGTAGTTTTACTTCGTGCCAGATAAGTCATCATAGATTGCCTATGTGCTAAGCTATTTTCGTGCTCCAAAATAATGTGATTAATATGTTTCCAATCATTGCATCCACTTGGTGAACAGAGGTTTATATTAGAAGGTCTAAATAAACGGCATGAAAGACAAAATAGAGATTTCTTTGAAGGTGAATATAACAACCATTTCCTTTCAACGGTTTCATTGTTTTTTAATTTACGATAAAATAGTGTTTTGTTGAAATTCCGCGTGGTCAACCTACCGTCTGCTTCTTTATAAATTCTGGACGCTTCGGAAAAGTCAGAATTTTTATTTTGGAAAAATGCAGGCCCTTTGCAAATCAAAAAACTCGCGTTCTTCTTCCGTTAACATTTCACGAAAATAATCTGCAGGATCGTTTGAATCGTTTTGTGGAGTTGAAGTAGATTTTTGTTGTTGCTTAACTAAAGCCATTGTCGATGAAGTCGACGTATTTTCGCCATATGATTTATTTATATCTTTATCTGACTCAGGTAAAGTTAGCTCAAAACTAGTGGGTTCCGAAATTCCCTCAATTCGTTGTCCGTGTGGCTCGTCTGAAAGATTAATTTGATCGCTGCTCGCAGAAGATCCTGGAATGAAAGAATTTTATGATAATAGCTCCTATCAGATTATTACTTATTATTATTATTACTTTATAAAGCCTAAAAATCGACTCTGAATTTCAACACTGTGATGCCTTCAAAACATGGCACTCAAATTTGTTATTTTTTGCTCAGATAGCTAAGGAAATAATAACTTGCTACACAAAAATTTTTCGAAAGGATTCACTTCACGGGTTAGTATATTTCAAATACTACACATAGAACACAAGTTCACGATAAAACACACACTTTTAGTATATTAACAACAATAATACTGAGACGGTGCACAAACTAGCTCCCATAACCTATGAAAACGGGCACTGCCTTACGAATAGCTTTTGTTTATCACTAGTTTGAGCTGCAGAGATTCCGAAGTTGTTGCACAGTGAGGCCAACATATGCTGCTATCTTCTGGCAAAAACTGAACTAACTGGAAAGTCATTTTACTTGACAGCAACGAACATTCGAAATACTGCCAAATAACATAACCTATACTGCCAATTAACCTTACCTTACCCTACTTAAAATATTTATATAGAAATGATTTACCATTGAAAAATATAAACAAAATTAAGTGCATAGTAGGATATTGTATATGGGTAATTAGTTATCATCATAAAATTCTTACCGCCTTGTGCTGGAAAAAATGATGTTAATTTCGGTAGTTTTTCCGTTATTTCCCTGTGATGTGCAGCTTTTTTTCTTTTTTCTACGCCACTAGGATATGATCGTTTCGACATTTTAAAATTATTTTGTATGTAACACCCAATACGATCATGAACACAATACAACACAGTAAACGCACTAATTACAAGTTCAAAGTCGAATGCACTGATTTATTTACACGACGCTAGGGGAATCCCGAATAAAATTAAAGGGAAAGTCCCCCGATAGAGTCTGTTTACTTCGGTGCGTGCGAAAGTGCGAGTCTGTTTACTTCGGTCGCATTCCAGCAAAGCATCGCGCGTAGTTTTTTTTAATGGCACGTAATTTTAAATGAACAGAAAAGAACAGAATGTGTTGACATGGTCATCCCCGTTCACAGTTATTTTACCTCTGATTTTGTATCAGAGTGATCTTTATTCACATAGCAATAAGGGTGCTGTCAGAGGTAAAATAAACAAAACATTTTACGTAGATTAGCGAAATATAGGTATCGATTATAATATTAGGTAGGTATATTTTAGTGGATGGATGTTTATTCTGTTGGTCATTTGTTGTTGGTAAATTGTGTTACCAAAGGGCTCGGCTCGGGGGCCCCTTGGATCGCGGGGCCCTGGGCACAAGCCCAGCGAGCCCGTGCGTAACGATGGCCCTGGAGGTAAATATAGATGACAGTAACAGGAAACTGCTGAAAACGTTAACTTATGAAGTTCTTGATACTTTGATTATGCAGCTGGAGGTGTGGTTCAGTAATTTAGAAAATATCCAGTTTGTTGAGTTGTTGGATCCAAATCACTTCATTTCTTACAAAGAGAGTTTTCCTTCTACTAAATTGAACAGCCTTATAAATAAATACCCTTTTTTCAATAGTGAAAGACTGGAAAATGAATTAAAAAATATTTACTCAGATGCTGGAAAACATTTGTTGCCTCAAAGACTTTTACATTTTATAGTTCTTAATGACTTAGAATCAGTGTACATGGAAGTTTCAAAATTAATTTGTTTGATTTTAACGTTTCCTGTTACCACGGATTCTTCAGAAAGGAGTACGAGTACTTTGAAAAGAATAAAAAACTACTTCCGCAATATGATGACCAATAAAAGACTTATCTCCCTTAGCACCATTGCTATTGAAAACAAAATTGTGAAGGAATTGATGAGTGACCAGCTGTTCAAAGACCGTGTAGTTGATAATTTTGGAAGCAAAAAAACTCGCCGTGTTGAACTACTCTACAAAAAATTTAAAGTATGACTTTTGCCTACCCATTCATTACCTACTAGCTTCGCCACTGGTGATTAGTGACTTAAGTGGTGTCTTTATTTATTTTGTTTTCCACTGTACCATACAACAATTAGTGAGACCGCCGTAACAATAATTTGAAATTACATTAGTAAGCAAGGTCAAAAGCTGCACAATTATTATTGTTGCTGCTGTTATTAATGATATCTTCACTATGTTGTTATGGTACTTGTAGAACCATTCAATTTTTGGTTAGAAATTTGCAGTATAGTGCAAATACCATGCATATACAGTGAAACCTCTTAGCTGAGTAAGACTAATTTAAAAATAGCAAATTTCCAGAAACAGCATCTTTTGAGCTGATTTTTTTTAAATGATAGGTTTAGTGTTTACCTAAAAGTTTATCCAAGTTCCAGACTTCGCACCCCCCATTTTCCCTTCCGGCAAACAGCGGAGCGCGAGTCACTAAAGGTTTCCTCTATTTTTCCAATGATAACTTCACCAAATCAGAAAAATAAAAATACCAGCGTGTTCACCAGAAAATTTTCTGTCGATCTGTGTTAGTCGTGCATTTTTTTAAAGGCAACATAACCTACAAAAAAATTGAAACTTCCAAAAAAGTGCATTTTCAGATATCCATTAATAATGAGTGAAATAATGATTTTTTTGCATATAAAAAAATTGTTGAATATAGTATTCCAATAGATGAATTTCCATATTAATTTTTATCCCAAAATATTTTGTCATTAAGCCACAATAAATTTTTCAAGTTGAAAAGGGAAATTTCTCAAAATTGGGTCGTCATCACCCTGACATCACAGGACAAAGTTTTTTTTTTTAATACTCGTATTTTCATGCTCTTGGCCGCTTGGACTGAATCGAGTATACTTATGCGCCGCCAAGCGGCAGTACTACGTACTTGCCAGAGCATTACGTACTACGAGGCCATTTGCTGTGTACAAGCACAAAAAAAGGTAAAAATTATTATTTGGGAAGCTATAAAAGAACAAACTTTTTTCACTAGCTGATAGACCATGAAAATATAAGTATTTAAAAAAAAACTTTGTCCTCTGATGTCAGGGTGATGACTGGACCCAATTTTGAGAAATTTCCCTTTTCAACTTGAAAAATTTATTGTAGCTTAACGACAAAATATTTCGGGATAAATATTAATATGGAAATTCATCTATTGGAATACTATATTCAACAATTTTTTTATAAAGAAAAAATCATTTCATTCATTGTTAACGGAAATCTGAAAATTCACTTTTTTGCAAGTTTCAATTTTTTTGTAAGTTATGTTGCCTTTACAAAAATACACGACTAACACAGATCGATAGGAAATTTTCCGGGGAACATGCTGGTATTTTTCTGATTTGGTGAAGTTATCATCGGAAAAATTGAGGAAAACTTCAGTGGCTCGCGCTCCGCTGTTTGCCGGAAGGGAAAAGTCGGGGAAAATGGGGGGTGCGAAGTCTGGAACTTGGATAAACTCTTAGGTAAACACTAAACCTATCGTTAAAAAAAAAATCAGCTTAAAAGTTGCTGTTTCTGGAAATTTGCCTTTTTTTCGATAGTCTTACTCGGCTATCTCCAGATGACCACCCCTTTCAGACGACCTCCTCTCATCATGACGAATAATTGATGAAACCGGTTTATATTCCCATAAGACCTAAAAATTTATGATCCTTACAAGATGACCACCTCTTTTCCTGAACAGTGACCACTAGTTTTAGATTGAAAATACTTCAACATATCTTGAAAACGACCACCCAGTCAGTAAAATTCTTCATTGCAGTTCTCAGAATTTTGGGAAACTGATCTTTTGTACTATTATTATTATTATATTGGAATGCTATCACTTATCCAGTGGTACTAACAGCCATCACATTCCAATGAAGGTAGAGAAGTTTAAAACTGCCCATAACTTTCACTGCCTAATAATTCCCTTGTTAAGGGTTGTTGCTACTTTAATGTGTGAAGATACAGTGGCAAAACAGTTTTGTTGCTTCATTGTTTTGAATGAGTGGGACAGAGACAAAACAATTATGCAACAGTTTTGTCACCAGTCCATGGCCAGCTTTATTTCACTTATTTCACACAGTTTGTGTACAGTCATAGTGAAACATTACGTTTTTTTATTGCAAATAATAAATCTTATTAAATTTATAAAAGC
Organism: Magicicada septendecula; assembly: GCA_034769895.1. NCBI lineage: Eukaryota > Metazoa > Arthropoda > Insecta > Hemiptera > Cicadidae > Magicicada > Magicicada septendecula. The sequence continues at coordinate 142,392,272 of CM068376.1, read as the reverse complement.
TTTACTTCTTTTTCTTACCTCATGCTATGTCCAGGGTTGTATAGATGAAAACAGTTGCAGAGGGGTTATCTGGGTTGAGTTGCGAAATCATAAAGCTAACACATGTTATGCTGACTAAAACAAATTATTTTTCTTTTATTGAATGAAAGTATGTTATTTCCTACACCTATATAACAACGGCTCAGATTCTCCTCATTTCTTGTCAACTAATACATCAATTATAAGTTTTTAATTTTTTGTGGAATGAAATAACGTATAAAGTTATCGTATACAAAATGATAATAAAACAATTCTTATAATTACTATTCTTAATGACTATAACAAGGTGCTTAATGAGCCAGTACTTTGTCTCACTTACTCTCTAACCCTTTTTTCATTTTCATATTTAACCCCTGTTATTAGAGCTCTTTAATTCTGTATTTTTTCGATATTGTACTATTTATTTCATATGTTTATAAAGTTTATTTGATAGTTTATGAGTGGTACTTAACCAATCCATGGCGTTCCAAACAGTTTCACCACCGCCACGTGTTATTCGCTGTTTCACTGGTCTCTCCGAACTGTTGTTTCAAACGTTTATAAGTTTATCACTGTAGCTGTACGATTAGTATTCAGTAGTTCTCTACTATTTTAGATTACATATTATAACATAGCGTCGGCCAACGTTAATTATGCTTGATCACTTGTTGGTTTTTATGACTGCAGAATACTCGCACACTCTACTGGATAGGCCGATTATGGTATTTTCGGCCCATCTTAGATGCCCGAGGCCACCGTTGACTTATGCTCACTCAGTTTTAAGACTGCTTTCCGCTCTGCTGTTAGTCAACGTAAGTATTTTTGATTTCACCTTCTCTGATTGGCCGGTAGGTCCTGACGCTCAGCCTGGGAATCCTTATATTTTTTCAGCCTGTTGAAACTGGCGTTTTCCGTGATTCACGGCCGACACGAGCTGTGGACGATTATGCAATATATCTGGACTAGTTGACTCCATATACAAACACAGACGGGTGTTGTGTAATAACATTGTTATGTGTCGTTGGTTAAAACGAGGTCCCACAAAGGTGCCCACTGACTGCTTTTCAAATTATTTTCAATTATTAAAATTTATTCCTGGCTCTGATCTGTCCCGTTACAATCCCCCCCCCCCAATGAGAGGTTTTATGCCTAAGCATAAAAACTCTCATTGCCCAACCCTAAGAGGATCAGTGGGGATATAGCGCCGCAACCCCCTTAACTCTTTACTAAAATCATGGGTACTTACCCCCTAGTCCGGTGGCTGTGGCTGCACCTATCCGACCTTACTGGAGTTCTCACTCGAGATCCTAACACCATAAAATCAGACAGGCACGTCACCACAGTATCACCTGACTCTGAAACAGTCAATCCAAATATCATTAAACAGCCTTCCATTATTCTATATCCCCAACTGATTCGTTTCCTCTTAGTCGTACTGGTATGTCGTTAACAAAGTACTGGTTTGATTTTTTGCAAAGTACTGGATTCTTATCTAATTTGTTAATATACAACTACCTCTGTTCTACAGTCATCACTCTTAAACAGGATGCAACATAATAAACATTCCCATGGCTACATTAAAACAAATATTCCCCTTTGAGTGTACCTAATTACCTCAACTTAATTTTATTAATTACCAAGATTTAAACACTTTACCTTGATTTCAAATAAACCTGTAGCTTACAATGTCTACATAGCAGTATAAACTTACTGTCTACTTACATCGAGTACATAAAAATCCCCTACAAGTTGTATATTGGTATACTTTTCTCCCCTAGCAAAACACTATTCCCCACCAAAATTACAAATTGATTACATAAAATACAAATAAATCATAACAACCTTGCTATAAAATACAGGTTACACACACAAGAATACTTTATTATTAACTCACAACGCAGTCTTATGCTAATTTTTTTTTTTTTTACAACCCCCTTTTCCCCTTAGCCCCTGATACCCCGTTACAATTGTGCAAATGACCTCACGGACAAGCCGATATCTGCCCATTCACATGCACTGACATCACACCAATGCCCTGGCTTGTAACATGGCCAGCACCTTTCCACACACACTATTACCCCCCCCTGGACTGTAGCGCCCAGTTGCCTCCACAAGGACTGAGGCTGAAGGGGTGAACATTTTTTTCTTTTATTTCACCCCGTCCTTGCTTCGGCGTTACAACAAAATTCGGTATTACATACCTACTAATAATGATTAATACACCCCTAATGGACTACCACCCCTATATGGGTGAAAATAGCCCTGTTCCAAAAATTGGTAGATTCCCATAAAAATACCCCCCCCCCAACTAAATTTAACAAGCCACCAGGTTAACAAAACAAAAACAAACCATAAGCCGGTTATAACAATTAAAATTTATGATTTGCTATTATTAACTACTTTCACGGTCATGATCCGGTGGGGTCATGACCGCACTGAAACGGGGAATCTACAGTTAAGCATATAACATAGGTTTATTATTTATACCAGGTTACATCATCAATTGTATATACAGCTTGTCTTACAAATACTACTTCAGCATAAACATTTCCTTCTGGAATTCATATAGGGTTTACAAAGATAACCACTTTAGCTTCAATTTTTTCAACTTGAATAAATGTTTTAGTCATTACGTTTTAACCAGTTACTATTTATTTTACAATTCAAATCAAAATTCAAATAAAAATAAATTTAAATTCATTACTAAAATTCACATTTTCAATTAAATATTCCTACTCAAATTTAATTTAATTTCCTAATTTTTTCAAAACAGTTTAAGTTACTTTAGTTACATCATCCAAAATGGTTCTACATTAATAAAATCCTCTCACATAAATTTTGACTACATTACAATCAAAACACTAAGTTACTTCATTATGTTATTCACAAAAAGTTAACCCCATTCAATTACCTCTTGCATTATGTTATTTCATAATAAAATTTCAATTATTCATCAATATAAAATATTATTATTATTATCCATTCCATCCTACCTGTAAACATTGGTCACACAAAACAAATAATATACAGGCCAGCAATAGAACCTAGTATACAATACATCTAACACCCATACAAATTTTTGTCATATCCAGTTATTATTTACCACACTTCATTACATGAGTAAGCCAAGTAATTATACCATTAACTCAAATAATTAAATGTTCATTCACTGTTTATCTAACCACCATCATCGAAAATTAGTCTTATGTCGAATATACACAATTCATTTTTATTTAAATTCATTACATTACTATTGTTAATATAATAACCATAAAAATTTGTTTTTTCCATTATACCATAATAATAATTCCCAGGGTTCTCCCCCATTATTATGGGGGCCATGTCTACATCGGGTATGGTTAAGTCTACGTCAGTATCATTTGTCACAATTAAATGGTTTACATTTTCATCATTATAGCCATCATTTGCTACTAGTACGCTACTCCTCACCACAGGTAAGTGTATATTATCATTAACCTCAATATAATCATCGTTTGCTACTACACAAGGTAAGTCTCTATTATTTAAAATAATTCTCTCCTTATTTAACTTCTCAACTAACCCTTTATAACCTCTATTCCACTTAAATATATCTATCACTCTCTGTCTCTCTTCATGATCACTTGCCCAGCCCAATCTCACTCCACTCAGAGGGCAATACCACTTTATTGTAACACCATCTGGCCTTACCAAATACACTAAAACCAAGGGACATAGTGAAGACCTTTTATCTTCTACAACAACTATCGAGGAACTCTTGTCCTCCAAAAACACTAATGAAATCTCTGCTTCACCGACATTACGGGAAAAATTTACCCTCTGTTCACACTCTACACTATCTTCGTACTCCCTTTCTAACTCATAAACACTAAGTGCTACTCCGTTACTAACCCCAAATAATTTTCTACTCTCCTCATTACTCACCATTATTTTACTCTTGTTAATTATTTCCTCATCATAATTAACATTACTGCTCACCTTGTCTACTGTCGCCTGGTATGCATTTAAACTAACACCCTTATCATTTATATTAACATCACCTACCTTGTCGTTTTTTATCTCCACTACACTGGAATTAGCATTATTATTTATAAAAAGTATCACCATTACTACCTACACTATCAGAACCACTTACCTGGCTTGGTCTGCTTTCTTTATTTTCTTTTAATTTACATCTATCTCTTTCCCACTTTTCATCTTGTTTTTTTCATTTTATTATTTAATCCCTTGATATCATTTCTTAGTTCATCAAATTTACTTTCTAGTTTAACATCCTTCATATCAAAACGTTAACTCAATTCGTTAAAACTACTTTCACATTTTGTTTTTTGTTCCTTGATCTCACTTTTTAACTCATTAAATCTACTTTCGCTTTCAATGTCTTGTTCGCTAAATTTAGCTTTCATAAAATTGAACAGGTTGTCTAATGACACCTTTTCTACTCTACTGACCGTAGGTGTCGATTCAGCACTCGCTTTGCTCATAACAATCGATTCGTTCAAACTATTTTCTTTATTGACATTCGTATCAGATTTATTCTCTGTACTGATTTTAGCTGTCAGTTATGCCGACTTCGTCGTTATTATTCTCCATCTTCTATTATTATTGTTTTTATATATTGTAAAGCAATTTGTAAGGAAATTTTTTTTGTGTAAAAGGAACAGTAGCGAGTCGACTGTCAAAAGTGATGTATGTTGGAGCCAACCAGCCGCCGTTAGACAATAACACGTGTGCCACTTTAGCGACGAAATAGGCTCCGCTAAAGAAGACAGTGCTTCGGTGACAGCAGATGTTGACATAAGTGAACAGCATGGGAATAAGCTGCAATTACAGAGAGACAAAAGACTATGTCTTCTTGGACCAATTACTGAGAAAACATATGCGAGGGCGACGCGAGTATCGTCAATCCACATGTGGGAGTTTAGCGACGACACACAGAGGAGACAGAGTCCACAATGGGAAGATATGAACGGACGCTATAGGAACAAAGGACCACGCATAGTGACACAGCGGGGAACTTGTTTACCAGCGAGAGTAAGGAATATGCAGGAGAGCTGTGGAACAGATGTTCATTACCCAGAAAGAGACCTCCGTCAGTGTGTGAACATAACGAAGGAAGTCAAAGATAATACAGCAATTCGTCACACCCGAGTTAAAAGACGCACGTGTAACAGGACGGAAATTACTAGGGAAGAACTGAGAGGGAACATGAAAACAATCGAATGATGGACAACCATGAAATTCGGTCCGTCATCATACGGCGAAGGAGGAGCGAAAAGCAAGACTTTAAGGAAGGGAATCCAGAGTGACCTACCATGAACGAGGGTTCGGCAAAGGCAGGTTTTTGAGAAGACATCACCATGGAAACAAGGGTGAAGAACGAATGAGGAAGTAGCCAGAAGACTAGCTCGAGAATCGAGGAGGGGTCTTCGCAGAAACATAGACGAAAAACCAATAAGGACGTAGGTGGTGGGAAGAGTACACGAGATGTGGAGATGGTCGTGGAACTCGTGACATAAAAATAGATTTTTGGCGAAGAACAAGCCCAGTGGTTCAAAGTTAATCAGTAGTTTAAAATCAGCCCAGTTGTTCAAAGTTAATCAGTTATTCAAAATCGGGCGAGTTATTCAAAAGCGAAGAGTTTGTCAAGATCAGTCTTTTAGTGAGTCAGCCAAAAGTTAGTTAATCAGTGATTCATTAAAATCATTCATTCAAGCAGTTAGTCTGTTAGAGAGTGAGTCGAGAAGTGTGTGATAAATGTAAATTGTATATCGCAATACCGTAATGTACATAATGAAGTAAAAACTTTAAAAGGACTTAGTTAAAATCCGAAGTTATATACTAACGAATCGCGTTAAGACAATCAAAATTCCTGATGATATGCAATAAGTAGAGACATTGTGCATAAACGTGAAAGAGAATTAGGTGACATGAACTAAATACCGAAATTGCGTAATGAATTAATACACTATTCGTATCAATTAAACAATTCAATTCTCGAAATGAAACTGATAATAAGTGGAATAATCGGGTCAACTGAGCAAAGTACAAACTATCAGTGCCCGTGAACAAAGTGCAAAGTTAAAATCTTACGCGAATGGGTCATGAGGCAAATAAATCAAATCCGAATGAATGAAATAAATAACTTTCGTTACAAGAACGCCTTCTAAACGAGTGCGAAATAAAAGATTGTCGATGCCGGAGTGCAGATCACAGTGAAAGTGGAAAGTGTGGATTCAAGACGATGAGGAGAGGATCTATCAAGCCATCAGCCAGCCTGAGAATCGCCGTTTGATTGATTTGGATACGTACTCCAAGGAAACCATTTATGTATTATTAGGTTAAGTAACCACTGTCCTGTTCCTCAAAAAGAGCACACCCTTGAGTTAATAAGAACATATATTTAATTTCTTTTGAGCGAAGCCAAATCGTAGAATTCAGAAAGAACGAGTATGAAAATATGAATCCATGAATCAGAGAACTTTGTAATTCATAAAGTAGATTATGATCTAAATACTTAATTAATTACTAGATAAGATATCAGAGAAGTAATAGATGACTTAGCAATAGAATACATCTTACATTATTGTGTAGAAATGTTAGAATTAATTACCGAAATTGAAGACGATAGAAAAATGTCTAAATAAATTATTGTTAGTAATGAAGAATTCTGGTGTTTGAGTCGTATCATTATTATCATCCAAATTAATAACCGTTACTTTAGGTAGACATACGACGATCCAAAAGACGCCAAAAGTATGGAATCAAGTAGTGATAACTTCGTCACACTCAAAGTTAATCGAACCATCTGAATAATAATTAATGGCAACGAGTGATAAACTATTTAAATAAATTAACATTGGACATAGCGCTCCACCACAGTGCTATTAAATAATATGATATATGTACCATTTACAAGAGAGTAATTAGGAATAACAACATCAATTATTAACGTAAGCAAACAACATTTATTAATCATTTATCGTATATATACATGGAATACACATTGCATATGACATCTCTAACTAGGGGCTAGTTATAATAAGAATTCAATTCAATACTTAATTCAATTAATTAACCAATTAATGTAATCAGTGAGATTACATTGTTGTATATGACGCTCCAATTGCGGGGCTTACGAAGGCTATCATTACCACTCAATACTTTTTTAACAAATGAATAAAACAGCAGTTAATAAATAAAATTAATTGATTAAAATTTAATTAATTAACAAGTAATTAATTTAACACAATAAATACAGTGTTGTATATGGCGTACCAACGTGTGGCTAGAATCAAAATTAATTGATTGAGTAATTAATGAATGCATTAATTAGCATATAAATATACATTGTTGTAATATGCACTATACTTCCTAACCTACACGACCGCTCTCACTCCCAGATAACCCGTTTTTGCAACTTACATTAGGTCTAATTTGTATGATTATAATAATTCATACAAATCGTCCCTGAGTTCGGGCGCCACTGAGACTTTACGTTCTTTTATTGCAAATAATAAATCTTATTACATTTATAAAAGCTTTACTTCTTTTTCTTACCTTATGCAACGTCCAGGGTCATATAGACAAAAACAGTTGCAGAGGGGTTATCTGGGTTGAGTTGCAAAATCATAAAGTTATCACATGTTATGTTGACTAAAACAAATTATTTTTCTTTTATTGAATGAAAGTATGTTATTTCCTACACCTATATAACAACGGCTCAGATTCTCCTCATTTCTTGTCAACTAATACATCGATTATAAGTTTTTAGTTTTTTGTGGAATGAAATAACGTATAAAGTTATCGTATACAAAATGATAATAAAACAATTCTTATAATTACTATTCTTAATGACTATAACAAGGTGCTTAATGAGCCAGTACTTTGTCTCACTTACTCTCTAACCCTTTTTTCATTTTCATATTTAACCCCTGTTATTAGAGCTCTTTAATTCTGTATTTTTTCGATATTGTACTATTTATTTCATATGTTTATAAAGTTTATTTGATAGTTTATGAGTGGTACTTAACCAATCCATGGCGTTCCAAACAGTTTCACCACCGCCACGTGTTATTCGCTGTTTCACTGGTCTCTCCGAACTGTTGTTTCAAACGTTTATAAGTTTATCACTGTAGCTGTACGATTAGTATTCAGTAGTTCACTACTATTTTAGATTACATATTATAACATAGCGTCGGCCGGCGTTAATTATGCTTGATCACTTGTTGGTTTTTATGACCGCGGAATACTCGCACACTCTACTGGATAGGGCGATTATGATATTTTCGGCCCATCTTAGACGCCCGAGGCCACCGTTGACTTACGCTCACTCGGTTTTAAGACTGCTTTCCGCTCTGCTGTTAGTCAACGATGGAGGTGTTAGGCATTGGCCCAGCTGCGCGCCAACTTAAGTATTTTTGATTTCGCCTTCTCTGATTGGCCGGTAGGTCCCGACGCTCAGCCCGGGAATCCTTAATTTTTTCAGCCTGTTGAAACTGGCGTTTTCCGTGATTCACGGCTGACACGAGCTGCGGACGATTACGTAATATGTCTGGACTAGTTGACTCCAGATACAAACACAGACAGGTGTTGTGTAATAACATTGTTATGTGTCGTTGGTTAAAACAAGGTTCCACAAAGGTGCCCACTGACTGCTTTTCAAATTATTTTCAATTATTAAAATTTATTCCCGGCACTGATCTGTCCCGTTACAATAGATATTATTGCAGTGTCCGTTACATTGTCCTAGTAAACCATTTATTGGTTTTGATGCCAAGTGATGTTAAAAAAAACGGCTATACTTTCATTAGATGAGTGAATATCCATGATCAATGAAAGTAAGAAGGGCAAATCCCAAAGAGAATCAGCTAAACTATTTAATTGTGGTAAAACATAAATTCAAAATAAGCTCACTAACCAGGATCGATATGTTAAACAATGGGAAGAAAATTGCAACAAATGTGTGAAGTAAAGAAGGTGGCAACTATTTGAAGAAGTAACACTGTTTAAGAGTTGTTTAATCTCACTCATTCTAACCAATAAATGGTCCCATGTTATAAGAAAAAGAATGTAAATTTGTTTCACATTTTGGCATAGGAAATTTTAGAGGAAGTAATAGCTGGCTCGATAAGTTTTGCGTTCGACATGCCATAGTGTTCTGCACAGTGCGCGGGGAAAGTGCTGACTTGAATCAAGATATCGTTAATGATTGGAAGACAAGACTGCAGCAGATTACCTATGGATATTCTAAACAATACATTTTTAATATAGATGAGACAGGACTTTTCTACACAGCAATTCCTGACAAAACATTAATTCTGAAAGGATGACAGTGTAAAGGTAGAAAAATGGCCAAACAGAGGTTAACAATAGCATTTTGTGCTAATCTTTGTGGGGAGAAAGAACAACCTCTTGTGGTATACACAGCTTCATGGTGCTTCAAGAATACCAATATTTCACTTCCCTGAGTGACTTGGCATGGTGACAGGAAAGCTTGGATGCCATGTGAAATTTTTACTTCTTGGCTATGTACTTTGAATGAAAAAATGTGCCACCAAGAGAGAAATTGGTATTTATCTTTTCTGTAGATAATAAGCTTTTTCACTGCCAAGAAGAGTTGTCGAATGTAGAATTAAAATTTCAACCATCAAATATGACATCTTGTCTTCAACCAATGGGCCACGGAGTAATACAAGTTTTAAAAATCAATTACCATAAAAAGCTTTTGCATTCGCTTGTGGCTGAAAAGGATAGTGTCACTTCAGTGTATGAATTGGCCAAGTTGGTGACAACAGCAGATGCTATTACTTGAGTCTGCAGACTGACGACTGTGAAACCGCTCGGGCAACTTCGGCTACCTTTGTTCTCAACTATGCCCGCCTATAGTCTGTTGTCAGATATGAGTTAGGTAAATGCTTAGTTAAAGTTTTGTGTATTTATTTTAGCACAATAATTTTATTAAGTTCATGGCTTCAAATACATAAACTTAAGTATAAATTTTTCATGTATTCAAGTGTCTATGTGTATTTGTGTAAAGTTTTATTCGTGTATAACCTACCTGTACATGTCCTGTAAGCTTTTCGATGTTTCATTTTAAAGTTTTAATTGTCATTTTATTTTTAGTGTAACAGTTTTTGTTAGGTACATTGACTAAATTATTGACTAATTTAGTAATACATTAAATAATTTATTGACTAAATTAAATCTAGTAAATGTGTGGATATAGATGTATATATCTTGGTACATGCACTCATGCACAAAAATGTGCCTTAGTAACGTAACAAGCCGTCAATTACACAATTTTCTGAAGCAACAATACAAGAGGCGGGGGGTTTATAACCATGTACACACATTGATTGCTCTGAAGGGATCCGAGTTTCTACAGTATACCTCTAAATAGACAAAATCCCTTAGTGCTAACTGGAAAATTTAACAAGACAAACATACATTTAAAACAAGAGGGATAAGCCTACTTTCAAGTGTAACATTTGCAATAATATATTTAGTAAGAGGGGGAATTTAAATTCACATGTAACTAGTAAGCATAGTGACATAAATTTCGAGTGCAATTTTTGCGATTTTATCTGCAATACAAAACGTTCATTGCAGCGTCATGTTCAAACAAAACATTTAGGCTAAGCTCTAGAGATTCACATTTGAGTGTAAAATGCCCTTTGTACTGAATCTCGGCCCTCAAAATGTGAATCATTACACTACACACCATGATATTGTGATATGAATGGACACACGGGATTTTCAAAGTGAGGAGGAATTTTATAACTGGAAGAGAATAACTGAGAAGGAACAAGTAGGCCTATTCGAATTTGTCACCTCTCATTCTAAATATATTCATAAATCAGACAGCTCGTCCAGAATGGTATTTTCATGCCACCACGATGGTGAGTTTAAAGCAAACGGGAAACACGAGCGACACACTAAACTAGCCGGTAGCAACAAAATCAATGGCCACTGTCTGACCAAACTTGATGTCGTGTTTCATCCACGAGGAACTATAACAGTGCAATACTGTAAAACTCATGTCGCCCACACTGCAGAGTTAGGATGCATGAGACTATCAGAGACGGAAAGAATGATATTGCACTACAAATAGCGATGAAATTTCCCTTCGATAAGATACTAGACACTATAAGGTTCTCCATAGGTAATAAGGACTTGGAACGTACAGATTTGCTCTCAAGAAAAGATCTCTTTAACATTGAACATCAGTACAGTTTGAAATCCGAAGCTATTAGGCACAACAATGATGCTATTAGTGTAGAATCCTGGATTCAAGAAATGAAAACAGCTGGTGAGGTAGTGCGTTTTTACAAACCTCAAGGCATAGTGTTAGAAACGCACTCACAATTTTGTGCTGAAGATTTTGTTTTGATAATAATGAATGAAGCACAAAAAGACAATGTTTAAACAATATGGCAACAATTACATCTGCTTTGACAGCACTCATGGCCTGAATTGTTATGGTTTTGAGCTGACTACTTTGCTCGTACTAGGTGATCTTAATCAAGGATTTCCTTGTGCTTTTATGTTTTTGAACAGAGGAGATTCGGCGGTTTTGAAGTGTTTGTGTCTGTGACAGTAGATGTCATTGAATCACCAATTCAAACAAATGTTTTTGTCAGATATGGCTGAGGTGTTTTATAATGCCTGGGTCAAGTTTATGCCACCTCCTCCTTTCCGCCTCTTCTGTTCATGGCATGTGGACCGTGCCTGGTGGAAAAACTTGATCAAAATCAAAGGTCGCTAGAATCAGGCAGAGACGTACAAATTGATTCGAACGTTATTAGAAGAAAGAGACCAAGCTGCGTTTGTTCACATGCTTCCAGAAGTTATCGATAAAATGAAAAGAGACAAGGACACAAAAGACTTTGGTTTGTATTTTGAGAACGAATACAAAGATTCTGTCAAGAGCTGGGCGTATTGCTTCCGTCTTCATGCAGGCTTAAACACCAATATGCATTTGGAATGCATGCATGGTGTTCTAAAACATATTTATATGGGCGGGAAGAAACCCAAAAGACTTGACGTTGCACTGCATACGTTAATGCGCTTTGTGTGAGACAAGCTTTACATAACCAGAGGTTAATTTCTACAGAAGAAATTGTTTTTGATGGAACTCTGTGGAAAATGGAGTTGGCAAGCAGAAACGAGATCTACGAAATAGGAGAGAGGGAACAACTGCACTGTAAATGCGACCTGCGGTGTACCAAGTGCAAAGTGTGTATTCACGCTTATGCATGCAGCTGTCCCGACTCGGCCATAAAATTTAATATGTGCAAACATCCATGCAGTCAGAAGGAAAATAAATGAGAGCTGTGAAGAACAAAAAAGTGATTCTGAAGGATTTATAATAATAGAAGAAAATCCCAACTTTGCAAAACAAGAGGCAATAGTAAAGGAATTAAGACATACTTTACCCAATGAAGACATGGAGCAAAGTAAGGCTAAACTCAGAAAGGATTTTGAAACCATTCTTGCTACAATGGCATCTGCTGAAGATGTTGAAGTAATTTATAGGCTGCTTCAGCCTGTTATACCAACATTAGAGGCCAAGAAACTCAAATGAGATCTTCCTCTAAAATCAGAACCATTGTGTTCAAAACAAATGAAGTTTGAACCACAACGACGGCTCTTTTCAACTAAAGTGCTTAAGAAGAAGTCGATATCAATATCAAAACCTAGCATGAGTGAGCAAGCAGCTATTGCTGCCCCCTTGTTGCTGCACTAGTAACTGTTCAAAGTTTTATAAACTTCTGTAAGTATAATAACTAAGTGAAGTGAAATATGTTGTGATGTTAAGAATTCTGTAAGTGTTGTTCTGTTTAATGAACAGAAGCGTAAAATAATAAATAACTTATATTCCTTAAAAATGTGCACATTACTAGAAAAAAAAACAGAGTGAGCGAGTAAGAGGCTACTGCTGCCTGTTAGTTGTAGCGTTGACTATTTATTTGGAGAAGTTAGGACTTCTGTGCAAAGTGTACTAATCAAGTATTTCTAAAGCCTGCTGTCAGGTGTAAAAGATTATATAGTTATGAAAGCTGTAAAATAGTACAGACTTAAATCATAATGTTGTAAAACAGTCAAAACTTAAACTGTAACAGAAATTAGTTCTAAAGTTCCTACATCATCAACCCGGCAAATGACAAAGTTCTTCTACTGAACAAAAACTGGGTGGACAAAGGAATAAATGCTCTCTCATTACTGGACATACAAGCTGCTATAACTACGGTAAGTTTACATTACTGTATAATCATAATAAATTGAGAATGTTTCGGTGAGTTATCCTAATTTTTAATATTGCTGAAAAAGTTAATATAAATGATGTTTTATGTTTTAAATTAAGAAATTAATCTTACTGCAAAATACGAAAGCAGCTCATTTTCTTCACACTTTAATAATTCGCATACTGTCTGCTACTCAGACTTAGTTCACACACTTGCATATAGACCTATATTTGTCCCAACGGGGTTATTACCAGCAGCTAATGTTTCTGCGTTCTGATTGGTCATCGTTTTTGTTATCGTCTGCAACTGCAGAACGTTCAGTTCTGTGCTTGCAGAGAAAAAAGACATTTAACATTAAAATGAATATTGATTGTAAAGGTATAAAGGTAACTATATAATTCTTGAAGATAAATAATAAACACAATTGAGAATTAATTCATATCATACCGTTTCTTACATTTATTACCCTGAATTGTATATTTTGTTTCACGTTTATCCCTCCAGAAACAAAAATAATTGGTTAATTTGACTCCAGATAAATACGAAACCAACCTGTGAAGTTAGTGCACAGGTAAAGAAGAGTTTTACCACAACTGATTACAGCAATAATATATATCAAAACCAACATTGTGAGTACAAAAAACTGAACCTAAAAATCGGCAAAACAATATAAAATAAGTTTTCTTAATAAATGTATATTTTATATACTAATGTGACGATGTAGTAAAAAGGTTCATATTTATCTGGGGAGCCACTGAAATTGTGTTTGTTTCTGGAGGAAACAAAGGTTAAAACAAAAACTACAATTCAGGGTAATAAATGGAGTACAATGATATGGTTAAATTAATTCTATATTGTTTTAATAATTAACTGTGACCACAATCAATATTCATTTTAATATTCAATTCTGCACCCGCTAAACACTCAGGCAAAACCCAATTTGGATAAAAATACGTGATTTCATTATACATGTAAGTGTGGAGTGAACGGGTTGATGAGAGACTAGACAATAGCGGTGGTCGAACAGTAACGAAGTTGCCCAAGCGGTTTCACAATCGTCAGTCTGCAGACTCAAGTAGATGCTATTAGCTGGATTAAGAGTGCTTGGAATGAAGTGAAACCAGAGACAATTAGAAAATGTTCCGTTCACTGTGGTTTTTTGTCAGCTGATAGTGGGTGTTTACTGAATATCCCTGAAGGCAATGACACTGGTTCTGATCTGACTATATTGTGTGATGTTGCTAATGCAGAAGTCAACTTATCTTCAGTGGATGAACACATCAAATGCTTCAATGGAGATGAAAATTGTGATGGTATTGTTGCAGAATTAAATCCAAACTATAAGACTGATGATGAAGAAAGCGAAAATGAAGATACAAGGGTGTAACATTGAACCTATCGACTTAAAGGATAGACTTCCTAGTATCGATAGACACAGATCTCTGGCCAGTGAACTTGGTAATACAACATTAATAATCTTACTTGCTGAAGTGGAAAAGGAGTACCATATGAAAATGTGATAAGAAATAAATGTATGAAGAAGTATGTGCAGGTGCCCATATCAGAATTCTTCAAGAACATGTAATGATGAAATGGCTTTACAGGAAAGTGTTTCAATATTTTACTGTATTATTATATTGCACTATGTTATTGCATGTTTAACAATAATTTATGCATTGCATTTAAATGTCTAAAGATATCCAAAACTGACATACTGCAAATACGTATAGAACAGTGTATCAAGCTGTAGGTTTAATTGTAGCATAAGTATTGCAGTAAACTTTAGCAGCTAAGTAATCGTATTTGCTTTAACCCTCTATAAGAAGCCCAACCCTTGAGGTGACCACTTTTAAGTGCAATTCCGAGTGGTCGGCTTAATGAGATTTATCTGTACATGGCTACTTTTCTTTTTTATCAGTTATTTCCTTTGTGTTAGCAGTCTTCATAACAACTTTGTCGAATTTTATTGCTTCTCTGCTATTTACAATTTTCTCTCGAACGAGGCCTTTCGGTTTCGCAACCATTATCAAGTTCTTCCTACAACAACCTAATGTTTTCTTTTTTAATCTTCTAGATCTAGATCTAGTATGCTGAGACAGCTGCAATATGTAAAAGCATTAACTAACTGTAAACTTTATTTTAACAAAATCTAAATTTTATGACTGTAATAAAATCAGACTACAATGTTTTAGACTGACCCTACTTTATTAAAACATGTTTCAATTCAACTATGTTTTACTTACAGACCATTATCCTCATTTTTGTTCATTATTGATGAATCAGGGTGGTATTATATGAGCAATTCTTAACAATATTGTATTGACTGATTATAATGACAGTGACAATTATCAGTACTGTCACATTACAACATATCCAAATGAACCTGACCTGAAAAGTATTTTGCTTTGGAAAAAAAGCTTTTGGAGTGAAGAATACAAGGGCATACTAACTTGGCATCTGAATCTACTGTAGATATATTTCATTGTATTTTTATAGAATATTTTTAAACCTCTCAAAAAAAATTTTTGATTCTTAAAACAACACAAGACATCAAAACAATACAGGAACTCTTTACCACAGTACTGTGGTCACTATCGTGACACTTGGATTAGTGTGTTTTAGCTTATTTGTACCACTGAGGATGGCCGATGAAGGCCCAGGTTGAAAAGTTTGCTGACATGAACAGCTTTGGACCACGGCCAAAGAGCCTGGTATAAACAATTTTAACAACATTGACTCCGGCCGTGTAAGCCTCCGACAAAGCTTAATACAGGGACTCATTTAAGATCTTAAGATCCATAATCCTTTATCATGCTGATAAAGTATCAAATAAAAGAAGTTTTTTCAGTAAAAATTGTGGATACTAATGCTTATGAGATATCATAGATACTATAAAGAAAAACTTTTATGAGATCTAAGGTGAATGTACACATAGCTAATTTACAAAATGTTTAAATTTCACAATATAAGAATATAGATTAGTTACAATGTTTACCTATAATTCTATCAAATAGATTATGGTACAGTTGATTTTTCATAAATATATATACATATTGTGACAGAACCGTGGTAGGAACGTCATCAATAAGGGATATTAGTGCTATAACACATTCTCTAAATTGATTTTACTCCTTTTTTGTAAATTAGATGTAAGCTTTGAATTAAGATATGGGTAAAAAAATGAGGTATGTCAAAATACCCATAATTTTATACTCTATCATGTCCAGTGCAATGTTAGTGCGCAATTGTGCATGTGATTTACATTTTATTGAATAACTTCATTAATAATTAACATTTCTTTATGAAACTTGGACAGAGTATGCACCGTATTGAAGGCTGCGTTTTTCATATATTCAGTACTGCAGAACTATCATTTAATATGGTTTTTTAATGAAATTAATTCTTCTTTTAACTCATTATCTGCAAGAGGGTAATAAATTGTAGATTAAATCCAGACAGGCCTTTGCAGACTTGGACATAGTTTTAACTTGAAGGCAGTCTATCATGATGTAAATCTATGACTTATCTAAGATTTCAACCAATCAGAAGGTCTAAAATTTAATCGAGTCGGTCCTTTATGGAGTACACATAGGACAGTTCACTTCGAAGTCTCGTCATAGAAGGTCGTACTGACTGTCACGAGTTTTTTTGTGTCAGGACGTGTCTATTCTCTAAGTGATGCAGAACTCAACACGAGTCAGTTACTAAAGATGAGAAAAATAAATAATCAAAATAAAGCTCAAGTTTATTTACTCAAGTTGGTTTGTAAGGAGAATTCAATGCATCATCTGGGTAGGAAGCAGTGTATGGGATTTATTAGCTGGGAGATTTGTTAGGCGGAAATATAAATACAGATGTGTTCAAAAAAAGGCCGAACGTTTTGAATAACACGTCAACCGCACAAACAACACGTTACGATTTTAGGCGCACATAGCAATAGTTTTTGACAACAAACTGACATTTATTCTGGTCTGCTGTAAGCATTAGTCTTTAAACTATTTCAGATTGAGTGGGAACATGCGCACTTTGTCCATTGGATTAGTGACAAAGCGATTAAGAAAGACCTCGAAGAACGTTTGCATATAGAACTTTGTGGCAAAACTAGGTTAAAATTTTACGAAGACATTCTGGCTGTTCAATTAAGCAAACGCGGAGGCCTGTATGAGCCAAACAATTATTTTCAGCATTTTTAAATAGGGCAGAACAATGGTCTGTGCAGATCAAAGCAAAGTCAAAGATCATGACAAGAGAGCTTGTGATATGGTAATTGTAAATCATCGTTTAACTGCAGAGACTTCCTGAGAGATGCCACATCCATATAAGATCGTAAAACTAAATTTTGATAGATAAATTTAAAATGTATCACTGGAAAATTTGTGCTGCATTTGTTGACTGACGATCAGAAAGAAATCCGTCTTGAAATTGGTCAGCAATTCAAATGGTAATGACAACTTTGGAATGCAATGGAAATTGCTCTGTAAAGATTTTACGAAGCTCGTAGCAAAATTGTATACACACACTTTGTGTTAAGATCTTCATTCTCACTTTGTTATAAATCCAATGGACGGTGTGTGTTCGTGCCCACTACACTGTGTGTAGCTCGAAGACTGATGATCATGATGTGACGGAGATAACTGCATTACAGCGTTAAAAATTGTCACTAGCTGCACTTAATTGTGCAGTTCGCTCTAAGCGCTAGTTGACATACTACACAAATAGTTCCATCTTTTTTTGAACACACCTCGTACATATACAGTTGAAAATTATTTATAGTTTTTTTGGCTTACTAAAAATTCATTGTTGTTTCTATTTTCTCTGCGACAGCTTCACAATTAGGAAAATCGAGAGTTGACGGTATAATTTTATATTCATAAATTACAGAATAATAAGCAACCTGAATCATTAGTGATTTCTAATATTTTTGTTTCATCATCTGGTATGATACGTACGGTGGTGTTAATAATAGTCAGTACAGAGTAACTTAGTCAAGAAACTTATATAACTGACCTCCAATTTTACTTGATTATAAGGAATTGAAACAATATTTTGAATCCAACAGTAAAACTAAAACTAAAAAAAAAATTTCTACATAAATAAAAATCTTAATTTAAATACAAATTAAATAATTTATGTGAAACAGTTTAAACTATGGCACTGGCAGTAAACTTCAAGACTTTTCTCTTAGCAGAAGAATAGAAAAAAAACTAGTACATTGTCTTGTTACCAACTGCTGTTGAAAAGGAAAATCTATCCATCATGTAGATGCATGTGGGTTAAGTGACTAGCTGAACATCTAGTGTCAATTCTTTTGTTATACTGAATAAAAAAAGTAACTTGTTTATATCTTTGTATTATACCAGACATACAGTGCTATAGATGTTCTGCAGCATACATTTGACACCTCTGTCATATATATTTTTTCTGATTCAAAAATAAAAAAAAATCAACGTGTATGTTTTGTAACAAAGACTTTCTTATATAATTGAATTTTTTATATCAATACATATACTGGAATTTTTACAGGAGAAGGATTGACGTTTGTAATGATGTCATCACCATGTTGCCACTTCGTAACCACATATTTTTGTTGAATGTCGCCCAAGCATAAGTTTCGTTACTGCATTCACTCAAAACATACTTCCCTCAAACAAAAAAATCCAGTACAGGCAGACTAAATATGTATTCGCCTACTTAAAAACTAATATTTATCCAGTCGTAACTACAGATAATTCATAAACTAAAAATGTGAATTCTTATGAGAATAATAAACTAGAACTTAACTTCAGTTTTTTTTAATTAACTTCAAATGTTTAGTATCTTTAATTTTTTGATTTAATGATAAATGTGACAATGTGCAGTCATCAACGAGTGTATAAATATGTGTAAATAAAGTAAAAATTAACAATAATAAAAAAATTAAGACAGCAAAATAAGAGTCAATGTTTTGTTTTTGTTTGTATACCACAAAAACAAAACTGAAAATAAAATTATTATTACCTGCCTGTAGTTTTCCGCCTGTGCCGTTAATATAAAGGTGTTACACCACTTATGTCGCTACCAGAGTCACTGGATTCTGTGCCCAATTTATTACCAGTTGTTCCACGGCGTCTTCTAATATTCCTTCGTTGCTCCATGCTTTGTCAATCACTTTCTTTGTATGCATCACTGCTTTTCCCCAGTTGTCTGCAGTAACAAATGTAATTCCCTCACATATCAATTTTTCTACTTCAGTTCCTATAAAAGTCTTATACATATATTTCTTGCTACATATTCCTTTACGTGTGCCCAAATTAACTCAATGGGGTTAAAATGACAACGATACAGTGGCAATCTTACTACTTTATGGCCATGTTCTTCTGCTACTTTGTCAATTAAAACGTATTCCGGAAGTCGGGGATTCATGCTAACAGTGGTAGAAATGTTATGTTCATGAAGCCAGTGAATAATTTCTTCTTTATGTGTATCACTATGTCGGCGCTTTGTAGTATATAACCGAGTGATAAGGGGTGTTATCCATTACAATAGTTGATGGCACTGTAAGGTTTTTTAATAACGAGTCTGTGAACCACTTGCTAAAGTTTTCAGAGTTCATTTCTTCGTGGAAGTCACTCGTTTTCTTTGACTTAAAGGCATAAAAACAGTTGGGTATGAAACCTTTGGATGTCCCAGCATGTACAATAATATATCTACCCCCTCGTCCTAAAGGTACTTTCATTGTTCCTGCCACAGTATCATCTGTCCAGCCTTTTCATAAACAGTGACCTATATTTACCCATGTTTCATCTAACCAGACTATGTCTTCAATAATTTAGTTTGAATTTCTCATAGAAATCTACAACACTACTTTTCTAACAGATGATTTACTACTGGCAAAAAGATCAGCTGCTGCTAACGACTTGAAGTTTATTTATTGTTGGGCGCTCTTTCCTACAATAGTAGGTAAAAATGTGCTGCTGAATTGCATTTTCTTGGAAAGAACCTAACTTCGTAACTCTTGTCTATATTTCTTTTTTTATTAGGGGTCTGAAACTTGGGCTCTGTATCAGTAAAATCAGTAAGAACATCGTCTTTCTCTTTTCCTGTACTATAAGGTTCTTCCCTACTTCGCATGCGGCAGCTGTACGCTCTAAAACTTTATTCATGGAAATTAATGGCCCCCCGTTTGCTTTTCCTTTTTCAAAATATTCATGTACTGAACAGATCAATTGTCTTTCCTGTCCATTAAATGCTTTCATTTTTCTTATCTTGTGTACAGCTGAAGCACTCGTACTGGCGTCGGACATAGCTGAATGGATAATATTAACTATCACTATCACTTAATACACTAAATACTTAAATTTTACCACAAAATCACTTCTGAACATTAGACTAATAATCACTAAATTTAAAAAGTATCACTAAATCATACAAAACACACTAAAATATGACAATATGTGATTATACGATTAATACATTTGTATCATAAAACATTTATCTCCCACTTACCTTGTTCTGCCCAGGGTTACGTCACACGAACTGCGAAATGCAAGTATGATTGTAAGGTTATTTGAATAACATACGCAACTCGCATTTATGAAAAGAAATTATTTAAATTTTATTCTGTTCTTTAATTATTTTGTCATGAATTATTCATTTCTTTTCTGTTATCCATTATCTCCAAACAACTGATACACAACAAAATTTTCTTCACATATTGTTCAAAACATTTATTATAAATAAAAGTTAGTATGAATACCTTAATTATAGAAAGCAGCCCAGCCTGCTCGCATTCACATTCATTCAGTTTAAATTTGTATGTCATTAATTTACTGAACCCCTGTTTTAATTTGAAATGATTAGTGATAGTCGTGGATTACCAAACCAGCGTCGTCCTCTCGTCGCCATGTGCCTCGTTATTTTTATATGTCCGAAAGTCCCTTTTTTCTTCACTTCACCACATTTTAATTTAGATTAGTTCACTTCACTGACTTCAACGGTTTATTTATTAAGAACTGTTTAAATTTTGGTTGCGACTTTTATATAATAAATTTAAATTTTGTATGCACACATTTTTTTTTCACTCCCGGCCGGGATGAGAGTTTTATTCAACTGGGCAGCACGCTTCCAAAATTTTCTCCCACCTCTTGGGTTGCTGGAGAGGAAAGCAATGCCTGCTACGTGAAAATGTTCGTCACAGGACATAAAGTGCACTGTTGTTCATGCGCTTAGACGTCGACGAAATCTCACTGCCACTGGTTACGTCACTCAAATAGGCGGGTTCTTGTGCCATGCTTCCGCCAACATCGGACTGCATGGCGAACAAATTTTATAGAAAAGCCATGTTGGCCGAGATGTCTAAGCGTCGTTTGTTTGCACGTTTGTGTGCGCCACACAGCACTGAAGTTCCTGGAATTCAATTGCGTTGACAGCATGCATCACATTCCAACGTCCGACTACTTGCACAACTTCACATCACTGATTCTTTGTTCGACGACAATTTTAATTAACATGGGACTGGCCACGCAGATGAAAAATAAATTTATATTGATTTTAATAAAATAAAACCCTCTACCTGTTTAGCCCCGTTACAATACCCCCCCCCCAATGAGAGATCTTCTGCTGGAACAGAAGAACTCTCATTGCTAAACCCCTAAGAGGATCGGAGAGGATACGGTGCCAACAACCCCCCATTAATTCTTAACGCATCATGGGTAAACTACCCCCCTAGCTCGGTGACTATGGCTGCACCTGAACGAGATTACTGGACTTCCCTACTAGAGATCCCAACACCATAAAATCGAACAGACACGCACCACAGCACACCTAACCTTTTATCATTCTACCCCCAAAATCAAAACCCTGGCCTCATACCAAGCCAAATCCCCAACCGATATATTCCCTCTTACATGCACACTGGGCTGCCTTTAGCAAGTACTGGGCGCGTACACACACTCATGATTACTTTCTAAACAAACTCATCATTTAAAATTCCCAAAATATTTATCTTTAAATTAAAAAAAAAATTCATTTAAGTTCAAAATCAAATCATTATATCTCCATTACTTCCTCAAAAATAAAAAAAAACAAAATTTTTTACATGAATCCATCAACTCTATTAATTTTCTTCACTACTCCTAATAATCATAAAGAGGAAAAAAAACACATTGAACATCTTATTAAATCATAAACTTACTTATCCTAACATTTAGTTACACATATGTATTAAACAATGTAATTCCATAAAATACTAGTAATACACATAAACAATAATATACTTAAAACTCAAACGTCATCTATATGGCAGGCATAAAAAAATAAAATTTTTTTTTCAAAAAAATTTAAATTTATCAAAATATACTTTTCTCAATATTCAGAAACATTTAAAATCATTTAATTCAATTAAACGGCAAAATTGCATCAATCAATTGCTAGAAACTGGTCTTGTCTATAACATCAACCATCAGCTGATCTCTCTGGGTCAAGTGAACGACCTTGACATACATATGTTACACAAAGCTACATCATAAAATACCGGAAACATCTTTAAAATTCTTTACCTTCAAACATAGCACAACATAATAAAATAAGACATACAAAATTAACATGGTTATTTTCATCTTACTATAAACAATAAAATTTACATTTAAATTGACCAAAAATTACACATTTTATAGCTTTATATTATTTTCAAATTCTATTAAAATCTGTCACTTGTTTCAATTACTTTTATATTTTGACTATGACTTTCCTTCTTTAACATTTTCATTCTCATTTAGTTTGGGTGACTCAATAATTCATAACATTTCAATTTACAGCTTGGCATTTATATATATTCTTACCCCTTTTGACTCTAATACTCATTAACAGCTTTAACTAGTATGACACCCATCTATCAAAACATCTACCAACCATTCTCTACTCCTAACTTACTACTCTGACTCAATTCGCATCATTCTACCCTTATAAAAAAAATACTCTCTACCCCTTTGTACTCAGGATGTGTGTTCCCTTCCCAATGCTCATTCCCTTATTTGGTTCCTGGACCCTCCCTAGGTAACCCTTTCCAGCGCTAATCGGTTCCCTTCCCGCCACAACGCTTTTTGTTGAGGACTCCTTATCACACCACCCCCCTTACAAAATTACCCATCAACTAATTACTCTCCTAATACATCACTTTCATCTACAAAATATCTCCATTTATTTATTACCTCAATATATCAATCATTACTCTACGTATTTTCCCCATATCTACTGTGTCACTATCAATATTCAAATTCTACATTACTTTTATTCACAACAATCTTACTTTGTTCAACTCCCCTTCTAAACTTAACTTGGACTGATCTATATGTCCTAACCAAATAATAATCACCCAAATTCTAACATTTACCACATTTCACATTTTAACTCTTGAAAACTCAAAACTATCTCAAATACATCTCCTCATTTAAATTAAAACATTACAAGTTTGTTATTGACACCTTTAATTATTGAAAAATCTGCAAATCATTTATAAGTGACATATTACATATATGAACCCAACAATCAGCTGATTTTCTTGGCAAGGCGAATGACCTTCTCTGAATCTCTTTCAAGCAATTCTGCTGTGTAAAAGACATAACTTATGCTTACAATCCTTACTCTCTAACCTGATAAAATAATAACACAATAACATATTAAACACAATATGATAAACATCTACGGCACCCTTTTCTCAAATCAAAACAAAATTATCTAGTCCGCTCAGTAGCGAGTCACCATCATTAAGTTACAAAATTTTAATTCATTACTCCCCTGAGTAACCTCCTTTACCACACACACTATGACCCCCCCTGGACTGTGGCGTCCACAAGGACTGAAGTTTTGGAGGAATTTTGTCATCTCCTTGTCCTTGCTTCTGCATTACATTTTTTTTTAAAGAGTCAGATATCATAATATCTGATTTTACATATTTACATACCCTTAATGCGGGTCTATCACCTGGTTTACTGTTCCCACGCGAACAGAGCGATAGCCGCTGTTCCATAGTTCTGGGGATTTCCCCTACGTCACCCCCCATTAATTTCAAATCTATACCAATTTCAGGCCAACTATGGTCAGGTTCACAACTGCTGTCGTCCAAAACCACGATTAGTAGTGGTAAGGCAGTAATCGCCCGAAAAGGTGGGGAAATCAATTTTCATTTCAGGCATGTTATACTTCATCTTTGTGATACACTGCACGGCAACAAATCAACGTATAATATGACATTATATAACAAGTTGTGCAGTGTATTTTACGCCAGTTTGGCCTCCGATGATGGTAACATACCTTGATGTTACCACCAACACTCATCCCTATCTGCAGTAGCACATGCCACCACTGCAATAGCTTAACTATATCTAAACTTAAACCCTTCTACTTTTGCAGTCTCTACTTTCCATAATTATTTCACTTCGATTAACACCACACAACCCCCCAAAATTACCTACACATCTTGTATGAAAACAAGTTTTTATTTTATTCCAGACCCTTCTGCACGTCCCACCTCTCACTGGTACTACAAACTTTACAATTATATTTGGAATATTTGGTCATTTCTTTACATAAACTAAAGTACAACTACTCACATAAGTTTAAAATTATAAACATTCCAAATTATATATTGATAAGTATTTATATTGGAGGCTAATTTTATCCTTAGACTGCTAAAGTCGTGACCGCCCGAAAATGGGGTTTCGCCATGAGGGAAACTTGGCGACAGAATAGACATACTACGTGAATTCACATTCCCCTTCTCCACCAAATCTACTCCCTCTATCCTACCATTTATCCAAACCCGCCGTCTATCTATTCGCCCAATCCACCTCCTAACAAAACTCATGTTCAGAATTATTCTGAAACTACTGTCACTGGCTAAACTTATTTTTCCAATGACACCAACAAATTTTACTGTGAATGCACTGCCTTTAATATATATAGCCTCCATAACTATTTACAATCACTCGAAAGCAGTGCTGGTACGTGATATGGTACACCTAGCCGCTGCACCTTGAGTGTTAAAAAAAATAATTCGTATCACGTACCTTTATGGGTCCCCCTCCCCGTTCAACATGTGGTGAAATTTCTAATCTTTACCAATTTTGGTGGAGCCGGACCATCGTCGTGTCCCTGCCCGAAGGAAGTTCTGCCAACCATGGTCCGCCTCCAATTGCCGAAAACCACAGCCAGGACTGGTAAGGTCGTGACCGCCCGAAAATGGGGGAGAGTCCCTTCTGAAAACATAAAATCACATGTTAAAATTCAAAAATGTTTTACCTTGACCAATATAATTTTAAATTCGTAGCATTTTGCGTGCCCACTATCTCCTGTGTTACCTGATTGCGTAGTACATATGCGTTGTTCATTTTTATTTCTACAATCTCATAAGGTCCTTCATATAAGAGGAAAAACTTCTTTATTTCTTTATCCTGTGCGCTAGACAAATTATGTCTCCTTACCAACACCAATTGGCCTACCTCGTATTTGACCCACTTACCCTTTTCATCATGTTTCCGCTTTCTTCTCTCTCCCTTGGTGAGTAGACTTTCGTTTGCTAGTTGTATTTTTACATTTCGGTCAATAGTTCTTTCTTCCGGTGGATATTCAAAAAGTTGTTCTAATATTCTGGGTGGTCTGGCTCCTTTTATTAATTCGTATGGTGTAAACCCTGTAGAATCGTGGGTTGTGCTGTTTAACCAATCCTCCACCTTCTTTACGTATAAAGGCCATTCTGAGTGTTTGGAGTGACAATACGTCCTGAATACGCCTGCTGATTTCTCCCATCACCCGCTCCGCCTGGTTCGACTGTGGATGGTAAACTGCCGTATGCTTGGGTATGATGCCTTCCCAGCCAAGAGTCTGTCTCCACTTACCGCTGATGAACTGCGGGCCATGATCGGATAAAATTACCTTCGGCTTACCTATGTTAATCATATAGTCCTTGGTGATCTTTTCGCTGAGCACCTTGCTAGTAGCTCTCTTTACGCTGTACAACCTAACAAACTTAGTAAAAGTGTCTAAAACAACAAAAATGTATACCACTCCACCTCTACCTTTAGGCAATGGTCCATACAAATCTACCGCAACTAAATCGAAAGGTCTTTCAACTTTAATATAATTCATTTCCCCTTCAACCCTATAATTTTCTACTTTGGACTTTTGACACAAATCGCAAACTCTTAACACTCTTCTAACTCTCTTCTCCATATTTTTGAATACACAGGACTCTTTTAAAACGTTAGTACACTTTTTCGCCCCAAAATGCCCATATCTTATATGACAATCCCAAATAATTCTATCTACTAACTCATCAGGTATCATCAACCTCCTATCCCGTTCACCCCCTTCTACTTTCTTAAACAGAATTCCCTTATATATTTGGAAATATGTATTATACTCTGAGCCATTTATATCTGCCTCTAAACTAGCTATTATCTTACCCAATTTGTTTTCTGATCTTTGTATGTTTTTAATTTCCCTTAATTCCTCCCCAAAAATTCTATCTTCCCTGGTTAATCAAAAAATTTCTATTTCTTTCAGATCTCTCCCTGTCTTATTATCTATTGTATCTACACTGGACAGAGTGTCTGGTACTTTGTTATCTGTTCCCTTAATGTATTCCCACGAAAAATGA
The DNA here is from genome assembly GCA_034769895.1 of Magicicada septendecula. NCBI lineage: Eukaryota > Metazoa > Arthropoda > Insecta > Hemiptera > Cicadidae > Magicicada > Magicicada septendecula. The sequence goes on along the minus strand of CM068376.1, from coordinate 142,365,374 downwards.
TATTCTTGTAATCCTAGCACCCACCTGGTTAATCTGCTATGAGTCAGCTTACATGTGTTCAAAAACGATAAGGCCTTATGATCTGTCCTGATGACTGTTGGGTTTCCTAGCAGGTACGTGCGAAATTTCTTTACTGCGAAGACGATGCTCAGCAACTCTTTCTCTGTTGTGGTGTAGTTCCTTTCTGCTGCCAATAAAGTACTGCTGGCAAAAGCGATGGTCTGGTGCTCCTGATCCTCACCCTCCTGGTAGAGTTCTGCGCCGAGGGCTATGTTGCTGGCATCTGTCTGTAAATAAAACTTTCTCTGAAAATCGGGGTGATTCATCATTATCATATTTATAAATTTCTCTTTAATTTCACTGAAAACAATTCTTTCCTCCTCGCCCCATTTCCATTGTTTGTTCTTTTGTAAAACCGCACTTAGTTTGGAGGTAATCTCCGCATAGTTTCTCTGAAATTTTCGATAAAAGTTGCATAATCCTAAAAAGCTTTGTAATTGTTTGATATTTTTTGGTTCTGGAAAATGTATGATAGCTTCTACTTTATCTGGGTTTGCTACAATACCCTCTGGAGTGATAATAAAACCTAAAAAGTGTATCTCAGTTTGTAGGAATTTTGACTTCTCCCAATTAACAGTTAATCCCCCATTTTGCAATTTATTTAAAACATATTCTATGTGTTCTAAATGTTCTTGATGCTAGTAATATATCATCAACGTATACAGTTAAAAAATCTAAATCCTTGGGTTGTAAAATCATATCTAAACATTTTATAAAACTGGATAAAAGTTGCATAATCCTAAAAAGCTTTGTAATTGTTTGATATTTTTTGGTTCTGGAAAATGTATGATAGCTTCTACTTTATCTGGGTTTGCTACAATACCCTTTGGAGTGATAATAAAACCTAAAAAGTGTATCTCAGTTTGTAGGAATTTTGACTTCTCCCAATTAACAGTTAATCCCCCATTTTGCAATTTATTTAAAACATATTCTGTGTTCTAAATGTTCCGAGAATGTTCTTGATGCTATTAATATATCATCAACGTATACAGTTAAAAAATCTAAATCCTTGGGTTGTAAAATCATATCTAAACATTTTATAAAACTGGCTACGCTAGTATTTAGTCCGAATGGTAGACGTTTAAATTGATAGTTCTTACCATTGAAGAGAAATGCAGTATATTTCCGGCTCTCTGGCGCTAGTGGAACTTGCCAGTAGCCTGCTGTTAAATCTAAGGACATCATATATTTGACTCCGCTAAACTTCTGAAAAATTTCATTCATGGCTTCCGGTGACTCCCGGTCAGGTATGATAATTTGGTTAATTTTTCTAGCGTCTAAGCACAATCTTACCTTACCGTCCTTCTTGGTGACCACCACCAATGGATTAGAGTAAGGCGATATAGATCTTTCAATGATGTCTCCTTCCATCATCCGGTCCAACTCCTCTTGCACTGCTCTCCTTTTTGAAAACGGCACTGGATAACTTCTCTGCATGTAGGGTGAGTGTTCTCGAACCTTCAACTCGCATACGTAGTCCCTGGTTTTTCCAGGCAACTCAGCAAACACATCTCGAAAACGTTCAATAACTGCCCACAACTCCTGTCATTGGGGACCCCCTACAACTACACCCTCATTAAAAAATGTATCTGCCCTATTTTCCCATACTCTCTCATCATCCTCTACACTCTCACTCTCTTGACATACATTCATTCTTGTCTCTATAATTCCCTCGCCTACTCGGTTTTGTATCATCTTTATCCCCGTCACTCTAACTTCATCTAACACTCTCTTAAAATTAACCCTGACTGGTCCATGCCCCTTATTAAATTCTACCATTCTCTTGTTAAAATCAATTACTGCTTTATTTCTCTCCAAAAAATCGTTTCCCAGAATTATATCTAGATTCACACCCTTAACTACTAGAAAGGTATTTTCAAATTCTATTTCATTAATGTATATATTTAACTGTATTTGTTTAGTAACTCGTTTACTTCGTACTCCAGTCACCCCCACTACTGTTACTCCCGCAACTGGCAATGATGGAATATTTTTATTTACCCTTTGCAATTCACCCAGTATGTTTTCTGAAATTACTGATATTTCACTCCCCGTGTCAATTAATGTTTTATAATTCTTACCTTCTATGGTTACAACTACCTCTGTCAATCCAGTTTTGATTTCTGTCATTTCTGCATCATCCTCCTCCAGTAACTCCTCCGCCATGTCCTTGATAATTATATTGCTTCGGTAGTTACACTCCTCTTGGACCCCCAGGTTCTCCTCCGACAATGGCTGGGCCTGGTTCCCCATTGTCTCTTCTAGTTTCCCGTGGATGGACCTGCTACGGCTTGATTATATCCACCTCCCCCTCTAGTCGCATGTCCGCCGCCTCTGTCGTTACCTCCTCCTCGTTGCTGTTGATGATGTTGATTCGGGGCCCCGTTGGCAATCTCGTGCTTTGTTGCACCTGTAACATACTGTTTGGATAGCATAATTCTCATATTCGCAACTTAAACATTTCCAAATTCCGCCTCTAAAATTAGGGTTATTATTTCCCCTCATTCCTCTATAAGAGTTTGGTGTTCCTCTATACTGATGATAATTTTCATTATTAGGTACCGCTGGTGGATTTGGACGCCTCCCTACTTCGCGTTCCCCAATGTTTTGTAATACGTCTAACATATTTTCTAGTTCATTTATATCCACTATCTCTCTCGTCATTAAAGTTATCTGTACCTCTCTGGGCAGGTGTTTACTAATATGTCTAACGAATGACCGGAACGGCAACGGCGGTTCTAGGTACTTAGCTTCATTAAATATTTTCATCACATACATGGTTAAGTGGTTGTTTATTCTCCCAAAATTCCCCGTTCCCATTATTTTACTACGTAAAATTTCCTGGTCCTCTTCTGACCAATACTTGTTTCGGAATGCTAACTCAAATTTCTCATAATTACTCCACTCTGTATTATGTACTTCCGCCCATATTTCGGAATTACCCTTAAAACACTTTAAAAGTTTTAACAATTTAATCTCCCAACTACTACTATTAAATCGGTTAAATTCCCTTACCCTACTCAAAAATTGCATCGGGTGTACTCTGCGGTTGTCACAATTAAATTGTTCGAGTTCTATGTCATCTTTTGCTTCGCGAGTATACACCACTCGCTCCGCAACACTATTTATATTTTGGCTTACGGCCACATGTAATTCATCTTTAATTTCTATGATATTCTGCTCAATTACTTTTAATTTATTATCATTTTTAATTTCATATTGAAGGTTATGTTTATTAATAACCCCCACACTCTCTTGTATTGATTGTTTACATACACTTTCTACCTCCATTATTTTAATTTCTACGTCATTATTATGCTCATTAATTTTATTTATACATTTATTTTGTATTTCTACACACTGCTCTTCAACTTGAGTTTTAATTTGGTCTGCCATCTGCTCATTTACATTACTGATTTTACTTTCAATATTTAGTGTGATTTCACAAATTTGTTTGTCAATTTTCTCATCTCTTTCATTAATTTTAATGTCTATATTCTTAAGTGCTTTATCTAATTTGGTATTTAAATCGTTACATTTACTAGCAAATTCTTCGTTAGTATTTTCAAATCGCTTATTAATTTCTATAAAACAGGTTAATTACCTTCCGTCACGCTTCTTGAAATCCGAATACAGGATTACTCGAGTTTCGACACATTAAGTGTCATCATCAGATCCTCAATGAATATGGGTTAAAACTACGTTTGTTGATGTATGCACATCCCGTCAAACGATAAAACAACACACACATAATAACAAAAATATTTAAATAATTTAATACACGTTAAAAACAAGACAAAACAGAACGAAAAACACTACACGCGGCCGCCGCGGACCTGCGCAGGAACACGTTATACAGTAAAATTAATCGATACCGATTTGACCTTTGATAAACTTTATCGATCTGACACGGCTAATATCTCGTTCTATATCGTTGACCCTGTTCAATAAAATATTATTTTTATGGATTGATTTTTCATTTAAGATGTGATCGTAATTCTCTTTAGTGGCCTTATATATTTCAAACCTTTCGAGAGTGTCCAGTTTAAGAGATTTCCTGCATTTATGTAATATGTCCAAATTCTCACTAATACTTTTTATGTTATGATCTTGTGAACTTAAATGTTCAGCAAATGTGGATCTTCCTATATTTGATTTAGAGCTTGGGAGGTGTTCTTTATAACGCAATTTGAACGAACGACCCATTTGTCCTATGTAGAAATTTGAACAATCCGAACAATTAAGCCTGTATACACCTGTACCGTCGTATTCATCGAAAGACTTATTTTGATTTTTAAACTTAAGTTTGTTCTCGAGTTTATTATTTGCTTTTGAAGCCAATACTATATTTTGTTTTTTCAATTGGTTTTTTAAAGTGTGATGTAATATTTCACCATACTCTATTGCGATATATTTTACTTTTTCTTTAGGCACGTCAAAATTTATTAGTCTATTTTGTTTCTTATTTATTATTTTATCTATTATGTTACATTTATAACCATTGGCTATCGCTATGTGTTTAATAATTTCGACTTCGTTTTTATGGTCTTCTGTAGAGAGGGGCAATGATAGCAATCTATGTACCATGCTATTAAAAAATGTCATTTTGTGTGAATAAGGGTGGTAAGACGAGGCATGAATAGCATGATCAGTGGTTGTCGGTTTCCTGTAAATATTAAAGTTAATTTTATTATCAATTTTTGTTAAAGACAAATCTAAGAAATTTATTTTGTTGTTCTTTTCTGTTTCTAATGTAAATTGCAAATTTTTTGTTATGGTATTCAAATATTTATTAAGCATCTCTAATTGTCTGCAATTACCATTGTAAATCACTATCGTGTCATCCACATATCGATGATAAAATCAGATTTTGTTGTAATGTTTGTTTTTTGGTGATAATATTTCGTTATTTTCGATGTAGTTTTAACCCATATTCATTGAGGATCTGATGATGACACTTAATGTGTCGAAACTCGAGTAATCCTGTATTCGGATTTCAAGAAGCGTGACGGAAGGTAATTAACCTGTTTTATAGTCTTAAAACGCTTTTGGAGGCAAATAAAATGTTTTATTAATTTCATTCATATGGTTTTTCAACTCATCAAATTTGTTGTTCTGTACATCAAATTTAGCGTCAAATTTACAGTTCATTTTATCGAATTGATTTAGTAAAATACTCATCATGTCATTGTCTAATTTGTTACATTTTACTGAGGTTGGAGTTAACTGGACTCCTGAGTCCTCTGTCATGTTTGTTTCATCTGTAACACTTATTTCTATTTTATTGTCTTTACCTACATTGGGTGTTGAATGTACTTCGGGGCTGTTTATAACAGCTGATTCGTCAAAATTAATTATTTCACTTACAATGCTTTCATCATTTCCTGCCATTTTTATAAATTTACTGATTTAAATTTGTTTACATAGAAAACATCTACCACTTAACTTTTAACACTTGCACATTGATGTACCAATTTATGTGTGCTACGTAATTTTTTCGTATTGTTACTCAACCCTGAAATCATACTTGCATTTCCGTAGGTGCGGAATTTCATTTATAAATTTACTTAATAAAGTTCGTTCCAGTTCGTGGCGCCATCTGTGATTATACGATTAATACATTTGTATCATAAAACATTTATCTCCCACTTACCTTGTTCTGCCCAGGGTTACGTCACACGAACTGCGAAATGCAAGTATGATTGTAAGGTTATTTGAATAACATACGCAACTCGCATTTATGAAAAGAAATTATTTAAATTTTATTCTATTCTTTAATTATTTTATGTCATGAATTATTCATTTCTTTTCTGTTATCCATTATCTCCAAACAATTGATACACAACAAAATTTTCTTCACATATTGTTCAAAACATTTTTTACAAATAAAAGTTAGTATGAATACCTTAATTATAGAAAGCAGCCCAGCCTGGTCGCACTCACGTTCATTCAGTTTAAATTTTTGTCATTAATTTACTGAACCCCTGTTTTAATTTGAAATGGTTAGTGATAGTCGTGGATTACCCAACCAGCGTCGTCCTCTCGTCGCCATGTGCCTCGTTATTTTTATATGTCCGAAAGTCCCTTTTTTCTTCACTTCACCACATTTTAATTTAGATTAGTTCACTTCACTGACTTCAACGGTTTATTTATTAAGAACTGTTTAAATTTTGGTTGCGACTTTTATATAATAAATTTAAAATTTGTATGCACACATTTTTTTTCGCTCCTGGCTGGGATGAGAGTTTTATTCAACTGGGCAGCACGCTTCCAAAATTTTCTCCCACCTCTTGGGTTGCTGGAGAGGAAAGCAATGCCTGCTACGTGAAAATGTTCATCACGGGACATAAAGTGCACTGTTGTTCATGCGCTTAGACGTCGACAAAATCTCACTGCCACTGGTTACGTCACTCAAATAGGCGGGTTCTTGTGCCATGCTTCCGCCAACATCGGACTGCATGGCGAACAAATTTTATAGAAAAGCCATGTTGGCCGAGATGTCTAAGCGTCGTTTGTGTGCCCCGCTGTTGTTTGCGGGTTTGTGTGCGCCACACAGCACTGAAGTTCCTGGAATTCAATTGCATTGACAGCATGCATCACATTCCAATGTCCAACTACTTGCACAACTTCACATCACTGATTCTTTGTTTGACGACAATTTTAATTAACATGGGACTGGCCACGCATATGAAAAATAAATTTATATTGATTTTAATACAATAAAACCCTCTCCCTGTTTAGCCCGTTACAAATATTGTAAATTTTAAAACTGTAAAGTATCACTAAATCATACAAAACACACTAAAATATGACAATATTGTAAATTTTTAAACTGTTAAATTCACTCACATCAAACAAAAGTAAATGCACTAGGCCTACTATTTACTATACGCACGTGGTAAAGCATACACAGCGGAACAAGTATGAATTGACAGCACTGCTGTATAGTTTCTGTCAATCAAACCACTCTAAACACCTCTTCCCTACTCACTTGCAGACAAATGTCAATCCCTCTCCAGTAAAAATTTAACTGTAATTACATGATGCAACCTGAGTATATAAACTTACTGCATCCATATGTTCTGGTGGAAAGAAATTAATTAACACAGGATATAAAAAAAATGCATTTATTATACCACGCTAAGTTTCAATTTACACACGTATACAGTCGACATTATATAACAAATATAATTTATACAAGGCAGTTTTCATATAGGTTAACAATGTAAAAAATAAATAAGAGCAGTACATTTTATGAAATACAATATCAATTTAACAAAATAATATAGTCTCTTATAAAACATGTACACACTTTTTATAACCCCACCCCCCCAATACAGGAGCAAGATTTACACATGTAAGCAGTTTATTTTCATAATATGTGTGTTAATACAAATAAATGAGTATTACAAGACATCATAACAACATATGATTTACAATCACTGTCGTAAATGGACATGTCCATTGCTGAGTGATCCGTTATGGAGAGAAAAACTGTGCCTCCACATTGGCTGAACACTAGCCATGTCTAGCATGTCTTCTTCATCCATTTGGTTTGCTAACTGATAACCAACATGACTAATAATACAATATTTTTCACCACATTTTCCTGTTAAAAAACACAGTGTAAGAGCTGTAAGCAAAAATAGTGTATTTATAAATGTAATACAATATATGAACATATTGTAATCTGAAGATATAATAATATAAATAATGTGTGGGCACAGTACTTGGCCAAGGCCAGAAGAAAACACTAACAATGCAGCAATTTTATTTGATATATAAATATATCGTTCTAACCATAATATACCACTTGGAACTATAGAGGCCAAACCAACACCAATCAACGAACACCCTATTAATAAGGCGCTCTCAAATTTGAATGCAAATGTCAATAGTATGCCTGTCCCAACAAAGCAAAATGCAAAATTGAGACCAAGCATGACTGATGGCTGTAGACCACTAGAACAGAAAATAGAAGAAAATCTCATGGCAGTAAAAGAACCTAAAAAAGAAGTTTGAATATTTGATACATATGAAATTGAAAGACGTAGAGGTCCTTTTATAGCATATATTGCAACTAACTGATACACTGTTCCTTCCAATCCAACACACAGAAAGAAAATCAAAGACACTAACAAAACTAACAAAAACTGTAAATGCCAGTTTGACATTCTTTCAGATTTATTGCAGTGTTCTTCTTGTTTAGATTTTGGATCCCTAGGGTTGTTGCAGAGAAACCCAAGGAATACAAGAGAAATAACAAAAATGAACACACCAATCATCAGATAAGTAAACTGCATTCTGTTGAAACCATACTTCTCAACATGCTGAGCAACTATTCCAAAAAGAGTATTAATATCTTCTGTATCATTGTCATATGTTCCAGGCTTTAAATGATGAACACGGTGTACTTTTACTGGTTCTGTAACAGAAGGACTAAATTCTACAGGTGTGTTACTAATTTCATTTCCTGAATGTGTTACATTTCTTATAGCTACAATAGACAGTAAATCACTGGTTTTGTTACCAGAATTATGTTTAGTTTCATTAATTGCTGGTTTTGTTTCTGTCTTTATGAACTGGTAACTAATCCCATCTCTGTTCATGTGAAGCAAATTACTTTTGATTTCAGTAGGCAATAAACTTTGTGAGTGTTGCTTAACACCTTCTCTGTTAGCATGAACATTTGTATCCTGCAAGTGGCTTTTACTTCCCTCAGTAGGATACAAAAAAATATTTCCCTTCAATTGGGGTGAATTGAAAAGAATATTTTTATTCCTGTCAACAGTGACATTTAATTTTTTAATAACATTTTTATGTGTAGTAAAAGGTTGGTTGTCACTATCTATATTATTAAGACTATCAGGCAAAATGATATTCATGCCTGTGAGATTTAAGGAAGAAGTGGTGTTAACATTTAAAGTTGATTCTAGCACACTGAGATACGAATCTGTCACAGAAAGCGTTTTGCTTGATATGTTTCTTTGAAATGAGTGTGATGAATTTATCAAAGGAACAGAAGTAGAACTTGGTGACAGAGTAACTGGTATCAAATCTTCCTTTGGAGGTTTTCCGACAGGAACATTCTCCCAGTTACGCGTGTGGTCCAGTTTTGCACCATTTGTTAACTTTGGTTTTGGTTTAGGAGTTCTTTTAGTGGTTAATGTAGTACTAGAATATGATTCTGTGCTATGTGATACATTTTCATTTAAATCAAGACTCACAGAACTGTACACTGCAAATTTATTTGAAGAATCACTAAACATAGTTTGATTATGGGTGTCTAACAAATTTGTATCGTTTACCTCCCTGAAAACTCTTCTGTGTACATTATCTTTGGCATAGCTTGATAAGGTTGTACTGTATTCAAAAATACTGTGCTTAATATCTGAGGTGTTATGTATACTGCTGCCTGGTTGATACACAGATTCCACAGTTGGCAATGAAATTAATGGCGCAACCAATGATCCAAGAGCAAAACTGAAATGGATTGCCTGCATGAATGGTCCACTATTTCTACCCCACAAATCCAAGCACAAGACGTTTCCGCCTAAAAAAACAAACACAAACTTAAAATATTTTTTATCATATCATCTCCTTTTTAAAATTTCATGTTCATAAAATATTTACATCTGATAAATGAACTATAAATTATGTCTGGCCTGTCAAGTCATCAGTACTGTTAACAATTATCAAAATTTATTATATGAGGTCTGGGAACAAAGTTCGTGAACTCGCCTCTATTGACACAGTGCTGCACACAGTGAGTTATGTATGCCACATAGAAATGCATGTAAAACTGAGTTCAATTACAACAAGAATACCACTAACATCTTACTGTGATCCACGCAAGGTTCATGACAAGCCCTCAGAAGCTACAGTACCAAGTCTCAAAAACCTAAAAACCAAAACCCCACGGTCGCCATCCATATTTTTACAATCAGTAATTTTGTCCCCATGAAACAACATGTAAACAGCTAAAACAATAATTCCCCTTAAAAGAAATCCCTCCAGACCCATTTAGGCGAACCCAGTGGACACAGATTAGGTTACGACATGGTGATGTTTGAAATACCTTAACTCATATTCATCTTAATGTTTTTTTTATTATAGCCATCTATTTTTTTGAAACTGTCTTATTACAATTAGTATCATTCATACTAGGATATGTTTACACTTCCATACCTCATTGTTGCACTATGTTTATGTTTTTTACCATTTCAAATTATAGTTATAAAGCTTTATTAGTTTAATTATAATGTCATAAAGAGACAATAAAATTACAAAACAAAATGAAGCCAATACTTATTATTTTGATATGTGATTATATTAAAATGTGGTAAACTAACCAAACTTTCTTATTCATTCTTACGATTCTTATTTTCATGTTTTAACCTCAATAACAACAAATTCTCAATTAGACCTCAATCTTAGTTACTTGATACAACTGTATAATGTCAAAAATTATAATTTAAAATATTACGTGTTTACCTATATGGTTATGCTCCATGGTCCAATCATATTTATTTTTTGTTTTACTCAACAAATCAATACCAAACTTAAATTCAACTATTCTTTAACAATTGTATTCATTCTTATCTAAATCTAATTAATATTTACAATACACCAATGTAAATCAGTAGTTTGTAAAGTTACACTACCATCCAGATTTGTTAAGTTTTATTAGCAGCCATCTTAACACCAACTTTGTCACTACTTATTGCCACACTGCTAAATACTTTGTTCTTGACAAGGCCTTTCGGTGTCTCCATCATCTTCAGGTCGTTTAAACTTGTGGAGACACCGAAAGGCCTCGTCAAGAACAAAGTATTTAGCAGTGTAGCAATAAGTAATGACAAAGTTGGTGTACCCTACCATCTTTCACACAATGTACATCAATACATATATTCCAGAAGTCACATATTTTATTTTTATAGCCCAGTTCCCCATGATAAATATGGGTTTAATTTAATATACTTAGCTGACTGTAGTATGTTTCTTCCCACCCTTGTAGTTAGCATGGCTTTGTTTCTCATGTACTCTGAACACTGTTGTTCAACTCTCATACACCACATGGTCCATAAAATTAATTCGTTTGTACTAATTTATTGAATGAATTCTGTCAGTTGACTGGACTACTCAAGTGACTCCTATTTTGTCAACTACATGTTGATTTGGTGGACAATGCTGCCAATAATTAACACTTGCACAATTACATTTTTCCTTTTTACGTGTGTGTAGCATGGTCGGGAGGAGACTGCCTGCTGCTGGTTATTGTCACTTTGTTCAGAGCACCACAAAATGTTTCATAAAGCATAAAATGTTCACATGAGTTTTAAATCTAACTTTCAATGGTACAATTTACAATGGTATAACTTTCAACCACTAAACAATCTGCCTTCTGGTGTAAGTTAAACTAATACATTAAATACAAACTTATGCCCACTTGTGATTAATTCACTAACAAGCGTGAACCAATAAAAGAATAAACCACCATCAACCTACAAAGTTAAACACAACTAAAAAAAAAGAAAGAAGTACCACTACTTACCTGGTAAGTCTGCTGGACAGAACTGGGAAACAACCACACAGATGCAAGTTCACACAATCAGTGTGGTTCTGTCCAGCAGCAGACTACAGGGTAAGTAGTATTTCTTTTAAACACACATACACACACTTTTTCTTTACTCGAGTTTAACTTTGTAGGTAGGTGGTGATTATTGTTTTGACGGTTCACGCTTGTTAGAGAATGAATCTCAAGTAGACCTAAGTTTGTATTTAATGTATACTTAAACTTAAGCTTAACTTTACTTGAAGGTGACCACAGATCATTTAGTGGTCGAAACGTTGTGTGATAAATTTCTAACGATGGCAGTAGTCCAACCTAACCCTTCTCATAAATGTTCACATTTATAAAACTTCTCTATATAATATTAATGAGGTGTTTATTCTTGATTTCTCCAATTGTTCACATATATATGAGCACGTTAAATAAGTGAATTTCACTCTGACAAGACCCTTATGATCTTATAAAGTCATTGGTGACTAACAACAACCAGAGGTGGTTACTAAATGAGTTTAGTGTGAGAACAATTAAGCAGAGAGAAGGAGAGAAGGAAGTTCATTTATGTGGTATATGTACCTTCAACTTGAACAGTTGGGAACACTTTATTCTTTATCTGGGCCTTCTGCCTCTAACCATCAGGTTATGGGAAGCCTCCATCCATCATCATCCTGGCCATGCACATAGACTTCATTTCCTCTAAACTCTTCTTATGGTCCTGTCTCAGTGTCTCAATGTATGATTGATATGTCATCCTTGGCCTTCTTGACTTCTAACACACTCCTGGCTTTACTTCAAGGTACTATTTTATTTCTGTTGCTTTATCTGCTCTATTTGCATGTCCCAACCACTTCAATTGCTTCACCTCCAGCAAGTCAATTAAGAGCTTTACTCCAAAATCCCATGTGATTGTCCCATTTCTGATGATGTTATTTTACTTGCAGGCTTGTCACAGATAGTCCAACTTCCTGCTTCATATGTTATTGTTTGTAAGTACACAAATTTTTATATCTGCAGTTTTGCTGTTTTACCTACTTCCATTTTTTCCTACAAGTGTGTTGTTTATTATATAATATACAGAATTTGCTTCCCTCACAGGATTTGATATTTCCTGATCTATTCTCCCATCCCCATCAAAAAATGACACCCAAGTATTTATGTTCCTTGACTTGAATCAACTGTTCACCATCACTCGTAATTCTCAGACTGTCTTTATTTCTTTACAACATACATAACTTTATTCTTCTTGACATTCAGTTCCAAGCCTTTTCTTACTAATTCCTTTTTCCAGTCTACCACAGCCTCTTAAAGTTTATCTCTCAAGTCTTCTATTAGCAATATTTCATCTGCATACAGCAATGCCTGGGTCAAAATCAGTCTTAACTCTGATATCCGGCTGTAGCTCTATGGGTTCATCTCCTGCAGATTTTGTGTATTTCATCTATATAGATTATGAATAGTAGAGAAATCAACCTATCACCTTGTTTGATGCCCTTCTTAACTTCAAAATACTCAAGACTTCTCCCCATTTAGTCTCACAATTCCCTTTAGCTCATGATACACATTTCTGATCGCCTGTATCAGTCTATTTGGAACCCGTTACATGCATAAAGCATTCCATATTTCCTTTCTATGGACTGAAAGAAATGCTGCTCTCAGATCCAGGAATGCCAGAAACAAGTTGTGACCTTTTTCTAGACTTTTCTCTACAAACATTCTGAGACTGATCATGAGTCTGCCTGGCAAGTTGAAAGGCAGATTGTTCCAAGACTTTTACATGCTATTTATATACCACTGTGCTTACACATATGGCCCGATAGTTGTTGCAATCACATTGGTTTCCCTTTTTACATATAGGGATTATAATGTTATGTTCCCATTCAGAAAAAATGTTATTTTTCCAAACAATCCCAAACAGCCTTGTTAAGGCTCTTACCACTTGTCCTCCAAATTTTATAAATTCTGGCGCACTTTCATCAATGCCTGCCTCCTTTCCCAGTTTCTATTACACTATCTATTGCTGCCACCATTTCATCACACTCTATATCCCTACAAACTCCCTGATTCAAGTAGCCATCCTGACTGTTTAGTATCTCTGTTATATCTTGTTCCTCCTGCTGGTAATCTGTTACAAACTTTTTTCTGTAACACCAGTTCCAAACTTTAAGCACCTTGTTCTGTTCCAATACTAAAAGTCTACCTTTATTCCGCACATTTTTCACTTCCCTCTTTTGTAGATCTTTTTCTCTTCAATACTTTGTCTGAATTCTTCCCATGACTGCACTTTTGCTTCCCTTACAGTTTGTTTTACCAAATTTCACCTGTGTACATACTTATATCTTCCATGCATGTGTCTTCTCTTTCCCTAGGCCATTCAACCACCTCGTTCGGTTTTGGTCTGTGTTGATTATTTTTTCCACATGTTTCCTCAGCAGCCTTTACTATTTTATTTCTTATTTCATTCCATGTTATTTCTGGCTCCATGATATCACCTGTCAGTTGTTCCATTTCCTCAGCTATCCTTTCTTCATACACATCTCCAATACTTTTATTATGAAGTTTCTGTATCACTATTCTACTGTACCATTTATTTCTCTCCCTCACCAACATCCCAAGCCTTGTATCTGCCACCTCCAATCTATGACCTGTTCCCAATTCCACTCTTCTAATACTTTTACATCAGCCATTCTCCAGCTCATGTAAAGCTGGCTATTAATCTTTAGCTGAATACATTAGAAACAATAGTCAGGCCTATAACTGTACACCCACAATTTCAGTTTTTTTTTTAATTTTTGCCTTACAAATCATATTCATTACATAGCCAATAAAAACTATTACAGACTTACAATTGAAAATAACCATTTCATAATCAAATGCTTATCTCACTTCTTTTCATCTTTGCAGAAGAGCTTCCCGATATGTTGGATGGTCTATCCAACATTTCTATACACAAAGTAATATTTCTCAACAGGATGATACACAGCATGAGGGGGAACCAATACAAATTGCGTATGTTCCTACAGAAGAAAACTCATTTCCAGGAAATGTCAAATGGTTTTGCCAAGCTATCTACAATGCTTCAGACAGAGCCATATTTGAGGAAGATTCTTATATTTCTGCCCCACTTCTCAGTCTTCACCCCTTAATTGCTTTTTACACTTTTATGATACAGAAATTATAAATAAAATAAAAAGTGAAACAAACAGAAGCCATGCAGTATGTGACTGAAGTGGACAACAGTAAAACTCCATGAGTTGTATAGTTTCTTTTTAATAATACTGCACATATCTGTTGTACACAAATCTGACTTGAAAAAATACTGGAGCCAAAGACCATTTATACGAACTCCGTTTGCTAGAAAAATGTCACACAACAGATTTTCATCCAGTTTGTCAATGCTCCATCTAAATAACAATGAAAAATACATGCATGACCCCTTATTCAAAATCAGGCCATATGTAGATTACCTTCAGAACAAATTCATCAATTCTTTGACTCCTTCAGAAAACCTGACTGTAGATGAAGGTACATGTCCTTTCTGTGGCTGTATACATTTTGGTAGAATCTAAATCTGGTTACGTATTACCTTTTGAACTGTACACAGGCTGAAATGAAAACAATTCTGTAGTTCCGTTGTTGCACACACTCCTCACTGGCTACCTTGGTAAGGTATACTATTTATATATTTATATGGACTGCTTCTATTCAAGTCCATTAGTTCACGATATCTTGTGGCAAAACAAGATTTTGGCAGTAGGCACAGTCCAAATAAACAGAAACTTCATGCCTACAGATTTGAAAGTAGAAAACCTAAGAACCTGTTGTTCCGCCATTTTCAACATTTTACTCTCTGTATGTGGAAAGACACCTCGGATGTTATTCTTTCTACAAAACATAGTGCATCAAGCAGTGAAATGTAAGAGGAGTAGTGAGATAAAAGTCAAACAGGATGCAGTATCTGATTATAATCTAAATCTAATTAGGGTTGACTAAAATGACCAACTTGTTAGCTACTACCATTTGAAACACAAAACTTCAAAATGGTGGGAAAAATGTTTTTCCACATGTTCATGACATCAGCGGAAAATGCATTAAATTTCACTTGAAACTTTCATGATCGTTGTTAGAGAAGGACTTGCATGTCTGGTCAAGAAATACTTGCTACACTGATCAGACAAACGTCTTCGACTGCAGGTCACCTTATAGGAAGACATTTTTCAGAAAATACCTGCTACAGATAAAAAAGCAAGACTTTGCCGTTCTTGCAAGGTATGTGGGGATAAACAGAAGAAAGAATCAGGAAAGTGAGCTAGGAAAGAGACAACATTTTACTGTCCATCATGTGATGTGGGACTCTGTGTGCCACATTGTTTTTATGTGTTTCACACAAAAGCAGATTACACATAAAAATGAAAATGATTTTAATTTTGTTGCTTCAATGTTATATTATAATGTAGTGAAGAAGTGTTTCATATTATTTTCTTAATTGTAACTGAAAACTTGAACAATACTGTAAGTGACATAAGTGAAACTGCCATGTGAAATTTTTTTCAGAGCTAAAAACAGCATAAGTTTAAAAATTAATATTTTACTTATTTACTATTGACATAATATTTGTACTAAATTAATGAGGAAGCTTTGTTTTACAATGTAATATACCTTAATATGTTTAAATGTTATATGGTTTAGAAATATAAGCTTTTGAAAAAACACAAATAGCCCAATCCATAAGGTAATTGAATGCATTTTTCACATAGTCCTGATTGGGTTAAAAAAAAAACACAAAAAAAGATTACACATGAGTACATGAAATAGACACAATTGTTTTTTTGAAATAGACATCAAAACACATGTTGACAATTGTTCAGAGAGCAGGCCAGCATTTCCTTCTCACTCACCTTACTCTACTGCCACGTTATTACAACCTGCAATAAGGCTGCTTCTTGTCTCAAATCATGAGTTATATACAGATTCTTATATCCTGGCTTTCCTGAATCTATACACTTCTTGCTTATAAAAAATATTTCTTCTGCACTATTTTATTATTCACTTTTGATGCCTTGTATTGGTTATTATACCTTTTGTGGCATATAGTTTGCGTTCAAAGTTCTGACTGAACAATAACCCAAAACCAACACTATTTCTTACTCTCTATCCAGTTGAATTTTCTGTATCCCCAGTGTAAATTTCCCAAACCATTATTAAGACTTTATGCAGTAAACATTCTCTATACACACTGTCATTAAAAAATCTGCTGGATGCACAGGTACATGTGTTCTTTGTTAGCACTAACCAACTGCCTACTTGGAACACTGGTAACTACACCTCAAGCTTCCACCAAAATATGAGGGCTATTTTTTTTCAACCTCTGTTTTCGAGAATAATTATAAAAAATGTATTATATACAAAATATTTGTACATCTCTCAGCTACTTTTCTACATAATCGCCATTTCGATTTAGGCACTTATCATAACGTGGCACGAGTTTTCCTATGCCCTCATCAAAGAAAGCTGCCGCCTGGTCACCTAGCCAACCGTTCACATTGGCCTTCAGCTCATCGTCACTCATAAACCTCCGCCCTGCTAACCACAGCTTCATTTGGGTGAAAAGATGAAAGTCGCTCGGCGCTAAATCCGGGCTATACGGTGGATGTTTAAACACCTCCCATTTGAACTTCCGGAGGAGATCCTGTGTCTGTGCTACAGTGTGAGGGCAAGCGCTGTCGTGAAGAAAGACAATACCCGATGACAACATTCCTCTTCTCTTGTTCTGTATTGCTCTTCATAGTTGCTAAAGAGTGTCACAGTGCGAGGCTGAAGTGACGGTTGTCCCCCATTCATTAAATTCAGTCAATAATACGCCTGTTCGGTCCCAAAACACAGTAGCCATACGTTTTATATTGCAAAATGTTTGCTTGAACTTTACTGGTCTGCCTGGGGACTCACTATGCTTCCACTGTTTGGACTGCTCTTTCGCCTCGGCATTTTCATATTGCACCCATGTCTCATCTGCCATCACAATATTGTCCAGAAAACCCTGCCCTTTCACGTGATAGCATTGCAAAAATTCTAAGGCTGCACCCATTCGCTGAGTCTTATGGTTGTCAGTGAGCATTTTCGGCACCCACCGTGCACAAATTTTTCTGTAGCCAAGCTTCACGCTTACAATGTCATACAGAACTGACCTTGAGATTTCAGGAAATTCGACAGACAGCTCAGAAATTGTGAATCTGCGCCTTTCACGAACCACTTTTGATCCACTTTTTCAAAAATTTCTTCCGTCGCTACAGATTTCCTCCCTTACCGCCCTCATCATAAATGTCAGTTCGTCCTTCTTTAAACTTTCTGCACCATTCTCATACACAACTATCACTCATAAAATTGTCGCTATAAACATTACTCATTTGACGATGAATTTCAGCTGCATTATGCCCTTCGGCAAGAAGAAAGCGAATTACGGCGCGCACTTCACACTTGGCGGGCGATTCGATTACATTAGACATGTTATCACGCTTGTTACTCAACAATAACTAAAGGGAGGGAGTGCACCTATTGGTGTGTGGTAGGGAATAGTCCAATGCGCATGCGCTGCATATCTCCATTCCAATATCGCATGTGGGTCACATCGGATGACATCTTGGAGGTTGAAAAAAAATATCCCTCGTATTATTTAGGTGCTCAGAAAATTTCCAATCATTCACCACTGCTAAACCTAGGGCAAGTAGGCTAACTGAAATTACCTATGGTGTTATGTCTATTATACCACAGTTCTCTCACACGGTTTTGTAAGTCTAAAAATAACTTCTGTAGTTAAAAGAACAATCATCCATTGCTATCAAAACTGTCTGAAAAGCATCTTACTATGCATATTCTGGTAAATTCATTCACCTTTGTTACCTTAATTATTTTTATTATAACTAATAAACAAATAGAAAAAACAAATATCCGTATTTTCGAATCCTTGGCAAATCCATTACAGGGAGACTTTACTGTACATTGTAGTGTTGGATTTGGAATGTTCACAAGTCATTTGCTAAAGGTGTTTTATCTAAACTTGTCATCAAAAGTGAACAATATAGTGGTAGAGTAAAAATATTTTTTCTTGTTAACACTTTCAACAAAGTGCCCATGTATAATATGGGCAGCGCTAAAGCTGCAGCGGACCATGCTATACGGGTGTTTGGTTTCATGAATTTACATGCATTTTCGCGTACACTGTCCAATCGAAGCTTAAAGTGTGAGACAAATTTATTTGTTGCATATCCTGCTGTTATAATATAGTTTGATATTCAATCTTTAGATGTCCCCCACAAACCAGTGAAGTAACAGTGTTCAGGTTCAGCTATTGGATGTGCTAGGTGCGTGATGTTTCTAATGTACATAAACTGTTAAATACATGTGATTCTATACAAGATGAATCAATACATGATAAAATGGAAATGTAACCTAACCTAAATGGATTACATGTAGGGATGGGTCCTCGATACTTTCGATACCTCGATACTCTCGATACTTGCATGGTATCGACATCGAGCGATACTTCAGAAAACTCGCTCGATACTTTTTCGATACTTATGTTTCTATTTATGTTTCTACATAAATTGTAATTAGAAATTTTTGAGAAATTTCATACAAAAAATCTGCAATATCAGTAGCAGTTTGCTTATAGAAAGATGTTGACTAGTGGAACCTCGTTAGTACGTTTTTGAAGGGACTGAAAATTTTGGACGTCAAAAGCGGGAAAACGTACTACTGAAAAATGCAGTACAGTATTTACCAGCTTGACGACGAGCGAAGTTGCGCTACCTGTTATGTCGCAACCCTCGCCCGCCCGTTGGCCTTGAAAATTACAACGTGATAAGCGATAAAACGTACTAATGAGGAACGTGTTAACGAGGTTTCACTGTATTGCCCTATATGTGATCGAATCGTAAACAGTAGAAATAAAGACGGAGATATGGTCAGGAAGAACCTTTCAATTGCTGCTTAGGTATTCACCGTACACCCGAGCATCTAATTACCTCACTGCAAGCCATACTACTACGCTTTTTCGTGAATCGTAACATGTACACAAAGTGTAGACATTCCAAAATATACGATTGTTGATGTCTAGGCTCGACTTTGGAGAAACATTGCAACAGATACAACTCGATAAGTCACTGGTTACAAAATTACAAAACAATGGCAAGTGTTGTGTTCATGTTTAGTCTACAAAACAAGACTAAACATTAGTTACAGTACTACGTATGTATAAAGTTCACAAGCCATACATTCTTACGAAACTGCAAACCGTTTATTTAGAAAGCATGATTTAGGGTTCATTTAACCAGTTTACCTAAAATGAATCTCATACTCCTCACATAAACGTCTCCATAAAAGAATGATGAACATGAAGTTATGAAAAGGTACACAAATAAACAATGGAGCATTGAAAGTCATAAGATCCAAGAGGTGTTATAAATTTACCGATATATCGTAATATATCGATATATTTCAAGCAATATATCGGATATATCGATATAGCTGTTACGATATATCGGAAGACCGATATATCGATATACCAATCAATGTTGCCATCCCTACGTACTAGTCCAATAGTACGTGACTAATTGCATGTTGAGTTGTGGGAAAAATGAAACTCCGCCTACAAGAAATTTTTGACAAATCAAATTAGAGCTTTCAATCATAAGCAATCTATTTTGGTATGTTTTTAAAATAAGTTTGCATGCCGGCAGTCAGTTGCTACCTCCACGTGACAGAAGACTTTGTGTTTTGTGGCACCATATTATATTTATAATTTATATATTTTTTGTCATTCAATATGAGTGAAGTGTGGAACTATTTTCAACTAGACCCTCATTGTGATAATCGCGCCATTTGCCGCATTTGTAAAAAGAGTTTTTCGCGTGGTGGAAAATCTCACAACACTAGTAACCTAAAAAAACATGTCACATCAGCGCATAAAATTGCTTTTTCAGAACCTCTTAATAAAAAATTCTGCGGAAGTGGAAATTTAACTCCTGAAGAAGTAACAGTAGATGAGCCTGCGACTCTTCTTTCACAGTCATCCTCATTATCGACGGCATCGATATCATCATCATCATTCACTCAACCTACACTTCAATCATTTATGGACAATAAATCTGCATTTAAACCAGGTAATAGTCGGTCGAAGACAATTACCAGAAAAATTGCAACAATGGTATGCAAAGATTTGCATCCTCTGATCTCTCCTTACCAGTGAATCTTACAGTATCGCAATGGGATCTTATTAATTTACTGATTGACACATTAAATATTTTCGATCAAGCAACACTCGCCGTAAGTTCATCCTCAGTGTCAGTGTCCGAAATAATCCCCATTGTGAACAGTGTTATTTCTGAACTGGAAAAGCCGTCAGAAAGTGGATCGGGAATTGCGATTGTTCGACAATCGTTGCTGGATGAAATGAACGTGAGGTATAAATCCATTGAAGACAATGAAATATGTTCCATTGCAACGCTGTTGGACCCCCGCTTAAAAGGACGAGTTTTTCGCAGTCCCAGTGCTCTCAATTCTGCTAAAGACCGATTGGTGGACCTTGCTAACCAACAGGAATGTCCTGCATCCAAAAATGATGAGGTAAGATTTTTAATTTTTTATTCCAGATTTTCAGGTATGTGGGAATAGTCATGTAATACTGACGTACTCGTAAAAATCGATCATTCACGAACTTTTTCTTTTATTTTAGATGTCACATACTTCAAAGCCCGATAAATTGCCAGGAATGTGGTATCTGTACAGTAACATTATGCAAGAATATAATGATGTGTCAAATTCACTGCCAGTTAACAGTTCCCAGGAAGAAATCACTGCATATCTCAAAGACGATTTGTCACCTCCTCTTTCTAGTGCATTAGATTACTGGAAATCAAATTCAAAATTTTCAAAACTAAAAAAATTAGCTATAAAATATTTGTGTATACCACCAGCAACAGTTTTCTCTGAAAGACTATTTAGCACAGCAGGTCTCATATGTGACAGAAAAAGAAGTAGACTTGACCCCGAAAGAGTGAGAATGCTAGTATTTTTGAACAAAAACTTGTAAAAGTGGACTGTTTCAAAAACTCGTTTTAATTATAATGTAAAGCTTAAAAATAATTTAAATAATTATACTGATGATATTACATTTTGTCTCATTAAATATGTACACTTAATTAATTTAATTGATATTATACAGTTCTCTCAACTTTTTATTTTTAATTTTTAATCTATTTATTGAACCTAGAAATGTTGACGGTATCGAGTATCGAAGTATCGAGTATCGAGAAAAAATCATGTATCCAGTATCGAGTATCGAGTATCGAGAAAAACTGGTATCGACCCATCCCTAATTACATGTATTATCACATATATTTTATTTTTATTCTTTCATCCAACAGTAGTTATTTTGGGTTTTCTTGTGTGCAGATAAATCATAAGTAGAAAGGATGCTGCATGGAGAAGAAATCATGACAGTGACATTGACTAATGGACTGATGATGATATCCAGCCAGGTCTCCCCTGTTTTGAACAAGAATCTGCTATAATAGTGTCAATTGATGAAAATTGTTCAGAATTTGACTGTTTTCGTTAGCTAACTAACTAACTAGCTAAATTAAAGAACTTAGCTAATCTGACTAACTAAATTAGCTATTAGAGTATGCGCACGCACACACTCACACAGACACAATAAGTTCAAAAAATTAAGATCAAATTTTTTTCATGATGAAAGAGTATGGAAATATGATCAGAATACTAAGAAAATATGTAAAATATGCATAGCAAGAGTTTAAAGTTAATATATTTATTACTTTGTTAAAAGACAATTTATTGCACGTTTTAAAGGATGGCTAAAAATGGTGGTTCACCAAGGAATGACACGAAAAATGGTGGTATTGAAACTGTTAACAGCGACTCTAGACAACATGTACAGTGTACTTCATTTACACACATGTGCACCACTGCAAAACCTACCTGTGGTAAGAAATCCAAGAGTAATTCCAGTGGAGACCATTGTGGTTTGCAGCAACCACAAAGTTTGACACCACGGTGTTAACGCAACTAGAGCAGAGGTCATCAAGAGGCTCACAAATAACAGGAACAACCGGTTGTAGCGATCAAAGAGGAATCCAGCTATTCAAAACAAATTCACTGAAGCAAATATCTATTCACTATTTAGAGTACAACTGTTTTTAACTTCATATTTTTTGTTTATATTACAGATAAGGGTCAACAAGGACTAAGATACAGTTGTACAGTATACACTAATATAAGTAGCATTATATGTTTATGACTTCCTCAGCCAACTGGACTGCATATAGCCATTTTTAGACAAATGCATGTTACCTAAAACAGTTTACATTAGGGTAAGTCAATTTTCAAGTTTATACTGTCAGGAGAATCAGTTATAATGCTAATAAACTTTGCATGCTTTTGTCTTACCAGCACCTCTGCATTAATACCATGCCCAAGTTTACCAACAAATAAACTGGGCATATAACCAGGGAAATGTAATGCTCCTAGGAATGGAGGTGTGATCACAAGGGCACATGGAAATCACTTTCTGGTGCTTAATAAATGTACACTTTCTCTTGTACAAGTATACTGATAATTATGAAGTGAACAGTTTATGCATTCATTAAAACTATTTTATTAACAACTATTTGAAAATATGTCAGAAGAACCCAACTGCCTACAATGGTTACGCACAAGAAATATACATTACACTGAAAATGGATTTCGAAGATCTGACACATTTATCTGCTTATTCAGAAGTTACGAAAGAAGTCAAGGGAAAGCAAAAGGAGTAACAAAACATTTCCTGTTCTATTTTTTACACGAGCATATGAATGTCATGCAGTCCTACTAACAGAATGTTTAATATATGTGCTCTAGTGGCACCACTGGAAAGCCTAGTGAAAACTCAACATAATATTTTGCTCAGTCATCATACTGCCCTTGTTTGTGCCAACATGTGTTAATGTGCTCTAACATTTTTACTGCACTTAAAAGTGAGTATTTTTCATGAGCAATGAATTAAAATGAGATTTTATTTTAAACTAAGAAAATCATTGATGTCAACATCTGAAATGTTACAGTGTACAGGAATGAGGCTTTAAGCTAGGAATCAAACTTAAGTGGTGAAAGTGTTTCAAGAGTGGCTGAATTTCAATTGATATGATCCTTGTTCAAGCTGACCATCAACACCCAAAACTGAGAAAATTTTTGTGAAAGTTAGGGAAATTGTTTGTTCTAACTGTTGATTAACTTTCTGTATGGTAACTGAAGAAGTAAGCATTTCAAAAACTGTCTGTCATAAACTTATTATGCAATATTTAGTCATGAGTCACAAAGCAGCCGAATTTGTGCCTCGCCTGTTGACTGGCAGAAACATATTCGAACTGACATGAGACAAAAACTTCTGAATTGAGTTAAGGATGAAAACTCTTTTAAAAATAGCATTACTGGAGATGACACATGGGTACATAATATTGAAACAAAAGCTCAATCATCACAGTGGGTGTGAAAAGAGACTCCATGACTGCAAAAGGCAAGATAAGTTTTAAAGACCTGCTGACAGTTTTTCTCAATACTAAGGGCATTGTTCACATGAATTTCTTCCACAAGGCATAACAGTGAACTATGATACTGTCTTCAAGTAATGGAAAAGTTTTCGCAAGGGCATCAGAAGGCCCAAAGCTTAGAGGTCAAACTGATGAATGCTTCATGCTGACTACATGCTTGTGGACACATTGCTTTTAATCCATCTGTTTTTCTTGCAATATAAGATAATGATCATTCCACACCCTTTTTACTTCGTGATCTAGCATTGGGAAACCTTTTTTTTATTCCCCAAATTAAAATACGTTGAAAGGCTGATGTTTTCAGTCAAGTTACTTGATAAAGAAGAATTTGCTATTGGAATTGTGCAGTGTTCCGAATGAAGAGTTCCAGAAATGTTTTGAAGGAAGGAAGAAACATTGGGAGCAATGTATTCAAAGGCACTCCTCTTAAGGTGACTGGGTAGAATAACTTCTTAGGTATGCTGAACATTTTGGGGAATTTGACAGACACATTTTATATACAAATAATTAATGATACTTAAAATTTCAAGTTTCTAGAATGTACTTGGTCAGAGTCTGTGAAAAAAATTAGCACATGTCTTATTAACGAAGTAACAAAAAGACATTTTAGCAGCTGGCACTACAAAGCCCACTGAAGTAGGGCATCATTGTGACCAGGACACGGTCATTTCTTTTTAATGTACTGTTGTTCACATACTGGATCCATACTTAACTGTATCTGAATTATGGTTATTAATTAATATTTTAGAGTTAATTTTTTCATTATTTTAATTCTACTTTTATACTATTTTCGTGATTTCTTTTCATCATTTGTCAACAGAAATTTTATTGTTGAAAAGAATATTTCTCAAGAAAGCTTGGCTAGAAAAAAGTAAATTATTCAAAATATGGCAGTGGAAATATTTGTTTGAAGCTTTATAAGTAATGTACATATCTAATTAAAATTGTTTTGAACAATCTACCATGCAAAGGATTGTTTATCCAAAACCTTTTTTCTTTTTTTAAATGTAATAGTCAGTTTTTAATCTAATAATCAGTTGTCAGATCTACTGGTTCAAGATTTTAAATTATTTTTAATTATTGGACATCTGTTATGTTAACACTTTCAAGTTAACCTGTTATGTCTGGACACAAGTTACCTTATTCTCCTTGTTTCCGTGGCAGTGTATTTCTTATTAGTGTTTTAAATCTTGCTTTGTTCAGTTGTATAACTAATATTTGCATCAATTTACAAATAATATTATGGTGGTTTTTAAGACAGTTTTTTTTTTAATTTTGAAAGGGAAACATAAAATTTGTGTATACATAACTGACACCTCTGTGATCCTGATTGAGAATCCTCCATAATTCACCTAATGAAAATCTTGTTTAACATTATTATTTGTTGCTAATTCACTATTATTTGTTGCTAGAATCACATTGAAAACAGAATTAGACTTGGATCAGCTTTTATACACTTATCAATTAAGCAACTGATTTTGTTTATAAAACATCACATTATGTTTACAAAATGTGTACTACAGAGCATTGTATGCCATTATACAGTGTGGTCCACATAAAATGTTAACATGGTTTTTATTCAGAAGCATTACATTGTGTTGAAGAATGACTTGGTCTGAAGGGGGTCATTCCATCTCAAATGAACCAGAAAAATGGCAAAATGCAACCCATCAACTCGGATTTTCATGAAATTTGGTACACATGGTTTGTTTACATATATAATGACTGGTTTAAAATTTCAGACCTCTATCTTAAGCCGTTTCAGAACTATAGCAACCTGATTTTCAACCTAAAATACTAAAAAAATTCATCCGCGGCTGTCGCGAATTCAATAAGTAGTTTTAAATTTATTTAATTTCTCCTAAAATTGAAGTAGGAAAGATTTGAAATTTTCCATAGTTATGTAAAATTTTCTGCAGAATTCAAATATTGTATCAGATTTGTTATAATCACATTATGAAGGGTCATTTGAGCCTTCAAAATAGAAATATTACTTTCTTTTAAATGTCCACAACTTAAATTACAAATTCCTGTGTACAGACTGTAGTTACAGTGTCCCAATATTATGGCTGGTATCATTGGAAAGAGAAGAAAATATCCTTTAAAACAGACTTAAAAAATCTTTGGGGAAATGACACTACACTAGTAGTCATAAAAAACAATATTTAGGGCATATTAACAAATTAATCCACTTTTACACACAGAAACAAAAATTTATTCAAAATAATATCCACATTTACATGTACAGGAATAGAAATTTATTCAACTGATTATCTAAAAATACAATTTAGGCTACAAAGTATTCTAAAAATATAAATTAGCTACAAATTATTCCATTTCTCATTTATCAATTTTTGGCACTCTACTGAAATTTGATATTGCCTGCCTGTCATTGTTGTTGGTTGTTCTATAGTACATAATATATTTTGAAATGGGATCCAACAAATATCAACCCTATCTGGCCAATAAAAAGATACTGATGGACCTGCTGGATGCATAAATCTAATTCTGGCATCTCCCTGATCTAAATTTATAATTTCAATAAGACCAATATACCATTTAGAATCGTACTTACAGCAAACAAAAGAATTTACTTTTAAGGAGTCTGCAATAGGTGTTTGCACATCAGAAAAGTTAAATTGTAAAGCATAGGTATTGTCACTGCTAACTCTTTTTGCAGCCAGAGTATTGGTTGATAAAGGTGGAAACTTCTGGTGCCAGCCACAGTTTTTGATTTTGTAAATCACTGTTGCAGATTAGTTCTTGTAGAACTTACTTCTTTTTCTTCTATATAAAAAAAATGGATTTTAGAAAATTTTTCTTTGCAAAACTCGAACATTTTTTTAGGATCAGAAATTTGCTCCTTGTATGGTCTCTGTAAATTGGCCTTTGTCACCATCCGTTTCACACTGCCCCCAATACCATCACAAGGTGATTTTCCATGGCTTGTTGCAAAGAAAGACCATGTGGCAGTGATTCCAAAATCAACCTCGTGATGGCACAAATTTAAAAAACTTTTGCAATTTTTGTATTGAGCACTGCACCCATCTGTAAAATACTCTTTTTTATTTACAGTAGGACAGTGATGCTTAATTGACTCTACAATTTTTGACTGAATTTTATAGACAAAAGCAACATCATGATTTAAATCATCAGAAATATAACATAATGATAAATGGCATAGTTCTTCAGTATCAGGATTTTTGTAGTATATAACAGCAGGATGTATAGTGCACGACATGTGAGTCCAATGGTAGCTTTGTGCTGCATCTTGTAGCACAAAACCATAATTTTCAGCAAAATCCATTAATACTAATGCCTCATTTTCATTTATATTATTTTTTCTCTCTTTCAAATACGCAGCTTGACTTTTTGCTATATAACCATGTGGAACTAAAGTTTCTAGTTTAGTTACTAACATATCAGTAAATTCATTAAATGGTAGGGTCATATCAATAAGCTGAGTTCTGTCGACTGATACCCACTGATGGAAATTTATTTCATCATCTTCCTCAAGTTGAAATTTAGTTTCAATGTAATTTGTTAAATTTGTTGAAGGACATTTATCACAAATTCTTAACATGCAATCCCTGTTTTCTTTACTAAAAACAATTTTATCTATGAAAGAATTTACATCATCTTTCGTATTTAAATTTAGGCCATGTAAAAGCAAGTCAACATTCTGGTGTATGGTGCATACACAAACAGCATGCGTTCCTGATGAACCAAGAACCAAGCAAGTACACACCATTTAGGACGCATTTGACAACATTTTGAAAATCCCAATTTAATGTTAGGATGAATTTGCTTAAATGTTGCATACAACTCTTCTAAATTACTAAGTATTAAACGTTTCTGAGCATGAACATTCTTTTTTATGCTGACATAATCTTTCGTACCGGGCATCAGTCGACTGTACTCATCATCTTCATAAAAATTCCTTACAAGTAATACAGTTTCATTAGGTAACTTTCTGCCTTGCTTTGGGTCAGGCAGTGAACATATTCCTTTCGTATTAAGAATCTCACTAGCTTCACGCACCATTCTTTGTGATACACCAAAAGTTCGTTGAATTTTTTCTCTTGTCCATGATGGAGGACCAAAAGTAAGAATACGAATCTTTTCCCGCCTATTACAGTTGGTAATTTTTCTTTCATTAATTCAACCAGTCTATCTAAATCATTAGCCTTTTGTTTTTCCTCACGTTTACTTGCTATACTTTCATCATCGGAACTACTGTCTTTGCGTAATTTTTCTTTTGGAACATGAAGCACACGAGCCACTTTCTTTCGGAGATTTTGCCTAGCTGCCTTTATTTTACGTTTCCCATAACTTACTTTTTGGTGTGGAGCTAGAGAATGCATTTTCATTGGTGAGTCATCTATACCTGTTAAACTTGTATTAAGTTTATCCAATTCTTCTGTATCTTCTGCTGCTTCCACTTCCGTACCTTCATCGGACGTAGTCTTCACTTCACTGTTGTTTTCATCACTGCTGTCTTTGTTTGCCTCCTTTTGATCTGCACTTGAAATTTCACTTAAGGCATGCTTACGGCATGTTGAACACAACTTCTGCCCTGGAATCACAGTGGGCCTAACATGTAAAATCTCACGGAACTGCTTAGCAAGATCAAGTGAAACAACTCGCAAATCACGCTTTATTGCTTTAGTGTTTTTTAAATGGATCACAACAACGCAAATGAGCATAACTTTCATACCGATCCAGGTACTCAATTTTATGGTGATTGCAAACATTACTTAAATCACCCTGTTGCTCAATTCCTGTTCGCCAAAGCAACAGTTCTTTCTGTACATCAGTGAATGTGGTAGCCACAATGTTGGTCACATCAGGTGAATAGATAGTCTTATGGCACTCTGCTTGCAGAAAAGTACCAATGCTGCATGGTGGGTAACTTGTGCCATCTACAGGTCTACTTGCCATACTCCTGCAAAAGTTAATTTTTTACAACAGGGGTTTACTTCTCCTATAAAATGAACAACAGTAAATTAATCATGCTGCTTTATAAGTATTCAATTGTAACTTACCAATGTAATAAAAATATAATGTTCAAATTGTGCACTAACTACACTAGCTGCAACTTCTCATGGCAGCCATTTTGAAAGATGCATGATCAGTAGTGACACCTGGTGTGGGAGGGAAATTTGAAAAGTCTTCTATGATGAAGTGAATTTTTTTAACTTACCCTGTTTATTTCTATCACAGGCCTAGTTGTCATTTCCCCAAAGATTTTTTAAGTCTGTTTTAAAGGAAATTTTCTTCTCTTTCCAATGATACCAGCCATAATATTGGGACACTGTAACTACACAGGAATTTGTAATTTAAGTTGTGGACATTTAAAAGAAAGTAATATTTCTATTTTGAAGGCTCAAATGACCCTTCATAATGTGATTACAACAAATCTGATACAATATTTGAATTCTGCAGAAAATTTTACAGAAGTATGGAAAATTTCAAATCTTTCCTACTTCAATTTTATGAGAAATTAGTAAATTTAAAACTACTTATTGAATTCGCGACAGCCGCGGATGAATTTGTTTAGTATTTTAGGCTGAAAATCAGGCTGCTCAAGTTCTGAAACGGCTTAAGATAGAGGTCTGAAATTTTAAACCAATCATTATATATGTAAACAAACCATGCGTACCAAATTTCATTAAAATCCGAGTCGGTGGGTTGCATGCCGTGGTTCAGTTGATATGGAATGACCCAGGGGCTAATAACATGGCAATACGGGCTGACTTTTAAAAGCCCATTCTCAAGGTCAATTAAGATTTAACTTAATTTTTTTAACATGGAAACCTATATATTTTATTGTGGATTCTTATTCTTCAGATCAAAATAAGAAACTTTTGTTTCAAACATTTTTTTCTCAGAGCTAAATTTTTAATGTTAGTGGTAACTTTTTTTTAAGAGGCCATTTTTAAAAATATATATTGATGTTTCTGTAAACATGTTTCTTAGTTTAAGAGGCTGGTGACAAGTTATGAAGTTGCTAAAAAGTCACAACACAAAATAAAAGATAGTATAAAATTTGATAATAATCACATTATTAAAAACAATACTGAATTTATAGATAGAGTAAAAACTATTGAAATTTTTCAAGATACAAGTTAGTCTCCTTTGATATCGTTAATTTATATACTAATATTCCCGTACACAAAACCATAGAAATTCTTAAAAACTAACTTAATAAAAATGGCAGTATTACACCAATAACAAATCAATTAATTAATATCCTTGTTGAAAGTCCTATTGAAGCAAAATTATTTCACTTTTGATAAAAAATGGTTCACACAAAAGGAAGGTTTAGCTATGGGTTCCCCCTTAGTGGATTATTGGCAAAAATATACCTCAATAAAAATAAAAATAAATATTTGCTATCATGTCACAACGAATTTCACACAAAAAATTATCTCCTACACACGGTAAGTGGATGATGCATGCCTGGTTTCTGATGGTACCTTTAGACAAATTGATAGGCTCTACTCCACTACATGAATGAAAAAAATCAGATTTAAGATGGAAATAGAAAGTAATAATAGCTTAAACGTCTTAGATTTACTGATACATAAACATTATTGTTCGTTCAAATACAGCATAGACAGGAAGCCAACCACCAGCCATAGTTAAACATGCAAATTCACATTATCCTTTTTCACAAAAAATGGCATCATTTAACACCTTGGTGTATAGACTGTTGAATGTACCATTGAACAAAGATGACTTTCACGATAAAGTAAATACAATCAAGTTTATTGCTGTGAAAAACTGGTAAAAAGTGAATTGATAAATTAATACATAAACACAAGAACAGAAAAAATAAAACCATTAAAACAGACAAGCATAAATCCACTTTCATTTCCGCCATATACACTAACTTACTCCCTAATGTTACACTAAACGAGTTTAAAAAACTAAACATCATTATATTTAAAACCATTAACAACTTAAAAATTATATTTAAATCCTGGACTGAAGAAGAAATGGAAAATCTCTCAGGTGTGTACAGGTTACAATGAAATGATTGTGATAAGTTCTTAGACAAACTGGTAGAAAGTTCATAGATGGATTCAAAGAACATCTACCAAAAACAATATTAGTATAATCATATCCAATTTTGCATTGCACTTGATAAATGAAAATCATAATTATACTTGGTTTGCGGAGAATATGAAGTCTGTGCTCTTCTGCAGTAAAGGTAAATATATGGATGCCTTACAGGAATTTGATATATACAAGACAACCAAGCTTTATAAAGACCAACTGCTTAATGATCAATATTATCGTTTTGATCAAATATTTTGTATGACAATCCATTACAAAGAACATGGAAGATGGAAAAACGAACTGATATTATCAGTAAGTTAAGTGAACACTAGACGGCTCGACAGTTAACTTGTTTATACCGAGCAGTGCGCACTGTTTCGTTGTGTTGTGTGTTGTACAATAATTTATAAAAATGACTGGTTTTAATTTCACTGATGCGTCCTCATGATAGGATAAGGATTTTTAAAACCTGATGATGGTAACTTGTTCCTGAAACATGTATCAACAAAAACAATAACTTGCAAGACGGATTACATTAAGGTAATTAATTTTCATTGGATTCACACAACACCATAGACATATTAAAATCCTCTTAATATTTGTTCATTTTGGAAGAAAAAAAGTTTCAATAATTGTAAACTTTTTAAGAATGACGATATTATTATTACAAAACCAATCTGAATTATCATTTACTACATTTAAAAACCCTTCCTCTTTTTCTTCTTCTTCTCCTTCACAATTACAAGCCGTTAATAAATAATTTGCTCGAACTTTAAAGCATAACTTTTCTCAACAAATTATCTTATTTCAAGCTAAAGAAATGCTTTGTTTGAAATTTATAAAATTTAGACAAATGTATTTACATAAATCAGAATTTTATGGAATAACTAAGAAGAAACCATTTGGCTAGAACAAATTTTTGTTTTGAGTTGAATAATAAGAATATGAAGTAAAAGAATGGTTCCCGTTTTAAAAGTTAATATGTACTTGACATGACCTTTTCAAAGTTAACCCATCACTAGCCCACAAATACAAGAAACATGCTTACAAAAATACCAGTCAATGTTTGAAACAATAATCTGTCTTTTTCTTATATAAGGAAAAAATTTCTTTTGGTAAACTAAACCATTTATAAAAAATTGTAATTCTGTCCACTTTCATGAAAGTTAGTTACCACTAAAATTATAAACAGAGCTCTGAGAAAAAATGTTTAAACAAATGTTTCTTATTTTACTGTGAAGAATAAAAATCCACAATAAAAAATAATAAGGTTTAATTAAAAGAAAATTAAGTTGACCCTGATATGACCTTTTAAAGGTTAACCTGTACTGCAATGTTATTAGCTGCCTCAAACCAACAAATTCTTGTCCAAGTGGTTTTTAAAAACATATTCTGACATATTTTGAAAATATTCTGAGTAAAAACCTTATAACACTTTAAGTGGACCATCCCAAATATCAATTCTAGAATATAAATAAATATTCCGTGTTCATACAAAACTGAAGTGCACCTGTGTCATAATGGTAATACAAATGAACGCATGGCTCAAGTTGCACATGGTCTGTCTGCTAAGCAAAACTATGCAGGCCAACCTAAACTTGGGCTCAGACGTCAAGGGTTAACAGGGGCTTAATGTACTAATAGGCTTTGTGCTTGGCTGTTAGTTTAGAGGTTCCAGGTTCCATTCACAGGCAGCATCACTACAACACAGAACTTTTTCCAGTGCCTAGGGGACTCGGAAATTAGTACCTAAGGTAATAATAGGTGGACTAAGTGTACGGCTCCCTTCCTTGTTTCCTAACACCTGAAACTGGCTATCTATTCAGTCTCTTGTAACGGTACAAATATTACCGTCCTGAGACATTGTGAATATTGATGATTTCATTTATAAATTTTATTGGGGAAAGCAGTATACAAATTAGCGTCAAGGTCGTCGATCTAGTAGCTGAAGACAGTTATTTTTAGTGATCCGAACTTTGAACTTTGTACAATTGGAGTCACGCTATATGACATCAGGGGCCAAACCCTAATGATTTCACTCTGGAATGTGTGGTGGGGTCAGCAACGCCTTAAAATCTGGCTATGTAACACAAATCAAACAAAAGAATGAGACCACGTGATCTCCAGCTAAGATTTTGACCAATTTTGCTCTTCCCAGTTGAAATTACAATCTTGTGCCGTACGGTCACAAAAGTTCCATGGACAAAATTACGGGCGCACCCAATACACAAAATGTAAAGTGTAAAAGAAAGCAGTTTTTTTATTAATATAAAATGAAGTAACAATTGTGAGTTACTTAGTGAAGAAATAAAAACGGTGAAAGAAAGTGAAATGTAAGGAGTGATCGCAAGTGCGGGTACAGTTGGAGCCTGCTGGACCATGTAAAGATAAGTAACCGAACGGGGCAAAACAAATTATTTTCTGGAAAGTTAAAACAAAATTAAACACATTTAGAGTTTTATTGAGGGGAAATATTATAATCACAAAAAATGGAAATCTTACAAAGGCCTGATGAGTGTGTGTGTGTGTGTGTTACATAATGAATATACAAAGCACTGGTTTGCGTTAAGTAAATTTAATTTGTGTTTTCAATATCTGTTTTTTTTTTCACTATTTTGAATTTATGTAACTTCATATAAAAGAAGGGTAAATTTCTAATTTAATTTATAATTTCTATTAACCAATGTGTCGTTTATTGTTTAAATAGTAACAGGTGTAAGGGAGGGAGAAAGAATATTGTTGTTTATGATGGGAATGAAATGAATTTAAATTGTTTTTTAAATGAATTTAAAGGAAGAATAAAAGAGAATAAGATGTGTATGCAAATAATCAATTTGTTTTCTTTAAATAACCTAATTCTGCTCTACAGCTCGTCCAACCGAACCTTGGACCTCGGTAAGTAAAATATACAGTTGGGAATAGTTTCAAGATGGCGTCCGAAACTAGACGCAAACACAGCTGATTTGTGAAAATAAAAGTGTACAAGAGTAAATAATTTTATAATGGCGCCCGAACAGGGATGTTTGCATGAAAATTTTATTTATGTAAATGTGGGTCTGTTTTGGAGAGCAGAAGGGTTGTTTGAGGTAAATAAATAAAGACTTTTATTTACGTCTAAATAGACGCAGGTTACAAGGGTATGAGATAAGGTTATGTTACAATATGATTTGTTCATGTGTATTGTAGTAAAAATTAAGTAATAAAAATAATGACAATGGAGAATAATAACGGTGAAATCAGCCTAACTGATTTAACCGACAGTAATCAGAAAGTCAATCAAGTATAGTGGTGAGAGAAGCGTAACAGAGTCGGTAATAATGGACGACGTTGCAATTCAATCAACGCCGATCCAAAGTAGAAAAGCTGATGACAATGATATGATGAAACATTTGTATAGTATGATGTGTAGTATGAAAGAAAGTTCAGAAAAACAAAATACAATGTTAGAGGTAAAATTTAGCGAAATAAAGAGTGAATTTAAGGAAGTAAAAAAATAATTTCAATGAAGTAAATGTTAAATTAAATGGACAAAACAGTAAATTTGACGAACTCAAGATTGATACCAATGCTGTAAATAATAAATGTGAAAGTAATTTTAACAAATTAAACGAAAAATTGAGTAATTTATTAAAAAGTATGGATAACAGAACTGATTAAATAGAAAGTAGAATGACAGAAAAATCGACAAACAAATGCATGATATAACAGAAAATTTTGAATCTCAAATAAATGAATGTAAATCTAACACAATACGTCAAATTGAAGAAATTAATAAAAATATTAAAAAATGTGAAACGGATACTGATAGTAAGATTAGCGAAATAAAGACTAGTTATAAGACAGAAATACAGCTATTACATGATACTGTAAAGACACTAAACCAAAATAGTATTCAATCTAAATGTGAAAACAATGACAAATTCGCTTTAATTAAACGAAATATAAATAGTGTGAAAGACGAATTAAGTGGGGCAATAAACAACAAACTAACTGGCGTTACAGAAAGAATAGTAATTACACGGGATATAAACAATTAAATAGAAATCGAATCATTCAGTGGCGAGAGTAGAGCAGTGCATCCAATGCAATTTTTAAATTGCGCCAGGGAATTTAGTAGATTTAATAACAATAGTTGGGAGGTGCAGTTGTTGCGGATAGTAAAATGTTTCAAGGGAAGTTCTGCAATATGGGCGGAGGCCCACAGAGTCGAGTGGGAGTGTTACGATGATTTTGAACGGGCATTTCAGGGAAAATACTGGGCAGAAGAAGATCAAGAAATTTTAAGAAGTCGAATTATGGGGCCGGGTAATATTGGAGTTCATAATAATAATAATGTTACCATCTACGTTATGAGATTGTACAACGAAGCTAAATACTTAGAGCCTCTGCTACCATTTAAATCATTTGTAAGACATATCAGTAAACACCTGCCCCCAGAGGTACAAATTACACTCATGACCAGAGAAATAAATGACACAAACGAGTTCGAAAAAATTCTTGATATTTTTCAAAACATAAGGGACAGGGAGGTAGGTAGACGTCAAAACCAAGGACATACATAGGATAATACATCCTAATGGAAATAATAATCAAGCAAGGGGTTAATGACCGGATACGGAGGGACGAGAATAAATAATAACAATAGAGACGAGGGTTGGAGGTGCTCGTCATGTAGGTTTAAAAATTTTGCGGGAAGAATGGTGTGTTACAGGTGCAATAAGACACAAAACGAACAACGGAGAGAAGTTGGAACGAATCAGCACAGTCAACGTCAGAGAGGAGTAGAGAATAGTGGTGGAGCACCTGGAAGCAACAAAGATCAGGCCAGAGGTCACACTGGACACTCGCAGGGCAATACCACCATCCAAACAGAAAACTGAGGCAGACAATGGAAGCAAGGACCCCACCATTGTCCACAGAGAACAACAGGGTCCAGGAATCAAATGAATACCAGAGTAACGTGATCCAGACAGATATAACAAAGGAGTTACTGGAGGAAGATAACGCAGAGATTATGGAACCAAAGACCGGATTGACTGAGGTAATCGTCACAATGGAAGGTAAGAGTTTCAAAACATTGATAGATACAGGGAGCAAAATATCTGTGATTTCAGAAAATGTACTTAAGTAAAAGAAAGTTAAAAGAAGTAAATAAAAATATTCCATCATTACCAGTTGTGGGTGTGACAGTAGTGGGGGTAACAGGAGTACGAAGTAATAGGGTGACTAAACAAGTCCAATTAAATTTATTCATTAATGAAGCTGAGTTTGAAAATACATTTTTAGGAGTCAAGGGGTTAAGCTTAGATGTAATCTTGGGAAATGATTTTTGAAGAGAAATAGAGCAGTAATTGATTTCAATAGACGGGTAGTAGAGTTTAATAGTGGGAGTGAGCCAGTCAGGGTTAGTTTTGAGCGAGTGTTAGACAAGGTTAGAGTGTCGGGAGTAAAAATGATACAGAAGCGGGTAGGTGATAGAGACACAGAAGCTAAAGTGAATGTATGTGAAGAGAGAGATGTATGAGAGTGATGAGAGAATATGGGAAAGTAGGGCGGATACATTTCTTAATGAGGGTGGAGTTGTAGGGAGTCCCCAACGACTGGCGTTGTGGCCAGTAGTGGAATGTTTTAAAGAGGTATTTGCTGAGTTACCTGGAAGGGCCAGGAACTATGAATGTGAGCTGGAAGTACGGGAACACACACCCTTCATGCAGAGGAGTTATCCGGTACCATATTCGAAGAGGAGAGCGGTGCAAGAGGAGTTGCACAGAATGATGGAGGGAGATATTATTGAGAGATCAGTGTCGCCTTATTCGAATCTGTTGGTGGTTGTAATAAAGAAGGATGGGAGAGAGAGATTGTGTTTAGATGTGAGGAAGATAAACCAAATTATAATACCTGACCGGGACTCACCGGAGCCGATAAACGAAATTTTTCAAAAATTCAGCGGAGTCAAGTACATGACGTCTTTAGATCTGACAGCTGGATACTGGCAAGTTCCGTTAGCAGTGGAGAGTCGGAGGTATACTGCGTTTCTCTTCAATGGTAAGAACTATCAATTTAAAAGATTGCCATTCGAGCTTAACACTAGCGTAGCGAGTTTCATTAAATGTTTAGATATGATATTGCAACCTAAGGACTTAGATTTTCTAACAGTGTACGTCCATGATATATTAATTGCGTCTAGAACATTTTCTGAACATTTGGAACATCTAGAATACGTACTGAATAAATTGCAGAATAGGGGATTAACAATTAATTGGGAAAAGTCAAAGTTTCTACAGACAGAGATACATTTCTTAGGTTTTATCATTACTCCGGAGGGAATTCTACCTAACCCTGATAAAGCACAGGCTATTATGCGTTTCCCCGAACCAAAAAATATTAAACAGCTACAGAGTTTCTTAGGTCTGTGCAACTTCTACAGAAAGTTTCAGAAAAACTACGCGCAGATAGCGTCAAGGCTAAGTGCAGTTTTACAAAAGAACAAACAGTGGAAATGGGGAGAGACGGAAAGGGACGCATTCGAGGAGATAAAAAGAAAATTTTCTAACATGATAATGATGAATCACCCTGATTTCTTAAAAACTTTTTATTTACAGACCGATGCCAGCAACGTCGCCCTTGGAGCAAAGCTATATCAGGAAGATAGCGACCGGGAACATCAGACAATAGCTTTCGCCAGCAGATCCCTTTTGGCGGCTGAGAGGAATTACACAACGACGGAAAAAGAGTTGCTCAGTATCGTGTTCGCTGTGGGAAAGTTCCGCACATACATCTTGGGGAACAGGACAGTCATCAGGACGGACCACAAAGCGCTATCATTTCTAAATTCTAAACACATGCAGGTTAACACACAGCCGTCTAACCAGGTGGGTACTAGCCTTACAAGAGTACAATTTCTCATGGGAGTATATTAAAGGGACAGAAAACAAAATACCAGACACTCTTTCCAGGGTAGATACTGTAGAAAACAGAACAGGGAGGGACCTAAAGGAGATAGACATTTTTCGGTTAACAAGGGAAGATAGACTTTTTGGTGAGGAGTTAAGGGATATCAAGACTATACAGAGATCAGATAATAAATCAGGGAAAATAATTGCTAGTTTGGAAACGGATTTAGATGGGTCTGAATATAATGCACATTTTCAAGTACATCAGGGAATTTTGTTCAAGAAAGTAGAGGGGGGTGAGCGTGATTGGAGATTGGTTATACCAGAAGGGTTGATAGATAGAATCATATGGGATTGTCACATAAGGTA
Source organism: Magicicada septendecula (assembly GCA_034769895.1). NCBI lineage: Eukaryota > Metazoa > Arthropoda > Insecta > Hemiptera > Cicadidae > Magicicada > Magicicada septendecula. The sequence continues at coordinate 142,326,816 of CM068376.1, read as the reverse complement.
CGGGCATTTTGGAGCTAAAAAGTGTGCAAACGTATTAAAGGAGTCGTGTGTTTTTAAGAATATGGAAAGGCGAGCTCAAAGATTGTTACGGGGATGTGATTTGTGTCAGAGGTCTAAAGTAGTTAATTATCGTGTAGAAGGGGAGTTGAATTTTATTAAAGTGGAGAGACCATTTGATTTAGTTGCAGTAGATTTGTATGGGCCATTGCCAAGGGGTAGGGGTGGAGTGATGTATATTTTTGTAGTGTTGGACACTTTTTCCAAGTTTGTTAAATTATATAGCGTCATGAGAGCAATGGGCAGGGTTTTAAGCGAGAAGATAACGAGGGACTATATGGCCAACATAGGAAAACCAAAAGTAATATTGTCAGATCACGGACCACAATTCATCAGCAGTAGGTGGTGGCAGACTCTGGGATGGGAAGGAGTCATACCAAAGCATACGGCAGTGTACCATCCACAGTCCAACCAAGCAGAGCGGGTGATGAGAGAAATCGGCAGAATATTTCGAGTATATTGTCACGCCAAACATAGTGAGTGGCCGAGGTACGTGAAGAAGGTAGAAGATTGGTTGAACAGTACCACCGGATTTACACCTTATGAATTGATAAAGGGGATGCGCCCACCTAGAATTTTGGAGCAATGTTTCGATTATCCACCGGAAAATCAGACAATAGATGTGAACGTGAAAATCCAGCTAGCAAATGAAAGTTTTTTTAACCAAAGGTGAAAGGAGAAAGTGTAGGCATGATGCAAAGGGTAAGTGGACCAAGTATGAGGTGGGGCCGTTAGTATTGGTGAGGAGACACGATTTGTCGAGTGCCCAGGATAAGGAGATTAAGAAATTTTTCCTCTTATACGAAGGACCGTATGAAATAATCGAGATAAAGATGAATAATGCATACGTGCTACGAAATCAAGTAACGCGAGAGATAATAGGTACTCATACCGCAACCAATTTAAAGATATATTGGTCACCATAAATATGGATAAAATAAATGAATTTTAACATGTGTTTGTATGTTTTTAGAAGGGACTCTCCCCCATTTTCGGGCGGTCACGGTTTCACCATCCCTGACCGTGGATTTTGGTTGTTTGGGGGCGGACCATGGTTGGAGGTAACCTCAACCAGGGGGTGAAAACAACGATGGTCCTACTCCACAAATTGGTGCAAGTAGAAATTTAGTTTTGTTCTTGAACAAGGAGGGGGACCTAAAGTTCGTGGAAAAAAAATCAATTGGCAATTTTCCACGAACTAATAATTGTCTATTTAGTTTAAAAAATAGAGCACAAAATTATTGTAAATAAACAAGTGGGACTCGTTAGGAGTTATCTCGTTGCCTAACAAAATGGTCAGTAATGAGTAACCATTTTGTTCGGTAACGAAATACAAATAATTTTAACAATGGCGTCCGAACCTATGACAAATTTTGCTACGTTTAAAGAAGTAGTTATAATTTAAAAGTAATTTAGATTTAAATTAGAAATTGTAAGGTGATCAATTTTGTGTTATTGTGTACGTGTTATTTTGTAGTTGGAGAGAATTATTTGAAAATAAGAGAGGGATTATGCACACGTGCCTATGTTAATTTCTATGGTAAACAGTTGTACTAAAAAAAAAAAACCGTGTCTGGTGGAAAGTAAAGAAAAAAATGTAAATTGTGAATCAATCAAATGTTGTTTGTAATCGCTAGTGGCGATGAATTAAAAGAACATAGTGAAACTATGGTGATACCATGGGACTGATAAATGGACAGTGAATATTAGATGATAATATTTGTGAATTTTGTTTAAAAAATAATGATTTCTTTTAATATTTGTGAATTTTAATTCTAATGTAATTTTAATGTAATAGCTATGTATAATTTTGTTTTTTTGGGGATAAATGTAATATTAAACCGAGGCGATTTCCCACTTTCGGGCGGTCGCGGTTTCACCAGCCCTGACCGTGGTTTTGGCTGACAACCAGTTATGGGCAGACTTATTGTACACTGACCATAATTGGTTGCCTTTGAAATTGGTGTAACTTAGAAATTAACCGGGGGGTGAATCAGGAGAAATCAACATAACTAGGGAACAGCGGCTACCATCGAATGGGATGGTAGACCGTTTAAGGGCATGTGTCTAATTTTTAGTAGGATTACTGGTATCCTCGGATACCAGTAATGCCAAAGGTTTTATAAAGCCGAAACAAGAATGGTGTAAGCAGCGTTTACACCATAAAAAACTTCAGTTCTTGAGGAAGAAAATGGGCGCAACAGTCCAACATAAAAGTCAATAGAGTGTGTGGAAAGGAGCTGGCCGTTACAAGCCAGGGACATAAATATAGTATTTATGTAAGTGGGTAAATGCCTTACACAGTTTACTCGTGAGGTTATTTATCAAATTGTAACGGGGTTAGGGGGGGATATTATAAAATGATGTGGAAGGAGAGTAGTTGGTAAATGGTTATCATGACCAAGATTATGATAAAATATCGACGGAGATTGTCCTGGTACTATATGCATCTGTTATGTTACATGATTTGCGATTCTGTATTAATCCTGTTTTGCATTGAGTAAAGTTAACTGAAGTAATCTGCCTTATAAGGGAGACATTAAAGGTATATTCTAATGGAAAAGTAAGATGGAAATATTGATAAATTGAACTTATAGTTGAACTGTTAAATTAAATTTTGTGTTTGAATTCTATCTTGTAAAAGTATCACGATAGGTAGTTTCAATCAAATGTATCATGTTATATTAAGGACGTATGTGTATTAGAAGTTAAGAGCAACCAGTGCTTCTTAACGCAAACCAGCACAGCTAAGGGGAGACCAGATCAGTTCTGGATATGGTATAATGCAAGGCCATTATTTAATGTTTCAGTGTCTGGTGATGCTGTGGTGGCGGTCCTGTGCTGGCCCGTGAGTCAGAGCAGGGGCGTCCAGTGCCTGACTGGCCTTGCGGTGTTGGGATTTCAAGAGGGAAGTCCAGTAAGGTCATTCAGGTGCGGCCACAGTCACTGGACCAGGGGGGTAAGTTACCCATGAGTTTTAGTAAAATATAAAGGGGGTTATGGCGCCATATCTGGACTGATCATCTTAGGAAGTGTGTGAGTGTCAATGAGAGTTTTTATGCTTCGGCATAAAATCTCTCGTTGAGGGGGTATTGTAATGGTACAAATATTACCGTCCTGAGACATTGTGAATATTGATGATTTTATTTATAAATTTTATTGGGGAAAGCAGTATACAAATTAGCGTCAAGGTCGTCGATCTAGTAGCTTAAGACAGTTATTTTAGCGATCCGACCTTTGAACTTTGTACAATTGGAGTCACGCTATATAATGTCAGGGGCCAAACCCTGATGATTTCACTCTGGAATGTGTGGCGGAGTCAGCAACGCCTTAAAATCTGGCTACGTAATACAAATCAAACAAAAGAACGAGACTACGTGATTGCCCCTCCAGGTAAGATTTTGACCAATTTTGCTCTTCCCAGTTGAAATTACAATCTTGTGCCATACGGTCACAAAAGTACTGCAGACAATATGGCGCACCCAAATATACAAAATGTACAGTGTAAAAGAAAGCAGTTTTTTTTATTACTATAAAATGAAGTAACAATTGCGAGTTACTTAGTGAAGAAATAAAAATGGTGAAAGAAAGTGAAATGTAAGGAGTGATCGCAAGTGCGGGTACAGTTGGAGCCTGCTGGACCATGTAAAGATAAGTAACTGAACGGGGCAAAACAAATTATTTTCTGGAAAGTTAAAACAAAATTAAACACATTTAGAGTTTTATTGAGGGGAAATATTATAATCACAAAAAATGGAAATCTTACAAAGATCTGATGAGTGTGTGTGTGTGTGTGTGTGTGTGTGTGTGTGTGTGAAAATTATGTAATGAATATAAAAAGCACTGGTTTGCGTTAAGTAAATTTAATTTGTGTTTTCAATATTTTTTTTTCACTATTTTGAATTTATGTAACTTCATATAAAAGAAGGGTAAATTTCTAATTTCTAATTAACCAATGTGTCATTTATTGTTTAAATAGTAACAGGTGTAAGGGAGGGAGAAAGAATATTGTTGTTTATGATGGGAATGAAATGAATTTAAATTGTTTTTTTAAATGAATTTAAATTTAAACGAAGAATAAAAGAGAATAAGATGTATATGCAAATAATCAATTTGTTTTCTTTAAATAACCTAATTTTGCTCTACAGCTTGTCCAACCGAACCTTGGACCTCGGTACGTAAAATATACAGTTGTCAATAGTTTCAAGATGGCGTCCGAAAGTAGACGCAAACACAGCTGATTTTGTGAAAATAAAAGTGTACAAGAGTAAATAATGTAACACTCTTCCTAAGCCAACTGATGTGAAGCTATTTTTATTGTATCTGCAAACAGTTTTTCAAGAAGTTCCTTTTGGAAATAGGCTACATGTACAGATAGCTGAAATGGCCTGGGTTCAGGTGGACACACACACTGTAAATTTTCTAATTTCTACTAAGCAAATAGATTTTATAACTAAAGCCAGGAAGGTTTTATCTAAAAATTTAGAGTTTAAATATATTAAAAAACTTGAAATGTTATTCACAAAATATTAGCTTAATGCAAAAAAATTAAACTCTACGCTGTAGCTACTTAGTTTGCCAACAAACACTATCTGAATATTGGTGTGTCTGAGCTGTAATTCTGTTTTGAAGGGCACATCCAAAAGATATCAAAATATTTTTTTCAGAAAACTCGGATACAAATTATACAACTGTCTTGTAAGCACTGTATTTTTTGTTTTATTTTTAAAGTGATGTATGGAATTTTCTTAAAATTAATTTACTGAATAATTGACTGCCTTCTCCCTTTTCTTATTCACACACCTAATGCAAGTCAGGACTGCCCGATAAACCATATCAATCACCTTGTTCTTTATCCATTTCATCTTAAGGTCTTGATATCTTTGTATCAATTTCTTCAGTTGTCAGCTGCTCAAGCCTCTTTTAGTCACTGGTGAGCCATTTTTGATATTCACTGTATCGTCTTTTATATTCACCACCATTTTTTATAACTCATAAGATTGAAATTTCATCAACAGGTTCAGAGGAAATTTTGAAAATATTATATGTATGTACAGTAGACTCTCGATTATCCGGCCTATTTTTGAACCTATGTGCCGTGTGCAAAACACAAGTTGTGACAAGAAAAGGGTGGATTCCCCCCCCACCCTGCTACCTGCTCTTTGTTTCGTCAGTTGTGTATCGGATGTCAACAAGTGTGGAATACGTTTGCGACTGTTCCTGGTTACGTTCATAAATTGTTTTTTGGTGTGCTTCATTTTTTTTTTTTTTTTATTAAAGATTACAAAACGAGAAAAGGTTGTAGTGACTATGGAGGAGAAACTACGCGCTATAAAACGACTGGGGTCTGGGGTAACGGCAAAAAGTATTGCTTCGGAGTTAGGAGTTGGGAAAAGTACAGTTGGTGACTGGAAGAAAAATCGAGCAGAAATTGAAAAGTGGTGTGCTGCCCAAGCTAGTGGAAGTGGAATGAAATTAAGAAAACCCATGTTGAAAGGTAAGCATAAAGAAGTTAAGGAAGCTTTATTTTTGTGGCATGAACACTTAAAAGGAAAAGGATTGCCTGTTACTGGGCCGATATTGCAGGAAAAAGATTGCAGTTTAAGAGACAAATAGAAGGAGAAGATTCAGAATTTACTGCCAGTGATGGATGGTTAGATCGGTGGAAAAAACAATTCGGTATTTGCCAGATTACCATAAGTGGGGACGCTTTATCTGGTGATAAAGAGGCTGTACCTTTGTTCAAAGACTATCTTTTTAAGCTTATTGAAAAGGAGGGGATTTCTGGGAAGCAGTTGTACAACTGCGATGAGACTGGTTTAAATTATAAGATGCTCCCTAGAAAAATGTTTGCATAAACGAAAAGAAACTGCTGCACCAGGATACAAGAAAAGCAAGGAATGAGTCACCATCATGGCTTGCAGTAATGCAACCATCAACCACAAGCTTAGGTTGACTTTAATAGCAAAATCAAATAAACCTAGAGCTTTTTAAAAATCTGGAAAATCAGGAATCACTACCCCTATATTAAACACATCAAAAGAAAGCATGGATTAATTCAGAAATCTTTAAAACCTGGTTCCAAAATGAATTTGTACCGACTGTAGAAAAACATTTGAAAGACAACAACTTGCCGAGAAAAGCTGTGCTAATTCTTGACAACGCACCTTCGCATCCAGCCACTGACGAACTCACAGATGGAGACATCAATGCTTTATTTTTACCAGGCAATGTGACAGCTGTTTGTCATCCGATGGACCAGGGTGTCCTTGAAATGCTAAAGAAAAAGTATCGCTGGCGTCTTATCAGTTCGTTGATATCAGCGATTGATAATAATGAAGACTACTTAACCACTCTGAACAAGACTGACATGCTAGATGTCATAAGGTGGTTGATCGAAGCACGGGAAGAGATTCCAAACATATCACTTGTAAGGTCTTGGAAAATTCTTGGATCATGAAGGTGGACATTTCAGCCTTGAACCCGTGTGTGAAACCAAAGTGGAAGATGAAAACGATAAACTTGTTTCGTTACTGGAAAAAGTACCGGCATGTGACGATGTCAATGCAGAGGACATTAGAGAATGGAAGGCAAACGACGAAGTAGATGAAATAACTGACAACGATATTGTGGAAACGGTGACACAGGGAGAAGAAATAGAAGAAGAGGAGTAGGAGCATCTTTAGATGACAGGAAATATCTCATCCCACATTCGGAAGGGTTCAAGATGATTGAGGCAGCGCTGCAGTACATTAGTCAGCAGGAGGAAGCGAAGCCAGCTGATATCATCTGGTTGCGTAAGCGGAGGGACATTGTGTCGCGGAAGAGGCTAAAAGGGAGAAGCAGTCATCTATCAAGGACTTTTTCAAAAACTAAAAACTGTAAGTTTTGACTCTTTTATCTTAGGCCTACCTTTTTCATCTGTGTAATCATTTATCAATGAATAGTAAAATAAGTTTAAATCGTTTTTAAGAATTAGGCCTACGTTTTACATTAATGTTTGTTTATTTTAAAGTTGTATGTATTCATACTGTACAGTGTACATCATTTTATGTGTCCTGCAATTAAGTTAGACATTATACAATTTATCTTAAAATGTGTATACAGTATTTTTATTCTTGGACTTCTGTTTTCTGTAATGCATTTTTAAAACGTACAGTACAGGACATAACAAATATTTATAAAGTACTGACCTGTACTAAGCGGTCAGAAAATATGAATAAGAGCGGGTATTGGTATAAAAATTGTGTTTTTAATGGCATGGGTGGGGCAGGAAATGAGTAATTATAGAACTCCGGCCTATCCGGTATTTTTGTTATCCGGCCTGCCCTTCCGCCACATTAGGCCGGATAGTCGGGAATCTACTGTATATGTGTATATATATATATATATATATATATGTAATATCTTCTAATAAGTACATACACTGCAAGTAGGTTTATTTTCACCTGTCGCACGTTCCACAGAAATTATACTGTATCTTCAGAGGTTTGTTTGTACATAAGCTACAGCATAATTTCTGTGAAATGCACGTAAGGTGGAAATAAACCTATTTGCAGTATATTTATTCAAAGATATTATATGGGACACCTGCAGGAAACTCAACAAGTTACTTACAAATGAATTATATATATATATTGCAACGATACGTTTAGCATAAGTATATGTATCAACCCCTGACTGAGGTATGATAACATACGAAAGCACGTATGAAATATATAAGATGTACATAATAAAAATAATGTAATAAATATACGTTAGACATAAGAAATAATGTAAGAAATAAACGTAGTATTTAATTTTAAATAAATCAAATATTGTAAGTAAGCATGCATATGGAAGCACATAGCTTAGTTGGTTTTTGAACATAACGAAGGGGAGAAATTGACACGCGCTAACCGGCAGAGGTGACGTCAGAACGACATGCGGCCGCCTGTGTATCAGTCTGCGTGTGTGTGTATGTGTACATGTGTAAACGACAGACAGGTTGAATAATGCAAACAAGGGTGGAAGATTTGACACAGTTTTTTCAGTACTGTGCGTGAACCAGAAGTCACACGAATCAGCGACATATATAAAAACATAGCTGACGCCTGGCGCTTCAATTTGGCATTAAGTGGTCATTAATCGTGGGAACGGTTCAGACACCATGTGAAATTTTGCCATAACTGCCATAATTTACACAGTGTAACATTCAAAATTTGCATAAACAAAGTTTAATATTATACCGAACGATTGGTGAAATAATATTTATAAAAAAGTGTGCGTTTCATAGAAAGACGCGTAGGTTGAAAGTAACGATTAAACCGACGCACCGACCTGTTCAATGTTGTCAAAACAGTTTCCAACAGGAATTTCAACAACGGCAGCAGTATAAAACCCCACGAGCGACACACTCTTTCTCAGATGATACTCAGATAAAGCTCAGATAGTACGCGACATCCACGCATCTCGATACCATAAAATTAACAAAGTTTTAGTAATGTTTTAAACAGTATTCAATAACGTGAAGTGCGATGGAACTGGCATTATGTCGGTGCAAGTATTAATGAACACGAGTGATTTTTAAAAAGACTATATTAACGAATCTACAAGAGTTGTAACTACGATGAAATTCGAGAAGTCTACATAGAACTTCTAGACATCTACAAGGGACAAGAAAAGAAGAGGAGAGGAACTAGAACAAGAAGACGAGAGGACGCAGGGACAGCACATGCAGCTACATCCAGCCGTACATCATCACGACCAGAGGTCCACGTCAGAACTCAGCATCCAGGAGACGGAGAGAGGAATTCAACAACGCAGAGACAGAGAAGGTGATACCGAAGAGGATCAACAAACTCGAGAGTCCAGAAGACGGTAACGACAAAGTTAAATGGTTGCAGAAAAATGCAGGTGAAGTCAGACATTTATTTAATATTATAAATGACCCTGAGGTCTATCGCAAAAAGCTCTAGTTTCCATATACAAGTTTATAAGAACATTAATATATTTTTAAAGTTGAATAATGAATAAATAATTGCTCAAAATATAATTGAGAATAGAGAATATAACTGTAGTAATCTCATAAATAAATGGTCAAGCAAGAACCATAGTTTTATTATATTTTGTAATAGATTAGATGAGTAATTTTAAATATGAGATTTACGAAATTAGAAGATTGTTAATTAATTGAGACATTAAATAATAGAATCAATTAACGTAACAAATGTTCTCTATTAATATTTTCGTAAATATTTAATTAATTAAAAGTTTTATTAAGTGGTATATATTGAAAACCACACTTGCAAAGACAAGATCAATATTAAATGTTATACGTATTAATCACGTTTTTATAATAACCCACATTAAACAATTAATAACATGAGAATTTGAATTTTTAAGAATAAATCAAATGAATATGATTTTATTAAAACAGGCGTACTAATTTCACAACCAGTACTAAATCCTCTGTACTCTTTACTTGTAAATTAAAACTTGTAACGTTATTCACGTGCTTATCCACACTCAATCAACGACCAAAGCCTGCGACCCAGCCGGAGAACATCAAGGTAAATACTGCTGAAGAAGAGTATACCTCCGAGACGTGGGTAAGTGCGCACATATGAGTAAGAGCATATGTGTAAAAGTAAGTGTCTAAAAATAACGTTGTAATATATACACTTACATACCTTACATAGCCTTCGCGAAGATTGAAGATGAGAGCACAATATCTCTCGAAACATGTTCCTAGTAAGGAAAATAAAATATCTTGAGGTAATTTCAATATAAATAATAAATATATTATATAAATCAAGAAACGGACTGTAGCAAAAAGAGTTAGAATATATATATATATTATAACGATTCATATTGTCGTCCTATCTGAGCATTATATGAAAGTGTCAAACGGAGCAAGTATAGCGACGTAAGCAAGAGAGAGAGTGTATAATCGCAGCCATCTCTGTCTAACCTCGTCACTGCTACGACAAATGCCGGTACAGACAGGAAATTTTACTCAATTGAATTTATGTGTTAAAACTGCAACATCTTTAAAACCAATAAATATACAGCAATTCTGAAAACAGCATAGTGTTCAGCAATTAAAGTAGCTCTATAAGCTCTATAAGTAGCCAAAATATCAACAAATATAATTAACATTTACAGAAGATATACAGAAGAAGAACGCCAAGCGAAATAACTCGAGAATTAGGCTAGGTACGAATTAGGTGTTTTCACACACACACAGATAAAGACCTAAGCAACAATATTCTGTGGTCAGATCTTTGAAAACACGTTTGCAAATACCTGTAATCAAATGATTTGCAAACAAAGGAAGTACGATTTTAGCCAGTAATTCTTTGCCATCTCAGACCTGTCAAGGGGCTTTTGGTCGACCTGTCCGATATTGTTTCAACTGGGAAAACGCATGATTTATTTGGAACAACCAATCAGAATCCTGCATTTAGAACAGACGCCAACTCTGACGGAGGGTAGCGAGCAATCTTCGTTCGGATCTTCAATGCGCTAGACGTGTGTAAATTACGTGCTTAATTTCACAAACACGCAAAGTTACATTTAAGTAAAAAGTTTGAGAAGTAGTCCGCAGTTGCAGAGGAACTAGTACAGTTCGACAACAACTCTCGCTGTGTAACACCACATTAATTAATTAAATAATTATTTAATAATCAATTGTGAAGTGACTGGTGCAACAGAGAGCTACAGCATCCGTAACCCAGATCATCGTTCAACAGGATTGGTCAACATCATTTCTTCTGTGCTGAACCATCAAAAGGAGGATCTCTACGGATTCCCATCTACGGTCGACGCATCAAACAGTAAGAAATAGATTCATTGATCAATGAAATAAATAATAAATAAATAATAAAAAAAATAAACAATTTTAAAAGACACTAAGTAACTTCACACTTTGTATTTACTTAGTAAGATTAGTTATAACATAGTATAGGAGTGTTGAATGGAAAGTGAGGTGTAGTATTGAACGTGCAAATTATTGCAGACCTGTTCTTTAGCACTGGTTTGGGAGATATAAATTTTCTTAATTAAACCAGATAAGAGCAATAGGTCGTTTGGACGTTTTAATCTTCACTTTTCACGCACACTCATTAATTATAAGAGTTAGGGTAGCAATAAGTCCTACAAGTAGCATTTTTCAAGAAGTAATAAAAATAATTAAAACGTTAATTAAACAAACTCAAGCAAATTTTAAAGTGTTATTTGTAACGATTCCCCTTGAATTCCAGATTCACTGAACGAATCCTGAGAAAGTGTGTCTCTATGCTCTGAGCTAAGCTGAATCCGTGTCATTTATATCTGGGATTTGTTCTGGCGCCCAGGTAAAGTAAAATCACGGGTAAGTAACGTTTTATCTATCATTAAATATATTATATAAGTGTGTTAGATAAAAAGTAGCGTTGTAATATATATATATATTTTTTTTTCAATCACTTTCTGCTACAGTCCGTTTCTTGATGTGTATAATACATTTAATATTTATAAATAAGTTTACTTCAAGATATACCTTTTTTTTTCCTTATTGGGAACATGTTTCGGGTACCATCTTGTACCTATCCTCAGCCTTCCGGTTTTTGTGTCTGGTGAAGTACATATGTGTTGTTGGTTGACTATTATTAAAACGGATACAATAAAAATACTGTAAACAAAATAGAAAATAAAATCAAATATAAAATAAAAACTGAACAATTAAGAATTAATCAAAATGAACAACACATAAATAATAACAATAACGAAAAATGGGCCATGTTCACATACATAAATAATAAAATGACAAAACTAACAAAACTATTTAAAAACAGAGATATAAAAATAGCATACAAAACTAATAAAAATAATTTACAAAAACTAAATAGCCCACACAACAAAGATAATACAACAACTAACGGTATATACAAAATTGAATGCCAAGATTGCAATAAATGTTACATAGGACAAACAAAAAAACAGCTGAAAAAAAGGTTATTTTGAACACCTGAACGCATACAAAAAACCAGAAATATATAAATCCAATTTAGCCACACATGCAATAAACACAGGACATGAATTCCCAGACATAACCAACGTATCACTAATAAAACATATACCACACAAAGGCACCATAATGAACATTTGGGAAAATTTACAAATATACAAACATAAAACACAAAAGAAACTAATACCTGAACAAATACAAATCAATACAAAACATGACACAATATTCAAAGCACTCAACATCGAAAATACACAAAAAACTAACACATACACTACAATCACACACAATAAAACCAATTTGAAGTACCAGAAGCTAACAGGAAGCCACAATAATAATAGTCAACCAACAACACATATGTACTTCACCAGACACAAAAACCGGAAGGCTGAGGATGGGTACAAGATGGTACCCGAACATGTTCCTAATAAGGAAAAAAAAAGTATATCTTGAAGTAAATTTATTTATAAATATTAAATGTAATATATATATATATATTGCAACAGAACACAGGATGATAAGATATGCTGTTTATATCAGAGTACATGAATGACAAGCATTTTCTTTTTAAATTTGTTTTGTGTAATATTTTGTTTTTTAGTCATAAGTTTTGTATTTAAAAAAATGATAAGCATATATGTTACACCAAACTCTTCATAAAAAAATGTACTATATTGTCATGTATTTTTTGTATGAAATGGTGCGCGTGTGCGGGTGTGATAATCTGCGATCGATATAGCGGCAGTGGTAGTTAACCGATTTACATGAAAATTTGACAAGGAATTATTTAAATAAATAGCTTCGATTTGTGTATACTCTGAGGTTTGTAATTATTTTAGAAATATGATTTTTTAAGTAAAGCAAAACTCAAGTGTAACTCTTATCAATGATACGGTAATAATAATGGTAGATAATTTCCATGCAGGACTATGCAAAATTATACAAAGTTTTTCATGAATTTTGTGTATCTGGTTGTTCCATCAATCATGTGACTTGGGCTTGGCCTATCAAATTACACCAAATTCAGTGAGATTCATACATTGCAGAGCTAGGTTGAACACAGTCTGTCTGTCAACGTTGCTAGGGGAAGTTGTGCCCCGGGTAAGAGAGTTATTCTCTTACAAACGTAAAAAGATCTTATATAAAATAAACCATAAACCTTAAAATTCTTAACGAAGTTTTGCGGTAAGAACCAAGAAGGAATAGAGGAATATTTTATATAAAGTAAACTATAAACCTTGTAATTCTTAACGAAGTTTTGCGGTAAGAACCAAGAGGATAAATAATTAAGTAAAATTTAAAATAAAATTCAGTGTTGTGTCGTGTAAGTTAAGATATCCGCATAGGGAACTTAAAGACACTACAAGATATCGTGGAAGCAGTTAAACATAACTACAAGACTCTGAAATATCGCCGCTGGAGCTGCTTGCTGTACAAGGACGACGAGACAAAGAGGACACCAGGAAGGAGTGAAGCTGTAGAAGAGGTCGACGAGACGGGACCGACGAGACGAGAGGAGGACGTTGCAGCAAACAAGTAAAAGCGATTTATATTAATCGAACAATACAAACAATTTAATATACTATCAATACATGACAATTTAAAAAACATTATACATCTTTATAAACAATATTTTTATGTAATAAATAATATTTCATCTCCTCCATAATAGACTTTTATCGATTTCTACACACTCACAATATCCTTATTAGAATAATAAAGTTTGATCTATTGCATAAGGATATTTGGCGCTTGCCAACGTTGGGCTCGATTGATGAATTAATTTAAAAAAAAAAAAGAAATATTTATTTGAGTGTGTAGAGACTAAATTCATTGAACTATTTATAGGTGCTGTTCTATGTTGTCAGGGAGTGTAGATAAAAGTTGGAATACTCTCTCTTATCAGATATTTGAACAATAGAGTTATTATCTGTATGGAGGTTAAATTATTATTGTCATCTGTGTTAGATTAAGGGTTTACATTTGATTGTGAGACTGGACTATAATAATAATAACATAAACGGACTTTATTAGAAATAATACGTATAAAAAAATATTGCCGTTACTATAAATAAAACTATAATATTTTATAAATTTAAAAATAAATAATCAATATGGCCGAATCACTAGAATTACAAAATACATTAGCGGCTTTAATGGCCAATATGCAAAAGATGTCCGAAGACAGTAAGGCCAATATGCAAAAGCTGTCGGACGAAAATAAAGCAAATATGCAAAAACTCTCAGAAGAAGTAGCATTAAAGCAAAATAAGTCATTACAATCACTTCATGATGAGAATAAAAAAAATTTATACAGCCGTTCATGAACAGGCTAAACAAAATAAACAACTTTTAGAGTCAACCGAAAAACGTATAGGCGAAAAGGTAGAAATAATTCGCAGCAATATTGAGACCGCTTTAGAAGCGAACAATTCTCGCATCAGTGAATGTGAAGCTAAAATCACTGGAATAGAAGAAAGAGTAGTTCAACACACATCTACTGTGAGTGAGCTCGCAGCTCAACAAGATCAGCGAATACAGGAGCTGGAACAAAAGCTGACCCGACTCCAGAATTCCTCGACAACGGGGAACCAGACCACGTTCATCTATAGAACTTTAGAAGAAAACAATTCACAGTTGAAATTCTTAGCCAGGGAATCCGAAAATCCGCTTCTCTTCCTGAATAACTGCCAGCGAGAAATGGACACAATAGGCGACAACCTGAGTGAGATGCATAAAATAAACTATGTAGTCAGGAGATTAAAGGGTACTGCAGCTGAGTGGTTCACGGTAGTACAAGATAAAAATAATCACATATCAAGATCTGGTACGACATTTTAGGGCGAGATACTGGAACAGCGAAATACAGCGAAAAATACGCGTACAGCTGGAGTTTGGTAGGTATTCCAGTTTAAAAGGGTCTAAAGAAAATTATTTAATCCAACTCATATCTCGTGCGAAATATCTTGAACCAGAATTTACAGAGTCAGAGGTAGTTAATAAATTAGCTCATCATTTCGGACGAGGTATTCAAATCGCCGTAATTACACAAGGTCTTAAGTCATTGGAGGAACTACTCCTATTGTTAACAAAATGGGATAATGTTGACAGTCAAAGTAATAGTAATAATAATAGTGAACTGGCTCGTAAACAATTTCAGCCACAACAACAACAAAAACAACCACAACAATTTAAAAATAAACCTAATTTCCAAAAGTGCAATCAAAGAAATGTATCGGCAATTACCGAAGCAAGTACCAGCGAAGAGCAAACAAAAAACGAGTAGGGTTGCACGGTATGAGTCCGTGCGATAAATTGAAAATTATAAATAAAACATACCATAACGAACACCAGTGTCGAAAATCTTATGTAAACGATAATAGTAGTGAGAAAATATACACTGCTTCAGGCATATATCCTATAGACGTTAGAGATGAATTAATATATAACAATTGGGTTCCTGATGATCTCGTAGAAAATTTAACGTGGGCTTGTCATGAAAGTCTGGCTCATGCTGGAGCTTATAAATGTTATTTGGCGATGAGAGAAGACTTTGTATGGTTGAACATGGCAAGGAAAGTTTAGTCTATTTTGCGGACATGTCATATATGCCAAACAGCTAAATACCCAAATCAACACACTTATGTGCAGATGGGTAACATCATTACCAAGAATAAGAATGATCTACTGTGTATCGATTTTTTAGGTCCGCTACCACGTGCTGCAAGGGGTATGAAAAACCTGGTTGTTTGCACAGATGCATTTTCTCAGAATGTAAGTTTATATGCAATTGGACGACCTACCACGATGGCAGTATTAAATGTTGTATTAAATAAATACATTCCGAAATATGGTCCAGTGAAGAAAATTCTATCTGACCAGGGTAAGCAATTCACCAACAAGAAATGGCAGTCTGAATTAGAGAAGCACAATATACAGGCAGTGTTGACAGCAATCCGGAGACCGCAAGGTAACCTCGCCGAAAGGGTCAACAGGGAGTTAGGGCGTCTGTTTCGCACTTATTGTAATACCAACCAGAGTAGGTGGCCGGATTATCTCGAGTTTTTCGAGGTGTCCATCAACGGGAATTACAATGACACGACAGGGTTTACACCTAACGAACTACAAACCGGGGAAGGCCAAAGCGTGTCTGGGATGGGTGCATCAGGAGGACTGCAACGCAGAATTTGCTTATTCAAAATTTGGTTAAAAAGATAGAAGCAAGGAGACGCATTAAAAAGTGTGCCGAAGAACGGACGGAGAAATTTAATGCGGATCACAAACTGGTAACGTTCAGAACTGGCGAGAAGGTACTCTTGCGTGCGTTAAATGTTGGCCACAGGGAAGATAATACGGCAGCAAAATTCTTCAGATTATACAACGGTCCATATATTTTATCGGAACAAGTGGGTAAAAATACATACATTGTCACTAACCCAAATACAAACAGGGTGATAGGGAAGTTCCATGCATCATCTTTAAG
This sequence comes from Magicicada septendecula, assembly GCA_034769895.1. Lineage (NCBI taxonomy): Eukaryota > Metazoa > Arthropoda > Insecta > Hemiptera > Cicadidae > Magicicada > Magicicada septendecula. The sequence goes on along the minus strand of CM068376.1, from coordinate 142,310,290 downwards.
AAATTAAAAATTAAAAGAAGGATAATACAAATAATTAAACTAGAATGCCAGAATATAAGTAGAATGACTGGTAGGAAATTGTATAAAATTATGTGTACAATAAGAATAATTGTAATCATGTTGAAAAATGTATGGTTGAACTGTAGATATAGCCGAATGATGTCTGACATTGACATCCTTATCAGTGTTCAGCAATGTTTGGTGATAAGCAGCCATGTGCTTTTGTTTGTTTACAAATAGAGGTGTCAAAGTGACAGTTGGGGAAATGTTGTTTGATAGAAGCTATTCAGTTATTTTGATTTTTGAAGTTATTATGTTATTATTTCGATGATTATGATTATTGGGAAGAAATTATGTCAATTTAGGTAAAAAAAAATTTGTATTCCATATAAAAATTTTTTTGTTTACACGTGGAGGGGTTAATCCTGCAACAGAACACAGGATGATAAGATATGCTGTTTATATCAGAGTACATGAATGACAAGCATTTTCTTGTTTAAATTTGTTTTGTGTAATATTTTGTTTTTTAGTCATAAGTTTTGTATTTAAAAAAATGATAAGCATATATGTTACACCAAACTCTTCATAAAAAATTGTACTATATTGTCATGTATTTTTTGTATGAAATGGTGCGCGTGTGCGGGTGTGATAATCTGCGATCGATATAGCGGCAGTGGTAGTTAACCGATTTACATGAAAATTTGACAAGGAATTATTTAAATACATAGCTTCGATTTGTGTATACTCTGAGGTTTGTAATTATTTTAGAAATATGATTTTTTAAGTAAAGCAAAACTCAAGTGTAACTCTTATCAATGATACGGTAATAATAATGGTAGATAATTTCCATGCAGGACTATGCAAAATTATACAAAGTTTTTCATGAATTTTGTGTATCTGGTTGTTCCATCAATCATGTGACTTGGGCTTGGCCTATCAAATTACACCAAATTCAGTGAGATTCATACATTGCAGAGCTAGGTTGAACACAGTCTGTCTGTCGACGTTGCTAGGGGAAGTTGTGCCCCGGGTAAGAGAGTTATTCTCTTACAAACGTAATAAGATCTTATATAAAATAAACCATAAACCTTAAAATTCTTAACGAAGTTTTGCGGTAAGAACCAAGAAGGAATAGAGGAATATTTTATATAAAGTAAACTATAAACCTTGTAATTCTTAACGAAGTTTTGCGGTAAGAACCAAGAGGATAAATAATTAAGTAAAATTTAAAATAAAATTCAGTGTTGTGTCGTGTAAGTTAAGATATCCGCATAGGGAACTTAAAGACACTACAAGATATCGTGGAAGCAGTTAAACATAACTACAAGACTCTGAAATATCGCCGCTGGAGCTGCTTGCTGTACAAGGACGACGAGACGAAGAGGACACCAGGAAGGAGTGAAGCTGTAGAAGAGGTCGACGAGACGGGACCGACGAGACGAGAGGAGGACGTTGCAGCAAACAAGTAAAAGCGATTTATATTAATCGAACAATACAAACAATTTAATATACTATCAATACATGACAATTTAAAAAACATTATACATCTTTATAAACAATATTTGTATGTAATAAATAATATTTCATCTCCTCCATAATAGACTTTTATCGACTTCTACACACTCACAATATCCTTATTAGAATAATAAAGTTTGATCTGTTGCAATATATATATATCTTTCAATCACTTTCTGCTACAGTTCGTTTCTTGATATATATAAAGTATTTAAAATTTATAATTATATTACCTCAAGATGTTCTTTTCCTTATTTGGAACATGTTTCGAGAGTTCCTGTTCTCTCATCTTCAGCCTTCGCCATCTTGTTTCTGGTGAAGTATTTGTGTGTTGGCTGCTGGATGTTATTAAGGTAGTTTGTTGGTCTTTGGTCTTTTATAGTTGTATTATTGTGTGTGGTTATGGTATATGTTTTTGTATTTTGTGTATTTTCAATGTTGAGTGCTTTGAATATTGTGTCATGTTTTGTATTGATTTGTATTTGTTCTGGTATTAGTTTGTTTTGTGTTTTATGTTTGTATATTTGTAAATTTTCCCAAATGTTCATTATGGTGCCTTTGTGTGGTATGTGTTTTATTAGTGATACGTTGGTTATGTTTGGGAATTCGTGTCCTGTGTTTATTGCATGTGTGGCTAAATTGGATTTATATATTTCTGGTTTTTTGTATGCGTTTAGGTGTTCAAAATAACGTTTTTTCAGCTGTTTTTTTTGTTTGTCCTATGTAACATTTATTGCAATCTTGGCATTCAATTTTGTATATTGGTACCGTTAGTTGTTGTATTATCTTTGTTGTGTGAGCTATTTAGAATTTGTAATTTATTTTTATTAGTTTTGTATGCTATTTTTATATCTGTGTTTTTAAATAGTTTTGTTTACACATTGTTTTTGGCCACATTCACATTCATAAATAATAAAATGACAAAACTAACAAAACTATTTAAAAACACAGATATAAAAATAGCATACAAAACTAATAAAAATAAATTACAAATTCTAAATAGCTCACACAACAAAGATAATACAACAACTAATGGTACCTATATACAAAATTGAATGCCAAGATTGCAATAAATGTTACATAGGACAAACAAAAAAATAGCTGAAAAAACGTTATTTTGAACACCTAAACGCATACAAAAAACCAGAAATATATAAATCCAATTTAGCCAAACATGCAATAAACACAGGACACGAATTCCCAAACATAACCAATGTATCACTAATAAAACACATACCACACAAAGGCACCATAATGAACATTTGGGAAAATTTACAAATATACAAACATAAAACACAAAACAAACTAATACCAGAACAAATACAAATCAATACAAAACATGACACAATATTCAAAGCACTCAACATCGAAAATACACAAAATACAAAAACATATACCACAACCACACACAATAATACAACTATAAAAGACCAAAGACCAAGAAACTACCTTAATAACATCCAGCAGCCAACACACAAATACTTCACCAGAAACAAGATGGCGAAGGCTGAAGATGAGAGAACAGGAACTCTCGAAACATGTTCCAAATAAGGAAAAGAACATCTTGAGGTAATAATATAATTATAAATTTTAAATACTATATATATATATATATATATATATATAAAACTGTTGTTGCGTCAACATATTATCAAGTTGCTGGAACCTCATTTAATTAATGTGCTCTTTCCAGAAAGACTTTGAAGTTATGTAAGAATATATAAATATGTCTTCAACATAGTACGTGTTGCCTTTTTACAAGGAAACACTCCTTTCTTCATAGTATGGATAATGGAAGTTACTTTATACTATAAAATAGGTTTATTACCTTCTGTCGCGCTTCTTGAAAACCAATATAGGATGACTCGAGTTTTGACACCTATGGTGTCATCATCAGATCCATTACGAATAAAGTTAAAACTTCATTTATCGATGTATATACATCTCGTCAAATAATAAAACACAACACATACATAGCACACAAATAATAAATAATTAACACATATTAAAAACGAATGAAAAATAACACAAGCGGCCGCTACGAACCTGTACAGGACGCGTTACACAGTAAAACTAATCGATACTGATTTGACCTTCGATCAACTTTATCGATCTGACACATTACAGAAATCCAAGAAATCGCTTAAACTGGACACTCTCGAACGTTTTGAAATATATAAAGCCACTAAAGAGAATTACGATCATATCCTTAACGAAAAGTCAATATATAAAAATAATATTTTATTCAATAGAGTAAATGATATGAACATGAAATTAGCTGTGTCAGATCGATAAAGTTGATCGAAGGTCAAATCAGTATCGATTAGTTTTACCGTGTAACACGTTCCTGTACAGGTTCGTAGCAGCCACCTGTGTTTTATTTTTCATTCGTTTTTAATATGTGTTAATTATTTATTATTTGTGTGCTATGTATGTGTTGTTTTTTATTATTTGACGAGATGTATATACATCGATAAATGAAGTTTTAACTTTATTCATAATGGATTTGATGATGACACCATAGGTGTCAAAACTCGAGTCATCCTATATTGGATTTTACGAAGCGCGACAGAAGGTAATAAACCTATTTTATAGTCTTAACCGCTTCTGGAGGCAAATAAAATGTTTAAAAAGGAAGTTACTTTCAGGGGTAAAAATTTTAACAGTATTTTTATCACTAGATTTTAAAATAATTTTGTTGAGATATGAGATTGAATTGTCTAAAAAGGAGCATTTCCTTTTCAAGAATTATTTTTTTTTACGTGTTCATGAACTTGAGGAACAAATATGCTTTTGAACCATACTTTTTTACTACCTTTCCAGCATAACATTTTGCTTGCAAATTCGAAACAAACAATTCTCTGCCTATTAAAGAGCATATTTTTATTTCTCCAATGACACCACTTTTACTTTGTGACTTCCTGTTCCTGTTGTTCACTGATGAATGCTAGTTTTCATTTTTAATAATGAATGAGTTTGTGTTTAACTGGCTGATGAATGTCAGATAATGGAGCACATACAAAGGCTGGTGTGTGTCAGCTGCACACAGACAAGAAACATTATCACACGATCCATCAACCAGTCAATTGTTTCTCTTACATAAGTAAACTTCATAATGTATTTGCAGTATTTATTGATGTAATATATCAACCTGTCTCTCTGCACTGTTCTCATTTACCCGCCTTCATATGTGCTCTACAGTCTATTTGGTAATCATTTTCAAAGGACAGTTTCATAGACATTAAATACTTTACAATGATGAAAGTTCTGTTATAAAATAAATTTCCAAAACAATTTTCTAAATTCTTCCACAGAATTCTCAACAATGATAAATTTTTTGCCTTCCATAGTAAACACCACAACTGCTTAAGTGTTCATTCAATCAGTCTGATGAACCCCTGAAATTGTCTTCAATTCAAAGGGGATCAAAACAGTGGCAGGTATTCCCACTGATCTTTGTTTATTGAACCACTGCAATATGTCTCTCTCTTAACACATCACACATTAATTTTTCAATTGATTTTCAATGTTTTATCATACCATAGAAATAAGATTCTAAAAAAACCTAAAAGCTCATTTTTCTTTTTTTTTTATGTTACAGAAAATCTGTTTGCCAGCACCAAATTGTATAGTAATCTTATGAAATTAGGTATAGGTACTGATAATGCCTAATCACAAATCTTGCTCCAATCATGCCAAATGTCAAGTTTATTCTGAATGCTGATCACTACACATTGCTGCTTTTCTACAATACTGTACTTGGACAATGAAAGATATGATTTTATGGTTACACACTTCTATACAACACACTGTGATGACTAATATAAAAGTAAACCTGTAAGGAACATTTTTATGCTGACAGTGGCAGAATATAATACAATATTAAAATAAAATTCTCTTCCATGCATTTTTTTACCTTGTTCTGAGCTCACATAATCCCCTCCTCCTCAGGGTAATCAATACTACATCCCATGTTCTACTGTGTCACAAAACAGGAAAATGCACTACAGAGTTCGAATAAAGAACAAACTTGTCAAATATAACTAACATTATGTTTGACACGGTAAACAAAAACTTACTAAACACGAGGTTTACCACACAACCAACATTTGATTGACAAATGTGTTATATTACTGTATGCTGTTTTGAAGTGCACATATAATTGTGTTACCCATATGGTATGTATATTTTATTACATGATTTTTGGTGATTTTAATGTTTTTTACATTTACAAAAACACTCTAAATGGGTGCTATTTTTAACCCAAAGACCAGACTGCAAGCCCTAAATGTGTAGAGTTTTCAAGACTGAAAATTAAACCTGATTAAATCATCCTTCATTGCACCCATTTGTTCACACTGAACTCCATTTATTATACCCCCCCCCCAGGATTCGTATTCTTTTAATCAGTTATAGGATTTTATTTAGTATCTTTACAGTAACAGAACTTCAATAGTGATTCATAAAATTATACAACCTAAAATAAACTAATTAAATCTTATACATAATTACCTATAACTGCTCCGACGAGGTAACCACACATTCTTGAAGTAAACAAACTCATAGACGGAGATGTAGTTTTGTGCAATTCTGTGCTAGGCTCCACAAAACTGTTATCTGGGATTGTTGTACACAGTCCCTGAAAAAATATGTATACAAATATCACACACATATTACAAAACCCATTACAAAAAAACTGATGTTTACTACAGGTAATGTACTTGTACCATTACACAAGAGTGTGTTGATAAATACCATAATTAGTTGTACTTGTTTCCTGTTGACAACAGTGTTGTTTTTTTTTAGAATTTTTTGTTAGTCGATTACTGCATAATTTAAAGTTACTATTTGGTGCCGCTGTTGCCACTGGGACATTAAGCATGGCTGTCCTACTTTCTGTTTCCATCGAAGAGCAGCACTTTTTTTTTGTCTTGAGGAGGTGAGCGGCAGACCCATAAACCTCAGACTTTCAGTAAATTATGAAGTCAGTGTTTACCACAAGTGAATGTCTAGAGTTAGATTTAAATATTCAAAATTGCACAAAAGTGTTGAGCACAAGGGCCGGATGGGGGCACAACTGGCAATAACATTTGACAATAGTGTTGTTAGATAGATTAAGTGATAGATTGTCAACAAATTAGTGAAGGTTTTACTATGGACTAACCCATGAAACACTTGGATTTCACAAAATTTGTTCAAGATGTGCTAAAGCAACATGGAACCAAGAACTGGAGGAAATACACTATTACTCGCTGCTCAACCAAAAGTCTTTTTTTAGGGCCCAAAGAAGCTAGCTTGTGTACAGTAGGCCTAGTGGAACAAATTCTATATAAAGCAAAGTGGGTATTGTAAAAATTAAAGTATCTGAAGTTCACTATCATCACTGAAATAAAGTTTGCTGCTGAACTGCAGATTATTAACTCAGTCTAGTGTGCCATAAGTTTTTTGTCTTTAATTTCCACACAAATTAAATTCTTATAAACTCACCAAATAGGTTATGAGAATGTTTAGTATTACATATTTCTTATAACACACTGATTTACATGAATTATTGTTTTATGTTTTCTTCTTCCTTTGGTATTAATATATGAGGTGTTTTGCTCTCTTGTACCAATGGAAACCATTCCATCTAACTGTTTAATTTATATTACCTACCATTTTCTTCATTAACTGTCTTGTATGGACTAATCATTTTATTCAGTCTTCTCTTACGATATCTGGGAATGTAGAACAACAAGTGGGGATTTGGCTGTCTTTGAACTAGCCATTCACTGTTAACGTTTGTGATATCATTCCACAGCAACAGATGAATGCTGCCAGTTAGTACAGTCAAATGCACCTTTGTTTTCAATGTGTGCAATGTATTCCACTTTCTATCTCAGCATGTGGTTTTGTAGTGCAACCTGAGAACACTGTATTCCCACTGCCTCAGCTGTTAATACAGAAGTTGCAAAAAACAAATTCTGCTTATGCGGTTATTTATCAGTCTTGTCATTGCCATGTCTTCATGCAGTGTGAAATTTAATACCCACAATGTGGTAAACGTTTACTATTCCATTATGAGAAATACAGAATAAGAGCAGTATGTTGTGAGTAAAGATGTGAAATAATTATTACTATACAAATTTCATTTTTGAGTACTTTTATTTCACCTTACAAAATGCTTAAGAAACTTTCCATCAACTGTTTAATTACTTGTATGCATACTAGAAAAATATAATGCATTGTGTATATTCAATAAAGACTGGGTACACTCTATTTAGTTTTCTTGCCTGTCCAGAAACATCTGTATTTGGGATATAATTAACATTAGTATTTATACAAACGTCTACTGGCCAAACAACAATTGAGAAAAAATACATTAGCTCTGAATTCAAAAATATAAAAAATTTATAGTTTTCAATCACTGGCAGATACAATGACAGCTTGTTTTGTGCCACAATGACAAAAATGTAAACCCATTTCTGTGTTTATTCATCTGACACTCAAGATTCTAATAATTTGTACGGTTTACTTTCATCTAATAACTTTTACATAAAATTTTTCATCCAACATTTATTTGATAAAATAAGTAAACAAAACAAGGTTTATAAGCTATTAAATTTTAGCACAGTATTTATAGGTACACGGTACGTATCACGCACAGGTTCCCCCCCACCACTCTCACCCCGTGACGCGTAGTCTGGTGCACTAGTCCTACATCGGCTGCTTCAATTGATGCAAATATTAAATAATTTAAAAATTATATAACACATAAGTCATCAATTATCCGTTGTTACGTATATATGTCTAATGAATTATTTATTATTAAAGTACCTGCAAATTTTACTGAAGTTTATTTAATTTTTTTAATAAACTTTAAATAAGTCTTTTTTCTTCCACAATCAGTTGCCTTGTCACTGTATCCATTATAGATCTCTTCTTATTTATTGATTTCATCCACAGCATAAAAATCAAATCTTTCTCAAAGTCTGTAAATACATTTACGTGGGCTTTCAAAACAGTAAATCTTAACTCTAAGAATCCTGGAAGAAATAGAAACTGGGTAAGGCGACGTTTTATTGTAATATTGCTAGAGAATGGATATTTCAAAATATCACGCGCACAGGTCAATGCTTTGTTTGATATGCACCTCAAAGTAATCACTTTAGAAATGTACTCTGATGAAATAAACATATTTTAATATGGTTATATTGTAGAATTGTATTATTTCTTTTATATTATATTGTAATTCCTTATATTATTGTATTACATTGTGTTTGCTGGATTTGTGTGTTTAATTTTAATAATCTTTTTTTTTTGCAAATCAAGAAATCTAGTCATGTTTACGTATGTGAGGGAAGCCCCAACATGGTCGTTTCTAGGGGGGCCCTATTTGGCTTCATCACTCTATTGTATTGTTATAATATTGTATTTGTAATACTGTGATGAAATAAAGATTTAAAAGAAGAAGATAAAGTGAAACACAAGGTGAAAACACTGTATACGAAGAGGGAAGCAGCAGTCAACAGCCGACAGTTGCAATAGTGATGTCACTGATATGACTTGCTACTGCGCAACCACCTCGCGATACCTGCTGTGTACGTCTAAATACTGTGAATTTTAGTAGATGGTTTTGGTAAAAACTAGCAACAATTATTATCATTTGAAACATAATTACAAATTAACATAAGTATTGAATTAAAAAATATTAACAACAAGAGTTTAAATTATTCTATGAAACACCATTTGATTACTGAAACTTGTAGGCTACTTAAATTTTTTACACTCACTATTGCTGCTTGGCATATGAAACGTTCTTTCATAAAACTGGCCTAATGCAATAATAGGGTGGTAGGCCAACTGAGCATATCTGATCAGAATTTATATATACTCTACTATAATTATGATATATGGATTATAAAACTGCATTTAAAGTGTTTAAGGTGGCGTATACAACATAAAATATTCTTTTAAGTCTATAGTATTTTAAGAAATAAGAGGACCTACATCCACAGTGACATAAATTCCTGATTAAAATTGTAACCACTTTCTTTAATAAAGTTTGGAGTTCTTCATCACATTTGTTGTGGTGCATCACTCCACTAGTATTTCATACTACTGACCTCAATTATTATTTTGAGTTCTTCTGTCCCATTTGTTGTGGCAACACCATTTTCTTACATACTATTGTCCCCAGTCTTGCATCTGGTCTTACCAGTCCATGTTTCTTATACTTTTAAAATCCTTACATACCTATACTCTTCATAACATTTAAGTTTTGTTTTATATCTATATTGTTTCCACTATTACCTATCTACATTACAGGAACCATGGAACCATGTCTTCACTGATCATGTTACTTTTTAAATTTATTTATTTATTTTCTTATTTTACAGCATGCTCCAGTACAACACGATACTGCGACAATACGAGCATATACCGAAATGTGCATGTATAAATATAATAATTAATATTATTAATATAAATATTTAGATTAATTTTAATAATATGTAATAGACAAGCAGGTGTGAAGTTGAAAGCTGAGTTAGACGCAGGAATGAACATGCATGATCACGCGATTATTGCTGACAGAGTCTACAGCAGTAAATAGTGTGTATGTGTGAAACCTGTTCAAGCCTGCAAGTTTGCAATCTCACCCTAAATAGTTACTAAATTATAGTTTTATTTAATTATAAGCAAACCGTAAATGTTAGAAAGATTGTAAAGACTTCTAAATATGCATAAAAATCAGACACATGTGCAGTGCGAAAATTGTGTGACTATGATGTTCAGTGCGAATTCTGTGCGATTTTAAGAGCATAGTAATTACACTAATGATGTGATCACTATGATAATTACATTAAACATTGACTCATTATTATATCGTTTGTATGAAGTTTTCGTATATAACTTATTGCTAACAAATTACATACACAAGTTATACACAAATCTTATTATCTAAGTTTAATTACTTTAAAATATTTATTTTGCTCTCGGCTTACTCATTGTGTGCTCATATTTTTTTGCAATTGCTGATTCATTAGCTTCAAAACTGAATTTACTTCTATTCAAATTTCTTTTATATTACTTTGTTTTAACTTTCTACTGCATATGCATTCTCCTTTATCATCAAAGACTTTACTAATTACGTTAATTCAAAATTTAAATATTTCTCTTATCATTTACGTTACTAATTACTAAATTTGATACAAGAAATATTATTCTAGTTTTTATTCTGCTTTTACATTTATGTATAATTTATTTATTTTAATATTGGTTGAATGTCTTTCATTCCAACTTTAATTAGTGTCTTTCAAATGTTTATAATTAGAATGGTTTTTTATCACCTCGTTTGACGTGGTTATTCATCTGTACGTCCTCCTTCTGGTCCTCTGGTCGTGTCCTCTGGTCGTGTTCTCTGTGTCCTTCTGGTCCTCTGATCGTGTTCTCTGTGTCCTTCTGGTCGTGTTCTCCTGCATGTGCTGATTAATAGTCGTCTCGTCTCACGTCATATGCTGCCAGTGTCCATAGACCTCATCGTATGTATTCTGCGGCTCTGGTTGGACATCTAGTTTGTCCTGTGACTCTCACTATATATGTGAATTGGCGTCGTCAACTGACATAGCCTCCTGCGGCAATGGTTGAATCGAGAAGAAGAAACTTTATTAGCGTGACCTGGTATTTATAGTCAGGTCGTGCAAAAATTCCTGTCTGAACAATATTTGACCTGTCAGATTCTGTCGAGCGTCACTTTCCTCACTCTGGTTCAAGTCACAATTTTCGCCTATCTTCGCAAATTACGAAGTTTGTTTCACATCACTCGATGCTCAATCAATCACTAATTTTTATGTGATTACTATACGTAAATTGCACTTCTTTATGGTACTCACAAAAAGAGTTATTCATTTTTTACGTATAAGTAATTGCACGTTTCGTCACATCTGTACGGTTTTTTAACACTTTATTTACCTATAATTTCTATACACTTTGGTGTATTTTGTTTTATCCTATCGTACATAGTTTTCTTATAATAAAAATAAACATACAACTATTTTACTTGAAAAGGGTTGGTTACATTTCAGGAACGGACAGGTTTCACACACACCAACAAAACACGCGTGTACACAACGCTAGCGACAGGTGTGTCGAAAATGCATGTCCATGCATGAATTCTGCGCTCCCTGGTTTTACTACGATTCAGCTTATGCAATCTGAATTATGTTTATTAATTTATATTTATTTATTTTTATTATTTATTTCATTTATTTTGGCAATGCACAGTACCGTTAATGTTGCAATAGCTTACAATGCTTATGTGTCAATATTTCATTATTTACAATAAAATAACTTATTAGATTTCTGTAGCACTGATGTTTTGAAATCTTTCAGATGTTTCTTTATAATCTGGTAGGTGGCCAAGTTTCTGTTTTATTTACACTATTGATTTAATTTTGTCTCTGACTTTTTAATATCTCACACTCATATATGATATGATCCACTGTTTGTTCTCCTGCATTGCACTGTTTATTAGAAATTATCCTGTTGGGCTGTTTATTATCTTGACGTAGTGGAGGTAAGATTTTGTTTCTCCATACCCAGTCGCTATAGCTATGAAGTTGGGAGTAATTTTGAGTTTTGTCTGTAGTCTGTCTTTAATATTAGGGAAGAACATTTTAGTTATCGTACCACTTGTTGTTTCCTTTCATTTGTTTTCTCACTTATGGTTAGTTCCTTCGGTTAATTCTTGAATCACTGTACTTTTCGGTATTTTGTCAAAAGAGATTACTAATGCATTATTCTGTGCTGCCGCTTCAGCTAGTCGGTCTGCCAGTTCATTACCCCATAAATTCCTACATGAGCCTTGGATCCATTTGAAGTTTATTCTCCAGTTATTGTTTTTTAGCGCCATCGTGGCTTTCCTTATTTCTTCTATAAGGTAGTTATGGTTGCTGGGACTTTTAATTGAATCTATTCTTATTTTGCTGCCCATATATATTGTCGCTTTTTTTGGGTTTACTTCTTTTATATGTTTGTAAGTCTCCTTGTATCTCTTCTAATGTCTTCAGAATTTTGCAAGTTGTTCAGCTTGATTATTTGAGCATCTGTTAATGAGTCTGAGCATTACTTTTTCTATTAAATAATTTTCAATGAATATGGAACACCAGCACCTAATCTGTGTTCATTTTTACAGCCATCAGTGAAAATTTGAAGTTTATCATCGTTGTCCTCTTTGGTAATTTTTTATTGCCGGGTATTATTATATTGGTCAGATGAGGCCAATTCTTGGACTCTAGTTTATAATCGATCTGTGTTCGCTTTCCTTTGCCTTTTGTTATTTCGTACAGTTTTGCTGTTTCCTATGCCTTTAATATGACGGGTGTCAAACGTGTGCATAGAGCTTCAGTTGATGTGTGGAAAGCTTTTGTAATGTTAATGTTTATCACCCTTTGAACCTTGGTAAACTTTATTCTGTTAGCTTTCCATTTCAAAGCGTTTATCCATATGGGAACTCCATACAGCATGGGAGGTAAAACTGCACCCTTGTAAATTATCTCAAGTGCTTTGGAGTTAAGTCCCCAATTAAGTTTAGCTGATTTAGATAATTTATGGATTAATTTGATATATATTTCTGCTATGTACGAGGGGCAGCTGATAAGTAATGCACAGTTGCATTTAACTTGCAAATGAAAAGAGGTAGTCAAATGAAACAATGGAATAACAGTACATTTTCTTTTCTACAAAAACTTACATTTATTTTGCCAAGTAGTCACCATTTACAGCTACACATTTCTCCCAACCGAGAACCAGTTGTCTCATCCCGTCAATGCTAGTGGTCTTTCCTTGATCCATGACCTCACTATGTCTTTCAGTTCATCATCTGTGGTGAAATTAATACCTTTAATATCCCTCTTTCAATGCAGAAAAAAGTGAAACTCACAGGGCACCAAATCTGGTGGGTATGGAGGGTGTGGAATGGGCTCAAATTTCAAGTTCACAAGAGCCTCGGTGGCACCCACTGCAAACAGATTTTGTGGTAGCCCAGTTCTGCAATAATGTGTCTACTCATTCTTTAGATATGGCTACCCAGGTGGCAATGCGTTGTTGTGTGATGCAACAGTCATTTTGAATCAATTCATTCACCTCCATTTGGTGCTTCTCATCAGTCACAGAAACTGGTCAACCACTGCGAGGTTCATCCTCAATATATGCTTTACCAGCTTCTGATGCACGAAATTTTATTACTCACCTACTCACAGTACTTCGATCAACAGTTTCATCACTATAAACGGCTTTTAGATGACGATGAATGTCACCAGCGTTCACTTTTTCAGCTGTTAAAAATTCAATCACTGCATGTTGTTTTAGACCCGTTGACATAGCTGGGATACTTGACTCCATAACAATGGCGACTGACAGAAAACAAGAAGGAGTTGGTCAATGAGACTTGGGATGTTTGTAATACAAGAATGTCACTGCAATATGGCAACACCCGTCGTGCTGCACGTTGTTTGGTTTTCCCACTATATGCAACTGTGCATTACTTATCAGCCGCCCCTCATACTTTATGTGATCATTGAATTTATATTTATTGTTGCTGATAATACCTAGACATTTCATGCTTCACACTTGTTCAAGTGCCCTGCTGTTAAGGTATTGCCTTTCTCTCTCTTCTCTTCCTTCTGGAAATAAGCATAACTTTCGATTTCTCTTCGTTGCAGCATATCTTGCATGCATCTATGTTGGTTTCTTCTCGCACTGTTGATGATATAAGCTTTTCGCGGCTTTCTGTGCTACCATCCCAATCACATTGGGGAAATTCTGCTGCTATCCCCAAAATCTATTGGGATAGCTTTGTGTCGAACATCTTTAGGTTTTCTTCTTTCACTATGTATCTTATTCCTGAAAGTTATATGAATTTGTGTAGGTAGTTTCTTCACTAATACTGTACTTTATTATGTTGCCATCTGAGCAGCTCTCCTCTTTTTTTATTTCCCACTCATTAATGGTGGTAATTACCTTGCTGTTGACTAGAGTATTCTTCATTCATAATATACACATGTCTGCTAAGAATTAATTCCTCTAACACCCTCCCTTTTGTATTAGTGATTTTATCATACCACAGTGTGGACTGAGAATTGCTATCCATAGCGATTATTACTCCTGCTCTGCTTGTGAATTTTAGTATGTTTTCAATTTTTTTGCAGTCCTTTTCTATTTGCTCGTTTATATCGAGGTACATGCTGACTACTAAATATCTAGAGTACCAGGTGATGAGTTCTACAGCTACTGTATCTTCATCTGATAGCTCTTTTATTAATATGGCATCAATTTGCTCACTTACTATGACCAAAGCAGCTCTGCTTCTTCCCTCGCCACAGTTGTACATCATATATCTTTTGTTGATTCCTGCGACTCTACTGTGGATAGTATATGGTTCTTGAATTAGTATGATATCTACATTTTTTACATGAATTAATTTCATTAGATTATCGGTCACCAGTCTTGCGCGTTGTGGGTTTATCTGAAAGCACCTAGTATGTTTACTCGGGATAGGTCTGTTTATACCAAGAGGTTTAGCTCGGGATACTATTTTAATAGTCTATGTTTTTCTTGTATTTTTCTAGTTCAGTTTCGTTTTTTACATCTGGCGATGACACTACTTGTGTCACACACCCCTGTACCTGTCGACAGATGTTGACTCTTTTCTGTTGATGTTGGTGGATTTCATTGTTGCCAGGTCTTCTTTGGCTGATTTTACTTGGCCCTGTAACTGAACAACTTCTTCTTTCTTAGCTTCAAGTTGTGCACTGATTATTGCAAATAAATTTTTCAGATTACTGGCATTTTAGAATATTATTGTTTTTAATTCTTTTTTCATGTTTCCACTTTTTTCCATTGTGCTCTCTATTAAATTGAGAGTACTCTCTACATTGCTTTTTATATCGTCAACCATTTTAGTTAATCTCCGTTTCTTCACCGTACTTAATGTATAGGCGAACTTGGACCTGAATTATTCTCTAACAGAGTGCTAATTTCTGATAGATGGCACTGCTTGAAATAGTTCCAGCATTCTCCACTAGGTTCCGCCACTTATGATCTGCAGTGCAGTCTACGATCCGCAACTTATATTGTGCGGTGTTGGTTGCCTATCATTTTGTAAATGTGCAAAATAGGAAGGTACTACACTTTGCTTATAATATTTACTACCAGGGAGATTCACTGAGTATAGCAACAGTGTCAGAAGCGTAGTAGAACATCCGGTTTGCAAACTTCCCTCTATTCTAGCAAAATGTTATTATTAAACATCACCGAAGTTTAACCTAGTGTCTATTAACTAATAACTTTCAATGGTACTGAATAATTCGCTTTTTAAGCTACCATGTTACTTTTTCCCCTCTAAGGTTTC
Organism: Magicicada septendecula; assembly: GCA_034769895.1. Lineage (NCBI taxonomy): Eukaryota > Metazoa > Arthropoda > Insecta > Hemiptera > Cicadidae > Magicicada > Magicicada septendecula. The sequence goes on along the minus strand of CM068376.1, from coordinate 142,294,386 downwards.
TTTAACTAATTGACTATGTCCTTCTTATATCCTATGATCACTAATTTTAGCTTTATTGTAGTTTTCCTTATAGTTACACCTCTAACCTATAAAATATAACCTACAAACTATTTAGGCACTTGAAGGTTATTGACTGTTTTTAATTCATTACTCTCTTCTAATTGTTCCTTAGCACACCAGACATGAGACTGTCCTGTATTGCATTTGCTATGTTTTCTTCCTTAGACTTTTAAACTTTGCTAACTTATATCTAACTAAAATCCATTTGTGATAACTGCCTAACTCTGATCATGTGATGCAACCAATCTAATCCCCCAAACAGCACAGCCTTACCTACTGTTGATTCGTGTAGTGTTGTGCTTCACAGTATTGGTAGTAGCGTTCTTTTGTTTTTTGGTGTTCTTATTTAATAATTATATTTAATTATAACTTAAAGGATGGGATTTAGATGCTGTGTTCCTAATTGTTGTGAGAATTATGATAACGGTTCATGTGTGTATGTTTTTTCATTTCCAAAAAATAGACTTGTGATGAAAATCGGCGAGAGCTATTCACAGAAAAAAACCTTCCAACCATCCCAGTATTCATTCCATAGTAAGCACTGTATAAAGCAATAGTTAATGCTGATTTTATAAAGTGAAGATTATTTAGCAATATATTATGCCTTTGAGGAAAAATTAAATTTTTAACTAATTTCAGGTTAACAACGTGTAGGCCTAAACACTAAAATCCTTTTTTATGACAAATGATGTATAGTTAGAGAGTTTCATAATACATCTATAGCTTGTTTGTTTACATGGATAAGTGAACGTTATTAATAACAGCTTTCCCACTATTAACAAATCAATATGGCATCAGTTATTTGCAAGTCAGCCTAGAATTTTTATACTGTTTTCAGTGGTACATTACTTTTATATACAATTATTTGGAGCTTAAAGGAAAAACACAGTTTAATATTAATTAGTTTTGAATACTAGGTACATAAAATAGATCATATTCTAGTAGGTATTATTAGAAGCGCTTAAGGACTGTGTAGTTAAAGAAAAAGAGAAAACTGAAATGGATAAATTTCTTCACACTAGTAGAATACTACACAAATAATAGAAACCAATAGTAGTTTTGTCGATAACATTATAGTACAATTTATAAAAGACTGCAGATAATATTCCAGTCATTATAATAATTCTGCCATAGTTTACTGCAGTACAGTATATTACATTTGTTCACATGAAGTAGATATTTCTGTCTCTTTTTACTGATTCTATACAGTGTTATAATTCTATACTTCCTGCAATTTGAAATCCTCTCCCTCTTATGATATTTACTCTTTCTTCCTAATCTCATATATTTGATTTTCTATTGATTTTTCTGCAGCCCCCTGATTTTGTTACAATGATCAATTTCAACAGGGCATCTGCTATTCCTTGTTATTACTCATAGATTATTAGATGGAAACATTACGAGATCTTCAGATGATGGTTTTTATACTAGTAAAAAAACACATTATATACTATTCAATACATGACAGCACAGTATGATACAATACCAATGCAAAAAAAGTTTTTGTGACAAATCTTAATATCGATTTAGCACAACACAGCATCAATGTAGGACTAAAAATGTAATTGGGAATTAAGACACTTCAAGGTGACTGTTCAGAAAACAATTATTTTTATATATACATACAAACACATAATGACAAACTCTAAAGTGTAACATACCATTCCAAAGAAAGCACCACATAAGCCAAGAGTTTTTGCAAACAAAACACACTTTCCGCTAGAGACTCGGTGAATAGCAGACTTCATTTTTGTAGATCTACTGCAAAGTAGTCGCTGCTGATCAAACACAATATCTTCTTCAAACGGATCTTCATCCTCTCGCAGAGAAACCATGATTAATTAATTACCAAAAATAATGTTGATTGCTGCCTTTCTGTTTCCAAATGAAGTAAAATAATATTCATTTCCACCTGTTGAAAAATCAAAAACATTTTTAGGACATCATTAAGTTGACACTACATTTCTCAAATAACAAAAAAATATTAAATTACAATACATGGAAAAATTTTGATAAATGGAAAACTTCTTGTGAAGAGCAAATACAATAAGTGGTACAGACAAATTGTATTGCCTGTAAGGTATATTGTAATGTTTATTAAATGTAACAATAGTGAGAATAATTTTAAAAGAATGTTGCTGAAAAATTAAAGATATTATCATTGCAATATGCGTGCGCGCACATACACACACTGCTTCCAACATATTAGATGGAGCAATATACACTGTTGGTTTCTTGGGTAATAACCTGCGATGATCTGCTGAGGCTGTTTTGGTACAATGCCATATGCCGAATTATGGCTAAGCCCCACTTGGTGTCATCCATTTATATGTATCATAAATTGAGGTGCCGGGTTTCTCTTGGGTTGCTGCATCTCAAGATCCAATGACCCAATAGAAACCTGGCATCCCTCTACACAATGCACATAAATACACAACCATGTTACCCCAATTTCAGAGAATCAAAGACCACTTAGCAGGACTTATGTAGCTACAGAGATAGCCCTTTTGTAGGGCCTCTACGTGCTACTACCTGAGGAACTAACAGTACACATGCATAAATAAACTTTACATATACAAAGTAACAGCAATTTTCTACAAGAAAGATAGTCATTTGTCAAGTAATGATGACACTTATGGGAGTAGACTAGGTAATGCTGATTAGGTGGAAATTCAAATATCATATTTGCCTTTTTTTTTTTTTTCAGAAAATTTATACACATTAGGTAACAAAAATCTTTACCGTTTTACTTGATAATATAAAAAAATAGAAATCAGACAAATAAGTTTGAAATGAAAATAAAGGAGTGGCTTTCTCCTAGTATAGGGTGGAACATTTATTCTATGTATTAATACAACTACAGTGGAAATCGGTTAACACGAAATGACGGGGACCAGTTATTTTTTTCGTGTAAACCGAATTTCGCGTTAAGCGAACAAAAAGTGAAACAAAATGAGGAAGTGAACAAATAGTGTACTGTAGATTATTTATTGTACTGTCTAGTAAAATGCAACAAATACAACCTTTTATTTATCCTCATGGTTTATTATTGTTAATTTTTCTTAAAATTATTATTAGCTGTTCTAAATTTAGTCCTATGATTTAGGTTTTCTTATAGACTACTGTATGTCTTTCAACTTTACCGTAGTTTTCGTGTTTATCTTTATTTAAAATAATCCGTTATTTTCTTTTGCACACAATTTTGCACTATTTTATTTTCAACAAATTGTTCTAATTTATCAACGTGTTCAAACATTTCACCTTCCGAGTTGGCTTCAAAATATCGACGAACACGGCTCAGCAACGAAAGCATATCGGTAGCGGTAGGAACATTTTCACTATCATTTTCCGTGTCAAGTTCGTCGTCACTATCATCACCTTCACAGCTGTCAACTTGCACTGTTTCCACGATATCGGTATCTGTTAATACGGGAGCCGTAGTTATGTTCTCGTCGACAGTCATGTACTCATTTAGAGAAATTGAAACATTTAACACAGATGACACACGATTAAACATTTCAGATAGTGTAGGATCAATTTCATTTTCTTCGGGTTGTTCAGTTTCTGAATTCAAAATGAATCGAGCATGAGCGAAACAATTTTGAATTGTTGTAGGCGTCACGAGGTTCCACGCTGTTCTTAACAAGTTACAAGCATCCAGAACATTTACACAGAAATCTTTTTTCCCCTCAATAGTCGCCAAGTATTTCCGCAGAAGTAACTTTCTGTACTGAAATTTTAAATTTTGAATAATACCTTGATCACAAGGTTGTAGGACACTAGTCGTGTTCGGTGGTAGAAAAACAAGTTTAATTGCCATCAATTTTAGGTCACATGGGTGGGCAGGACAGTTGTCAATAATTAACACAATTTTCCTCTTCTGAGAAGTGAAATGTTTTTCTAACGAAACCAGCCATTCGGTAAAAATTTTAGACGTCATCCACGCTCGTTTGTTAGCTCTATATTCTACTGGCAACTTTTTAACATTTTTAAAACAGCGCGGCTTTAAACTTTTTCCTATAACAAGTAACAGAAGTTTTTCTGACCCATCAGCATTGCAACCTACCATCACTGTCACTCTCTCTTTGGACTTTTTACCACCAGAGCACTGCTCCCCTTTGAATGAAAGTGTTTTATCGCACATACAACGGAAAAATAGTCCTGTTTCATCGGCGTTGAAAATATCCTTACGTGGATAGTCTTTTAAACTTGCAGGCAGCGTAGATTGCAACCACGATGATGTCATTTCTTGTGACACCTGTCTTGATTCGCCACAGATGTTTTTAAAGGTTATGCCATTTCGTTTTTTAAACCTTTCTAGCCAGCCAGGATTTGCAGTGAAATTTAAGTTCATCTGTTCAGCAAAAACGTTTGCTTTCTCCATCAGTAGTGGTCCAGAAATAGAAGCATCTTGTGATCTTGCTTGCTTAAACCAAACAAGAAGAGCAGCCTCTAAGTTTTCGTGGTTTGCCTTACGGAAACGTTTTCTGCCTGGTTCAAACTTGCCCGACTCATACAGTTCTAAAGTTTTATCTCTATTTTTTATAATCGTGGATAACGTCGAGTTTGGTATACCGAATGTTTTACAGATTTCTGTTTTAGTTCGAATACCCTCATTAACAGCTTGGAGTTCAACTTTTTTTTCTAAAGAGAGGGCACTTTGTTTACGCACTTTCTTCTCCATTTTACTTCCGGACTGCAAAAACGAAATTTACGAAAGCGTAACTTCACTTAACACGTACACGTCACACGCTTAACGTCACTTAACTGGCTGTAAAAGACTAAGAAGTTTGTACAGTAAAAAAGTAAACAGTTAATCCTCACAACTGAGTAAATTTTTTACAATAAAATGTTATCGGTACCGTACCGCAAACTTTACCACCGCTGTACACGCACAGAATACAACTGAACTGAACTCACCACACCCTATAGAGTAGGTAGTTAATGTAAGCGATAACGGTTTATTTGCGGTCAATGAACAACACATTTGGTGCTGAAGGAGAGGCTATGGTTTCTCGTAAACAACGGTACACTATATACAGTACGTACTGTAAATAGAACTTGGTACTGAAGACAAAACAAAACAGGTAGACAAAACAAACTATGGTCACTACCTGCTCTTTCTCTTTTAGAGATGAAGAATGGATTCCTTTACATCGAAAACAAGCTTTTGGGCGTACTTGTGTGGCTTTATTTTGTATGGAGTTACTTAAAAGCCAGCCAAACAAAAATTATTTTTAACAAAAATTTTTCGTGTTAACCGATATTTTTCAGGTAAACCTTTCGTGTTAACCGTACAAATAATACACTGTACATAACAAACATCGATCGGTACCCGAGTGGTATTTTGTGTTAACCGATATTTTGTGGTAACCGTTTTCGCGTTAAACGATTTCCACTGTATGTAAGTGTGTGCATATTAGAAAGTCATCTAAGTAACTAGTTCGTATATGGCATAATGGTAACTGAAGGGAATGAAAGTTTAATTAAAATATGGGTGTGATGGATTGTACACATATGAATTTGAATCTAACTGGTGGATTTTTCCCACTTTAGAAAAAATATAATGCCATGTTTTCACCACCCAAACAATCAGCACCCGTCTTTAGGCTGACTATAGACTAATCCATGAACAGTATTACATTATACTCTATCAACGAATCGTAGAAAGTAAAAAAAAATAATAACATGATCAAAAGACTAACCGATACAAACAAAAAAATACTAGGAAAACACACACAACACTCGTAAAATATGCAGTATTTTCTGAAGCTTATAATTTTAGTTTAGTGAGTATGCCTTGAATCTGAATAAAGATATGTTCTTGTATCTGATTTTTATTTGTAGTTTTAGAATTTTTTCCTTAAGTATACAAGTCACCACTGGTTTGTCTGCCTAGAAATTTTGTCTGTTAAATTTATATGTTCTGTCTTAATTTGGTTTGATATTTTAAATGAAATTAAATCTTTAAGCAAAATATGGGAAAATCTACAACTACTGTTGAAATATACATAGACTTGTTTGAGAAATTTATTGCCCATTTTAAAAAATATCACTCAGATGAAAGTTTTGATTAAGTTCAGAAGAAGCTGGTAAACCAGTAAAAAATAAAATATTGAACCAAATTTTCTCTGCAGTCCTACTGTTCATCCAAGAAAAAAAAGAGATTATTTGAATTTGAACAGCATGGCAAGTTTTAGCGGTTCCTAAAGTTAATTGTAAAGTGGAGTTTTATTACAAAATCCTGGATCAGACATTATCTTCTTTGAATAGCAGGTTTGAAGAATATAACTTCCTTAGTTTGCCAAAGAAGAGTTAATGAGACATTATAAAAATTTACTTCTCAAACTTAAAGATGACTTCCGAGGGGAGGGGAAGCAGACATCAACGGGATAGATTTGTATAATGTCTTTAACGACTTAAAGCTACATTTCTGGATCAATGACCGAATAAACCCTATGGCATTTAGCGTATTTTTTTTTTTAATGATACGATTTCAACATTCCCAAATACACCAGTAACATTAAGGATATTACTTACATTACCGGCATCAGTTGCATCTGGGGACAAATCATTTTCTAAATTAAAAATAATAAAACATTACTTGCGGACCCCAACATGATTCAGCAAAGATTAAAGGACTATCCACTGTTGCAACTGAACTTGACATTTTGGATAATTTATGTACAAGTCAATTAGGCCTAATTGCAGACTTCATCAATGTGAAGTTATGAAAGTGGATTTAGTACAAAATTCATATTATATAATTCACACTAAATAAACATAATTATTGTTATGTATTCAGTATTACTTTCATTATTTTGTTTACACACAACTACTGGCATACAAATTTTTCATGCAACTTTGTAAGCAATGCAAATATGATGAGTTGGAGAAAAAGGAGACACGGATGGGTTGGCAAATTCAATATTGCATGCGGATACATAGATGGCCAGCAGCAGACCTGACTGGCCACCCATCTGATATATCATGTCTTTGCTATTTGATGTTATGATAGTACTTGTAATAATTACTGAGGTTCAACTGTTACAGTTGTTTATTGCTCGCATCTGCTGAAACTGATGACAAGTACCACTGAAGCAACTACTAAATAATTTGACACAGAGTATAAAAGATAAAATAGACCTTTTGAACAAGAGGGATCACACACTGGGAAAATTTGCAGGTCACTTCCAATAATCCAGGTTAATGAAAAAGAGAAGAAAGCTACAATTCACTGAAAACCATTAGTAACCTATAAACTTTCTTCTATCACAATACAATATAATATACATACTCTTTGAAAGAAAAATACTGAAACAGTAGTAATACCATCAACTACTATACCGTTCAGGATGAGTATAAAAGATAAAGTAGACCTTTTGACCTAAAGGGTTCACACACTTGGAAACATTGCAAGTCACTTCCAATTAATTGGAATAATGAAAAGAGATGAGATTCACAAATAAATGAAAAACCATGGGTAACCTACAATCTTTCTTCTAACAAACATACTGCACTATAATACTTATACTGTTTGAATAAACAATAAATGTATACTTGTATATACAGCAATGGCGGCTGGTGTTTTGGTTGCATTGTTGCACAACCACGTATACAGAATAACTATAAAATAATATACGAATACATTAAACAGTTAAAAGTGTCATCAATTTCAACAGAAAACGTATTAGATTCTATGGGCAATGTTCATCTACAATTCAAATGTGGTGCGCAGGCCACTTGCAGTTTTAACAGTAAATGGCAGCTTCACCACACAAACATATGGGAGAATGTGTGTTACTCATCACAATTGCCCTATGTTCCATATGTGACATTGGTGGTTGCAAAACTTCTGCAACGCTCCAGCTGATAATTTCTGAAGGAACTGGAGAAGTTTGCCATCATAAACATCTTAAATCGTTTTCACTAAAAGCTATTAATTCTTTAACAATATATATTTTATTTTGTTGATTTAAAAAAAAATGTTCCTTATAATAAACGTAATATTCTATACTAAACAAATGCGTTTAGTAAGGGCACCTTTTTAGGTTTCATCCTGTGTGTGTGTGTGTGTGTGTGTGTGTGTGTGTGTGTGTGTGTGTGTGTGTGTGTGTGTGTGTGTGTGTGTGTGTGTGTGTGTGTGTGATACTATAATATACATTTTATATTATTTTTAATGTCATGTACTTTTTTAAGAATACAATGTTTTGTACATTTACAATTCAGGATGAATATTTTATATAACAACTTTCTCCATTATATAAATATTTCGTCCTTGCTCTCCCCATCAGTAACTTGATATTTTATATTAACTGTATATTTTATTTTTTAGTGGACGGTTAGTGAGGATCGGTCAAAAATAACACAAATTTTAACTATTTTGCATTGACGTTTCGACAATATTTATGTCATCTTCAGGACCTGTGTATGAAATACAAAAGAAATGTCAAACACAACGGAACAATTAAATATTTGGGTGAACGTGTTCGTGTATGTGAGTGTGTGTGTGCTTATGTATGTATCATTGTATATGTGAAGACTTATGATAGTTTGTTTACATCTTCAAATTATCTTTAAGAAAACGAGCAAATTATAGTATGAGAGAACTTAATTTATACAGTATTACAATTTAAATTACTAAATGTAATGATATTTTAATTAATTAAACAAACAGTAATCAACAATTGGATATTAGATTGATATATAAATTGTTTATACCTACAGCAGTCAACATATAGCAAAGTAAAATATATTACCTATAACTAAAACAGATTAGGGGATGTTCACTATGTAATTCAGGTCCTGAAGATGACAATAAATATTGTTGAAATGTCGACGCAAAATAGTTAAAATTTGTGTTATTTTTGACCGATCCTCACTAACCATCCACTAAAAAATTCATTGATTGACGGTCACTAAAAATTTAAGGATGTATATTTTATATTAACTGTTTTATATTTTATTCATAAAATACTATAAGACATTTTCAGTTATAGGTAAAGCTCTTTTTTGTGAGTAATGTCATGTTATTTTCATATAAAGAACTGAGTGACATTACTTCAGGTAAATAAGAATTTTCACCAAAAGTAAAACACTAATAAAACTGTCTAATAATTTGTAGTCCCTCACTGAAAAATGTTCACTCTGTGTAGCAGTAAATTGACATTGTTGTTCGGGTGACATTACTTCAAACGCCTTCAATGAGTGGCATGCACTATTGCCAATCACACTATTGGCAACAGTGTGGTCCCATTAAATAATACTGAGAATTAAATGAGGGATGGCCTATAACAGTGTTGCCAACACATGTTGTAGGCCAAAAAAAGTTATTTTTCTAATAAAATAGCTCATTAAATTAATACTATACAACAGCTATGTAATCTACAAAATGGGGTTATTCCATGTCAGTTCACAACCATGCTATAACACCCATGGTTCTCAGATTTTGACGAGACTTGGCAGATTTATTTATTTCATGGATATAAGTAACCACACAATTTTTATTAATTTTATCTCAATCGGTTTAGATTTGACAACCTTTCAAAGTTTTAGAAATTTGGCGATTTTGAGCCTCCAATTCGAGAACTGAAATCTGCTTTCCAACAGTAAATACAGTGGAGTTGCGAGTAACCGAGCTTCCAAGTTATCCGAGCCTAAACCCAGAAATAATGAAATCTCTATTATTGTAACTGTCGTTCTTACATTGGCACCAGACGCTATGCGACATATTTTAATTGACACCAGACTGTACACAGCGACCCCTTGACTGCGTGATTCACACTCTTACCGTCCCCTGCTCAAGTTCCCTGACCTGAGTTAGTATCATGTCAAGCATTGCACTGTTAAAACATAATCGACTGTGAAGTGTGAATAGCTGTGCTTTGTATTAAGGTTTCTTGTGATTTGGTTTTACAGTTTCGTTTGGAAAAGAGAAAAAAGAAAACGTGTGGTTTTATCACTACAGGATAAGCTCAATGCTATCAAACGATTAGATCGCGGTGAAACCATTAAAAAAGTGGGAAGTGATTTAGGCGTTGATGAAGTGACTGTCGGAGACTGAAGAAGAAAAAGTGTGCAAATTGAAAAGTGGCTGTCTCAACGTGCACAAATGACTGGGAACAAAGAAATACAAATTGTCTCAAAGAAGAGAAAAACAATGAAAAATAGCGAATATAAACAGACATAGAAGGCGTTGTTTTTGTGGTTTCAACAGATGAGAGAGACGGGAAGTCCCTTGTCTGGTCCAATGTTACAATCCAAGTCATTGCAATTTTTGAAATTGGAATTCTTAAAACCAAAACATCCTGAAATTCTTTTACGTTCCAAACCAGTTCAACCTCCTTCCGAAACTGTCACTTCATTTTAATTACTCACTGTATAGTTACATTATTATTTAAATTATAAATTTGGTTTTAAAATCACATTTTTAAAGATACGGGCGCCCGCAAATTTGTTCCGGAACTCTTTACGGCTGTACAGCACGAGAGTATATTGTCGACTGGGGAGATTCAAAAAGATGACGCTTCTTAGCTGGACGAACGATCAAGTGATCGCGTTTCATTGTTTTATTTGTATGACGTCGCCAGATTCTGAGGCGGTAGTGACCGCGCCTTGCATTCCAAACTGACATAATCAGGGTTTGCCTATTGACGTCATATGGCATGACCCCTACGGTGCATAGTTCATAGGTCATGTGGTTAAAAATGTCTCCAGCGCTCGATTGATGACCTTGACATTAATTCACAGACGTTTCTCCATAACATTTTCAAATACAATTAAAACTTTACTATTACAAAAATATCCCTGGGTGGGCCTACCTGTACCGTTACAACCCCAAAGTTGAATACCATAAGTCCATACCAGTTTAAGAACGGCTTTATAGATCAACAGTTTGTTGACGAGACTTAACCGTGATTTTCTGCCTATCAGCCAGTAGATGTTCCTGACCTTGTGATTAAGTTCAATCTTCTTAGATGTTATATGTTTTTTCCACGTTAGTCTCCTGTCCAGATGCATCCCAAGGTACTTAGCACTTTCAGCTTGCGGTACTGGTTGACCGTTAATTGTTACTGGAGGGCAGTTTGCCTTACGTGTGGTGAAGGTAACGTGGACTGACTTGGATGAATTGATTTTTATGCGCCATTTATGAAGCCATAACTGAATACTGTTTAATGATTCTTGTAGTATAAGAGACGCTATTGAGGAGTCGGAGTGTGTCGCTAGGATTGCTGTGTCATCGGCGTAGGTAGCAACAGTGGTTTCACTTGCTGACAGTAAGTCCGAGGTGAACAGGAGGTAGAGCAGAGGACCCAGGACACTACCCTGCGGAACACCTGACCCCACTGGTAGTAGAGGAGAAGTAGCATCCGAGTACTTGACTTGAAACACTCTGCCCACTAAGTAGGAATGTAGAATACGGTAACAATTATGTGGCAGATTTTTCTTAATTTTGTATAAAAGTCCAAGATGCCAGACTTTGTCAAATGCCTGGGAAACGTCGAGAAACACACCTGAGCAGAACATCTTCGATTCCAACGATTTATTGATGACATTTGTTAGTCTGTGTATTTGATCTACCATAGAGAGCTTTTCTCGAAAGCCAAATTGGTGATCCGGAATTAGGTTGTTTTCTACAAATGTTGGCATAAGTCGTTTTACAAACAGCTTCTCAAAGATCTTACCAAGTATCGGTACAAGGCTTATGGGTCGATAAGAAGAGGGCTCTTGAGGGTTTTTACCAGGTTTTAAGACCATGATTACTTGAGCTGATTTCCAGAGAAGAGGAAAGTATTCAAGTCTGAGTATGTACCTCTTCATCGAAAGAGATGTTCTTGCTGGCTTCAGGTTGAAAAACGACCAAATGTTCGGCAGAAGTCTAGGATTTCTCTGTATTGCTTCGCACCCAGCTACCATCTGGTTTATGTATTGGTGGTATTTGTTATATTGGCCTTTTTAATCGTTTAGTAGCCTTCCACAAGGAATAATCAGTACTTTCATTAGGTGACAGATTTTCTAGATAATCCTGAATCCCTTCATTCTTTAAATTTTCTAACAATCGTTTTAGTTTTCTGGCCGTGGAATTCCACTTTCTTTTATGATCCGGATGATGAGTATGCTGTCAAATTCGTCGCAATCTATGCTTCTCAGCTAATTTCTTTCGGACAACCAGAGGAACGTTTAAGTGCTTACTCTTCGCTGTATTGCAAGGTGTAGCTTCCCAGGCTGATTTTTGAAAAGTACTGGTGAGATAATTTACAGCCGCATCCAATTCAGCAGGCATGTGGAGTGGAAGTTCTAGCGAGATATTATCATTGTAACAATAAATTAGGGGTCGTACCTGTTAAAATGTATCACACTTGTTTATATGGTGTATTAGTGTGATTGTAGTGTGTTTGCCTCACACTGGTTGTTACATAAATCGACGTCACTACTGGAGTCCGTAGCGTTGTCAATGTCACCAGTACAACCTACCTGTCAATTCATAGGGATTACGATTCCCGGGTGGCGCCAAATTGTTTTTGTTAAAACAATTAAAACATCTAGTTTTTAAAGTAATATGTGGTATTAGCCTGGACAGCTGTGGCGTTCGAATTATTCCCGCTGCTACACAGGTTGTCGACTCGGCCACTCGTGACAAGCGCTAGTTGGCTATGACTTAATCTTCGCTAACACACATACATTTACAACAAAAAATCCTATGAAATAACAAGATAGTATTGTTCTGTACTGCGCTTTTTAATACACATTTAATTATTAATAAACATGACAATTGAATAATAAACAAATTTATAATATTACGCTCCGGCTTAGAGCTTGGAACACAAATATCTCAAGGTTGGCAAAATGGTTTTAAAAAGAATTATCGTTCATTTACTTTTAACAAAATTACTATGTTTTTAAAACCTGGGATTCTTTTGATCATGAAAATAGACATAAATGTTGATTACGTGAAAAGAAAGTACACTATTATACCTTATAGGTACTTAGGATTTATAATGTATTTGTACAATTTGTTCTGCAGTGTCGTGTTTCTGTTACAGTAGTTATGTTCACAAATAAGGTTATCTTGATAAATGTTTTTTTTAATATAAGTAAGTAACTTATGCCTTTACCTTTGAAAGAAAATACTATTTTTTAAATAGTGAGAAATTTCATCATTTACAAATAATTTCAGTGATTTGGGGTTTTAGGAGTAAGAAATTATTCGGTACTTATCAGTTCGTTTCACGTTGAAAGGTCGTCATCAGTATAGGCGTTCATTTTTCGTATTTGGTCTGGTTGAAGGCTTCCAGCATCTTCTTCAAACTGGTCTGAGTTTTTTCGTTAATTAATTCCTTTAATTTCGTTCTTGGTCATCATTAATTCTGTATAGATCGATGTCTCTTCATATTGGATCATCTGAATTCACTATTTCAATTTGTTATCACTGTTTTAATTAAAGTTTAGTTTATCCAATTTCTTGTGTGGCGTACCCACGCTTCGTTTCTTGGCGTCTGTATAATTTAACGGAAAAATAAGCCTCAAATGACTCGTTGTCATAGTAACTAATAATTCCATGCTTGTTTCATTACTCTTTACTTACATTGTTAGAGATATTTGAATTTTTATTCAAATTTATTAAGTATTTTCCCAATGATTTTATTCCCTTATACTTCCTTTGGGATAATAAATGACATCACTATTATTTTTCTTTCCTTTCAAAGTTTACAATGATACCTCATAAGGTCATATTTTGTTACACTTTAACTATAGTCTAATTATTTGACATTTAATAAATAACATATCTTTCTTGAATTAAATTATTACAATATTATTTCTGTTTTAAAATAACTGATATATTAATACTGTCCCTTCACTGTTCTTAGATTAGTAAGATTTTTTGTGAAATTGATACAATTTGCATCTGAAAGTTCTTGGCAGTTAACTATTTTCATAGTTACAAACAGCCATGATTGTTTTTTAGTGTATTTCCCTTTTAAATTACCTTCTGAATTCAGCCTGATGGGCTTCATTTATTTGTTTGTGTTTTAATTATTATTCAACATAAATTTTTATTACTTTTCATTTAACATATAATAGTTAGGTTTATGGACTGTAAGTCCCTTTTCAGTCATATTCCTTCTTTAACATTGAATCAACTATTCTTTGCAAATTATAAATTATTCTTAATACTAACATTGATTTCTATCTTGTCTTATAAAGTATGGTGGTAAACATTGTCACTTTCTCTAATATTATTAAGGTTGATTCCCCTTTCAACATGGGGTGTTGTATTCTTTATAAATGTAATCTTTAATAACAAACTTTACTTCTATCCTATCATGCCATGTTAACACAAGTTATGGTACTGGGCTTTCTCCCTGATATGTCACATGCTTTCCTTATATTAATTTTAAATACTATCTTTAATTACTTCTAGGTATCCAATCAATTATAATTCCACTCTAATCATTGGTGGTTTATCAATGTTTTAAAGAGTGTCCATTTCCTTAGCATTCTAACTTGAATGTTTCACATTCACTTTCACTATTTTTATTTAGGGCATTCACTTCACTAAAACACTTCACTTTGGTTCACTGTTTTGTACTTAGTGTTATTTAATGGGTAACCCCTATATCTACTCCTACCATTTCTCACTATTTTGTTCTAGTATTATGTTTACTATAAACAACATTGGGCTAGTTGAGTTTTGGTTGAATCTAACCTTTCTGACAGGGTTAGTGTACTCTTCCTACACTACTTTGGTTTATAATTGTATTGTCTCAAAAATGGTTACATATGTTAAATCAATAATAATAATAACATTGGTTTTATTAATATATAATTATTTAAGGTTTATTGACCGTATTCTATCTTTAACATACAATCTTTCCCTTTTATATATGTGTGTTAGTTTCCCTTTGGGTTTTATCTGTCTCCTCTTCATTCTTCCTCTTCTTCTTCTTCAATAATCTTCATTTTCATTCTTCATCTTCTTCACTTCAGGTTTAAATTCTGTTTACTTGTATCGATCTGTCCTCTTCTTCTGGTTCTTCTTTAGTTCTGTGTCCATCATAGTTTTGTCTATCACATTTTCTTAAGTATGTTTGGGTTGTCGGCTTAATCATGTCAAAATATTTACATTTTAATAAGTATGTTATGTGGTTCCCTTCTTTATGTTTATGTTTTTTGGCTCAATCACTTGGGTTGGGTAATATCGTGGTACGTCATGTCAAAGTATTTACATTTTAATCATTTTTTACACATTTTATTTCATATGAGGTAGCTCTTATATTAAGAATTATCTTTTTTATCACTGGTACGAGATTTGGCTTAATTGTATCGTTACATAATGCCTCTCCTCTAAAATTGATCATTTTAATAAAATACTAGCATAGTGTTTTATGAAATTATCAGTTATAGATAACTTTTTTCCTTCTCTTCCTTGTTTGTTTCTCCATTCTCCATTTCTCTTCTTACTTAATTCACTCCATTTTATTTGGATCTGTTTTTATTTATTTCCATTGGTGTATATTCCCTCATACACAAATTTTATTTCCCTAACTTTATATAGTAACTGGTTTCTCCCATTACTACTCATTTTTCTGAGACTAGAGGCACATCTTCTCTACTCAGTTCACATAGATTGCTGGACTTTTCAACAGTCAATCTTAAATCTTTGTCACCTTGTGACTTAATAATAATAATAATATAATAATATAATTGGGATTGTCCACCTTGTGGTTTGCTTTTAGATCACTTTATCATTACTACTCATTCTTCCTTCCGCTATACCTTAACTATACACTATCATCTACTCATATACTATATTGAGAAATTTTATCTTTATTCATATGTTAATTTCATCATACCTCACTTTTCATTATTTTGTTTTCAATGCTTGTTATGATCATTTTAATTGTTTTAGACATTTTTTAGTCATTTAGCAGGATTCTGCTTTAGCCATATTTGTACATTTGTTTTATATACAATTTCTCTCTCTCTCCTTGTACCAGGTATAATTTTATTTATTTTTTTTTCTCTGATAATACTTTTGATTCAGTATAATTTCAAGTATTTATCTCAGTAATTTGAACTTGATTTTATTTTTGTTTATTTTACTCTGTATTCAACATCATTTTTGATAATTCTTTGGTAAGTTAATAGTCTTACCTTAAAGGAATGTTTGTAGCGTATTCCTTTTAGCTATTTTTTGTTTTAATTATAATTGTAAGTTTGTGCTTCTTACATTTTTATTACATAGGAATGTGTGTAACTTATTCCTGATTATCTCACTTTTTACTTCATACTTCATATTTCAAAATTTTTTGTTATATTTTAAACTGATTTAAATTGAAAGGAATTTGTGTAACTGTTTCCTTTGTTTTTTTTTTTTTTTTCATTAAAACTTTTTATTGTTCCGCATACATCATCTAAATATTTGAGTAAGCTGCTCTTACAATCTCTTTTAGAATTTTGAAATTTGTTTCATTTCACAATGGTTTTATTCTTCCTCGTAAAACTTTTTTATTGAAGTTTGATTGTAAACTCCCTTGATTTTCTTTGTATTGATATTACTGATTTGGTAAGTATTATTACCATTGTCTCTTGTGATGATATACGGACCGGTGTATAGCAACAATAATTTCTTTGCTATACCTTCCATTGTACTTGGCAGTTCACGATTTTTGATTAGTATTTTTTCTCCCTCTTTATATTTTATTATTTTGGGCTGGTTCTTTGCATATTTGGCCTTTTGTTTCTCAATTTTTTCCACTATTAGGCTGTACCATTTATTTTTGTCATACGGGTCTTCTGGGTCTTTTGGGAATTCTATTATCTCTTGTATCTCTCTGTTTGGCTTCCTCTCGAACATCATCAAGTAAGGCGCACTCTCAGTGAATTGATGGTAACTGATGTTTAAAAACACTTTGGTTGAAGGTAAATATTTGTACCATTCTTTCTGGTTGTTATGACAATAGGTTCTCAAAATGCGTCCCACCTCCCTCAACATTCTTTCTGCGGGATTGCTGCTAGGGTGGTAGACTGATGTTTTATAAGTTTTAATATTTAATTTTAATAACTCTTCTCGCCATTTTCTTCCTTTAAATTGCGTTCCGTGGTCTGTTATTAACATGCACGGTCTTCCAATTTCTATAATGTATTTATTTTTGATAATGTCTAATATTTTCCTTGTTGTGGCTCTGTTTATAGCATATAATTTGGTGTACTTGGTGTAATGGTCAAGTATGATAATAATGAATTTGTAGCCGTGTCGTCCTCCGCTACGTGGGAATGGTCCACATATGTCGAGGAACGCCTTCTCTAATTTGGCACTTGATGTGATGGGTATCATCGTTCCATCCTTCCTTTCGTTATTGATTTTGACCATCTGACACAATGTGCAGGTTTTTATGTTTTTACTTACTTTTCTTGCAATATTTTTTATAAACAAGTCTTCTTCCAAAGCTTTTACCATTTTAATTGTTCCCATGTGGCCGTATCTCACATGATAATCTTTGATAATTTGATTTTCCAATGATTGAGGGACTACCAGTTTCCAAGTATCTTGGTTTTTTCTCGTTTTCATAAATAAAATATTGTTGTACACACAGTAAAATTGGTTAATAATGGCTTCAGACTCCATCAGTCTTCTTTTGATGTTGGATATTTTTGTATCTTGCTCTTGTTGCAACACTACTTGGTTCATAATCTCTTCCAGGTCTTTTCTATCCTTCAACATATAATACACTTTTGCTATCTTCCCCTTTTCTCCTTCAAATGTCTGACTTACTACATTTATTCTGGACAAAACATCAGCCACTATATTTTTTCGTCCTGGAATATATTCCCATGTAATGTGGTATTCTTGCAAGGCAAGTATCCATCGAGTAAGTCGGCCATGATTCAACTTACATTGTTTTAGAAACGATATTGATTTATGATCGCTTCGGACCGTTATATTATATCCAAGTATGTACGTCCTAAATTTGCCGCATGCGAATACTATGCTGAGCAACTCCTTTTCTGTAACATTATAGTTACGCTCACAGCTATTGAGTATTCGGCTGGCGAAGCTAATGACTAGGTGATTGCCATCTTCGTCTTCTTGGTATAATTCTGCGCCTAGACTTACATCACTAGCGTCGCAGTTTAGATAGAACTGTTTTGCAAAATTAGGGTGGCGTAAAATAACAGTGTCAACAAATTTTTGTTTGATTAATTTAAACACTTCTTCTTGTTCCACTCCCCACGTCCATTTTTCTTTTGACGATAACTGCTTGGAAAATTTAGCTGTTAGGTGGGAGTAGTTAGTCTGAAATTTCCTGTAGTAATTACATACGCCTAGGAAGGATTGCAACTGTTTTTTGTTTCTTGGTGATGGGAAATTTTGTATGGCGTCAACCTTCTCTTGGGATGGAGAGATTCCCTCTTCAGTTAGGTTGAATCCTAAGAATTTTACTTCTTTAGCAATGAACTTTGATTTGTCTAACTTAAGTGTGATGTTGTTGTTAGATAATTTTTCCAACACATGTCTGATTCTTTCACAGTGTTCGTCCCAGTTTGCTGACGTAATAAGTAGGTCGTCAACGTACACTGTAGTAAATTCCAGTGCCTCTTGACCTAATACTTGGTCCATGCACTTCACGAACACTGCTACTGAATTTATTAGTCCAAATGGTAGTCTTTTGAACTGGTAGTTTCTACCGTCGAACAAGAATGCTAAGTATTGTCTACTGTGTGGGTGCAGCTCTACCTGCCAATACCCACATACAGTATCCCAAGTGCTAATATATCTGATTCCGTGGAATCTCTTCAGGATTTCTTCTATTTCTCCTGGTGAAGTTCTGTCATTTATAATCATCTTATTTATTTCTCGGGCGTCTAGGCAAATTCGCACCTTGCCATTTTTCTTGGGGATGGCAACTATGGGACTGGTATATTGAGAATGACTGTACTCAATTATATCCTCGGCAATCATTCTGTTTATTTCCATTCTAACTTCGTTTTTTAGAGAATGTGCTATTGGATATGATTTCCGGTGGAAGTCCACTGGTTCTCGGAATTGAATTTTACATTGATATCCCTTAACCTTTCCGGGGATGTTCGAAAATACATGCTGATATTCATTGTAAATGGCGATTAATTTTTTGGATTGTTGTTTACTAATCTCCTGCATAGGCCGTTCCCTTTGGAAGGTGATAATCTCTTCCAACTTCTGGTTCCATAAGGTCTTACGCTCCTCCTCCTCTACTATGGTAACATCTGGCTCATGCCTCTGGCAATAATAACTTTTCAGTTCTGTGTTTTGGCTTAAAGCAGTTGGACTTGGTACACAATTGATAATGTTCGCGGACCAGGTTCCTTGTTCTGAATTTAACAACACTACTCCCTTCTGCAGGTTTATCACTGCTGAATACTTTCTTAGTATATCACATCCGATGAGCATATTGAAAGGTAGCCCATTGGCCACGAGAAATACAATGGAGATGGTGGATTCTAGATTATCTAGTTCCAATGACACTTGCTTTTTCACTGTTCTGTTCTGTTTGCCCGTTGCGCCAATGATGACTATATTATTTATTGGCAATGTAGGTATTGGTGTTCGAGAGTGAGCTTGAATTCTATCTAATTCAGGCTGGTTAATGAGAGAGATATTAGACCCCGTGTCTACCAGAATACTGGTTATGGTACCGTTTATTGTTGCCTTTATATGAACAATTTCACTATTGTGCTGTGGTAATTGAGTGGCCTCTTCCTCGAGAAGTTCTTCTCGAATATTTTTTAAATAATTGTTGTAAATTATCGTGATTCCTTTGGTTTGTGTATCTGACATTGTTTGACGTATCAACCCAAGTGATTGGTCATGTGAAGGGCGTTCATACTTTATCACTGACCTTTTTAGTTTAAAGGTGGCTGCTGGCTGACGGCCAGGTTGCTTGGCTGGTCGTTCGCTTCATTGTGTGGCACATTTTGCTGATTATTTGGATTTTGTATTGGTTCATGGTTCCTGTTCACTGACGGTCTGTTGTCAGTCTCGTTGGATGCATTGTACCATGGTTCTTGGTGCCAATTTGAGTTGTATCTTCGGTGGTTATTCCGCCTTCTACCACTAATAAAATTTACATGACGTCGATTGTCATTCCTATTTGGGTTGCCCCCGGGTCCCCGGTTGTACTGGTAATTGGGATGATACCGGTCGCCGTAGTAATTGTGGTCATTGGGGTGACTGTTGGTACGTTGTTCAGGTTCTCCTCCTCGATAATTCCCACTTGGTCGGTTGTTATTATTTGGGCTGCTTCTATTATTGTTTGGACTCCCTGGGTGATTGTTCTGTTGTCCTCGGTTACCGGGCTGGTTATTTGGATGGCGATTCTGATCGTTTCCATGGAATGTTGGTTCCGCATTATTATTATTGTCATTCCGGCCCCAGTTATTTCGATTATTGCCTTGTGGATAATTGTATGGTCCCTGGAAATTAGGTGTTACATTGTTTTCATTCCACTTATTGTATCTTTGGTTTGATACCCTGTTTTTTCGATACTGGTTATCGTTCTCCAGGTCTTCCAGTAAGCTAACCATTCCTTGGATTGTTTTAATTTGGCCTTGTCGCCTGGCCTTTTGGATGGCCTCTTCGTAATGGTAACCCAGTTGTATCACCAACGATTCTTCCGGTATCCTGGGTTCCAAATTTCTGGCTAAACATACCTTTCCCAGAAAATACGATGTTAACGTGTGTCCTCCTTGTGTTTCGTACCTCCCATTACTAATGTCATTGCGGACCACATTCTGTGTTGATTCGGACCAATACTTCTCCCTGAACTGTTTCTTGAATTCCTGAGTATCATTTATCTCAGGTCTTGTGGCCGTCCACCAATTGTCATGGGTGTCACGAAACATCTCGTCGATCATACTCCTCACACTAGACCATCTGGTTTCTCTGTTCTTCTCTATCAGTTCTTCTACCCGTTTGAGGAATTCTATCGGGTTTCTCCTGTAGCTACGAAAATTAATCATTTCTCTGTTCTCACTAGTTACGAACTGTATGTGATTATATGGTTTTTCTCTTAATGCATCTAATTCTTCCTGGATCTGTTTCTCTCGCATGTTGATTCCCTGGATTTTTTCTCGGTTTTCTCGGGTCAGTCCGTCGATTTTGTCTATGACGGTATACACCCTTTCCACCCGATTGTTTACATCCAGTTGTAACTCTTGGTGCCTCTCCTCTAATTCCTTGACCACTTCTTGTTTATTCTTTTGGCACCCTTCAGTAAGGACTTGGTAGAACTCCGTCGCCCTCAATTTATCTTCCTCTTCAACGTTATTAATTTTATTATTTAATTCTTCCCTGATTATTATTACTGTTTCGTTGGTCTCTGTTACCGTTTGTCTAATCTCTTCCCGACATTCGACTAGCTGTTGCTTCCATTCCTCCTTGGTTTTCTTACTTTCTTCTTCGATTTTCCTTTGGAGAACATCATGATTAGTTTCCATCTTTTTGTTCACTACCTCCAGATCCTTCTTGATGTTTCTTCAGTTCTTCACTCTTCTTTTCCAACGCCTCTTGACTTCTTTTCAAATCTTCATGGTTGCTTTCTATTTTATCATTCAGGAATTCTATACTCTCCTTCATTTGTTTCTTCAATTCTTCACTATTTTGGTCCAATTTTTTATTCAAATCTTCCTTGTCTCGTCTTCTCTCTTCTTTGTCTGCTTCCTTGTCTCGTCTTCTCTCTTCTTTGTCTGACTCTAATTTCTTATTCATTTGTCCAAATTGTTCCATCATGAACTTCATCATGCTATTTAAATTCGTTTCTTCTGTCGGTTTAACTGGTTGGTTATCTACCCTGACTTCTGCTTCTATTTCAGGTTCAGGTTCAGGTGGATTTGGATTTTCCACTTGGTCCTCCTGTGGGTTCTCTTCTGACAATTCTCCAGTCGTTTCCTCCATTTCTACTTCTTCAACTTCCTCCACTTCTTCTGGGTTTGGTGTTTCCTTCCCTTTGCGTCTCGTAACCATCCCGTGTCTATTCATGATCGCCGCCAGTTATTTTTACCAGCCGCACGTTGTTGGTCGCCAATATGTAACAATAATTTAGGGGTCGTACCTGTTAAAATGTATCACACTTGTTTATATGGTGTATTAGTGTGATTGTAGTGTGTTTGCCTCACACTGGTTGTTACATAAATCGACGTCACTACTGGAGTCCGTAGCGTTGTCAATGTCACCAGTACAACCTACCTGTCAATTCACAGGGATTACGATTCCCGGGTGGCGCCAAATTGTTTTTGTTAAAACAATTAAAACATCTAGTTTTTAAAGTAATATGTGGTATTAGCCTGGACAGCTGTGGCGTTCGAATTATTCCCGCTGCTACACAGGTTGTCGACTCGGCCACTCGTGACAAGCGCTAGTTGGCTATGACTTAATCTTCGCTAACACACATACATTTACAACAAAAAATCCTATGAAATAACAAGATAGTATTGTTCTGTACTGCGCTTTTTAATACACATTTAATTATTAATAAACATGACAATTGAATAATAAACAAATTTATAATATTACGCTCCGGCTTAGAGCTTGGAACACAAATATCTCAAGGTTGGCAAAATGGTTTTAAAAAGAATTATCGTTCATTTACTTTTAACAAAATTACTATGTTTTTAAAACCTGGGATTCTTTTGATCATGAAAATAGACATAAATGTTGATTACGTGAAAAGAAAGTACACTATTATACCTTATAGGTACTTAGGATTTATAATGTATTTGTACAATTTGTTCTGCAGTGTCGTGTTTCTGTTACAGTAGTTATGTTCACAAATAAGGTTATCTTGATAAATGTTTTTTTTAATATAAGTAAGTAACTTATGCCTTTACCTTTGAAAGAAAATACTATTTTTTAAATAGTGAGAAATTTCATCATTTACAAATAATTTCAGTGATTTGGGGTTTTAGGAGTAAGAAATTATTCGGTACTTATCAGTTCGTTTCACGTTGAAAGGTCGTCATCAGTATAGGCGTTCATTTTTCGTATTTGGTCTGGTTGAAGGCTTCCAGCATCTTCTTCAAACTGGTCTGAGTTTTTTCGTTAATTAATTCCTTTAATTTCGTTCTTGGTCATCATTAATTCTGTATAGATCGATGTCTCTTCATATTGGATCATCTGAATTCACTATTTCAATTTGTTATCACTGTTTTAATTAAAGTTTAGTTTATCCAATTTCTTGTGTGGCGTACCCACGCTTCGTTTCTTGGCGTCTGTATAATTTAACGGAAAAATAAGCCTCAAATGACTCGTTGTCATAGTAACTAATAATTCCATGCTTGTTTCATTACTCTTTACTTACATTGTTAGAGATATTTGAATTTTTATTCAAATTTATTAAGTATTTTCCCAATGATTTTATTCCCTTATACTTCCTTTGGGATAATAAATGACATCACTATTATTTTTCTTTCCTTTCAAAGTTTACAATGATACCTCATAAGGTCATATTTTGTTACACTTTAACTATAGTCTAATTATTTGACATTTAATAAATAACATATCTTTCTTGAATTAAATTATTACAATATTATTTCTGTTTTAAAATAACTGATATATTAATACTGTCCCTTCACTGTTCTTAGATTAGTAAGATTTTTTGTGAAATTGATACAATTTGCATCTGAAAGTTCTTGGCAGTTAACTATTTTCATAGTTACAAACAGCCATGATTGTTTTTTAGTGTATTTCCCTTTTAAATTACCTTCTGAATTCAGCCTGATGGGCTTCATTTATTTGTTTGTGTTTTAATTATTATTCAACATAAATTTTTATTACTTTTCATTTAACATATAATAGTTAGGTTTATGGACTGTAAGTCCCTTTTCAGTCATATTCCTTCTTTAACATTGAATCAACTATTCTTTGCAAATTATAAATTATTCTTAATACTAACATTGATTTCTATCTTGTCTTATAAAGTATGGTGGTAAACATTGTCACTTTCTCTAATATTATTAAGGTTGATTCCCCTTTCAACATGGGGTGTTGTATTCTTTATAAATGTAATCTTTAATAACAAACTTTACTTCTATCCTATCATGCCATGTTAACACAAGTTATGGTACTGGGCTTTCTCCCTGATATGTCACATGCTTTCCTTATATTAATTTTAAATACTATCTTTAATTACTTCTAGGTATCCAATCAATTATAATTCCACTCTAATCATTGGTGGTTTATCAATGTTTTAAAGAGTGTCCATTTCCTTAGCATTCTAACTTGAATGTTTCACATTCACTTTCACTATTTTTATTTAGGGCATTCACTTCACTAAAACACTTCACTTTGGTTCACTGTTTTGTACTTAGTGTTATTTAATGGGTAACCCCTATATCTACTCCTACCATTTCTCACTATTTTGTTCTAGTATTATGTTTACTATAAACAACATTGGGCTAGTTGAGTTTTGGTTGAATCTAACCTTTCTGACAGGGTTAGTGTACTCTTCCTACACTACTTTGCTTTATAATTGTATTGTCTCAAAAATGGTTACATATGTTAAATCAATAATAATAATAACATTGGTTTTATTAATATATAATTATTTAAGGTTTATTGACCGTATTCTATCTTTAACATACAATCTTTCCCTTTTATATATGTGTGTTAGTTTCCCTTTGGGTTTTATCTGTCTCCTCTTCATTCTTCCTCTTCTTCTTCTTCAATAATCTTCATTTTCATTCTTCATCTTCTTCACTTCAGGTTTAAATTCTGTTTACTTGTATCGATCTGTCCTCTTCTTCTGGTTCTTCTTTAGTTCTGTGTCCATCATTGTTTTGTCTATCACATTTTCTTAAGTATGTTTGGGTTGTCGGCTCAATCATGTCAAAATATTTACATTTTAATAAGTATGTTATGTGGTTCCCTTCTTTATGTTTATGTTTTTTGGCTCAATCACTTGGGTTGGGTAATATCGTGGTACGTCATGTCAAAGTATTTACATTTTAATCATTTTTTACACATTTTATTTCATATGAAGTAGCTTTTATATTAAGAATTATC
Source organism: Magicicada septendecula (assembly GCA_034769895.1). Taxonomy (NCBI): domain Eukaryota; kingdom Metazoa; phylum Arthropoda; class Insecta; order Hemiptera; family Cicadidae; genus Magicicada; species Magicicada septendecula. Next base: position 142,269,287 of record CM068376.1, on the reverse strand, counting down.
TTTTTGATTACTGGTACGAGATTTGGCTTAATTGTATCGTTACATCATTTATAAGCTCTCTAAAGTAGTCCCAGTCAGTATTACAATTTGTGAGTGTTGGTAGACTTTCAGATTCAATTATAGTATTGCTAATAGTGGTAATAATTGGAGTGTGGTCAGAGGACAAATCAAGGCAAGATTCAACTTTGTAGTATTTATGAGACAAGCCTCGTATTAAAAAGAAATCAATGAGGTCAGGTATTTTATTTGTATCAGAAGGCCAATAGGTTGGTTGACCAGTGGACAGAAAGGACAGGGATTCTTGTCTAATGACGTTATATAAAATTCTACCTCTTGGATTAGCTAATCTCGAATCCCATTGCGGGTGTTTTGCATTGAAGTCACCTCCCACCACAAAACGTGCACCAAGAGTTCTAAGAAAGGAGCTGAAGTCAGTTTCACTGATTCTGTGTTTTGGGGGACAGTAGACTTCAGAAACAATCAGAGGGCCTCTTTGATCTTCAATTTAAATGTTTGTCGCCTGTAGGTGAGCAGTTTTGACTTTAGAGAAGAGATAATGTTTTATATTGTTTTGGATTAACAGAGCGGTTCCGCCACGAGCTGTACCGTCGGGATGTTGGGTATCATAAACAGTAAATCCTGGAATCCTAATATGGCTTCTGTCTGTGAAATGTGTCTCAGATATAAGCATTACATCTAACCTGTTGTCAATAAGAAAAGCTTTGAGTTCTAGGGTGCGTTGAGAGAGTCCATTGGCATTCCATAATCCAATCCTGTAATTGTTATTCATTATTAATTAGAAAGTTTATTGACAAGTGTTGTAAGGAGATTAAGCATGACGCTATTTTGCTGCACGAGTTGACTGAACATAGTCTCAAATTTTGTCAGGAAGTGTGAAAGTGTGATGTCCTCATTTGCTGTCTGTTTGAGATTGATTTCATAAGGGGGCAAGGATTCTGAGTGTAACTGTAGTCCTGCAATTTGAGCGTAAGTAGGAAAAGAGACGTTACGGGTATTCATGTTCTGTTCCGTGTTCATAGTCCTAAAAATTGAAGGGGTTCTCCTAGGTGTGGTGTTAGGTACGGGGCTTTTTCTGGCCTGCAGATTTTGATAAACTTCACAGCCTTTATAATTAGCTGTATGAGGACCATCACATAATGCACATGTGGCTGGTGTATCCTTAGATTTGGAACAAGTTGCGGAGTTGTGTTCACCTCCGCACTTGACACAATGGAAAGGTTTTCTACAGTATGTCTTACTGTGACCGTATGACTGACGAGTGCACTGGATTATGAAGTTTTTTTCTCCGAGGTGGCTCTACAGTAATCTGCATGTTACCTAAAGACCTTAGGTTATATATTTGTTTATTGTTTGCTGCAGGTTCAAGATCAACAAAGAAGAGAGGGAGGGGTGTTTTATCTACTCTTTTTTTGTGTCTAACGTTCATTATGTTTCTGACTGAGTGTCCTTTTTCTTTTAGTGCTTCTTTAATAAAGTGTACACCAATGCTAGGATGAATGTTTCTTATGACAACCCGGTATGCTCGCTGGTCTTTAATTTGATATGTATGGTAAATAATTTTTTCGTCTTCGAGGTGTCGGATTAATTTTCTGTAAGAATCAGGTGCAAAAGTGTTGATTTTCACTGTATTGTCATCGAACGATTTAGTACTGTACTGTTCTGAGTCCAAAATTTTTGTAAGGTTATTGATCATTTCATTGTAATTGACAATACCATGAAGGTATACAGGAGGAAGTCTAGGTACTTTCCGCTGAGCCAAGATTTGAGTAGGTTGGACGTCATCAGGGTCATCTATAGGTAACACCATAAATCTGTTGTGGTCATTAAGCTGAGTGTGTGTTTCAGATGTGTTTTCTGAAGACTGGCGACTTCTTTTTCGTTTTTTCACCATCTGCCAGCTGTGGGATCCGTCTTGTGTGAAATCAACATTAACATTTCTGCCTGGCTGTTGACTGTTATAGGATTGAAGGGGATTTTGCGGCACTGGGGGTAATGTAGACAGCATATTTGCAGTTCCTGAGTGGACCATAGGAACAGGTTCAACGTTAGTTGACAGGCCTGGTTGCTGATAATTCATTATTGTCGATAATTACAGTTTCTGGAAAGTCTGTTAGTAAATCAGCTCTAGATAAAGAAAATGTTTCAGTGTATTCGTGGGCTGAGCATGAAATGAAAAAGTCCTCAAATGAAATTGCTTCCGCAGTTTTCAACGAACTTCAGGGAAAAGTAAATAACAGGGCCTTAAACGTAGTTCATATTGTTCGACTGGTGGCTGATGGGTGCCCAGGACAGAACAAAAATACCACAATTTTATTGATGTGCCTTGCCTGGTTGGCTCATGCCCCATCAAATATTTAAAAAATGGAAATGGTTTTCCCTGTTAAGAGGGACTCATACATGCTCAGTGATAGAGTGTTTGGACTGATTGAAAGAGATGTACAAAAAATGGAAACTGTTATTCAGCTGGAGGAGTATCATCACATTTTCCAAAACCATGGTACCCTCAAAATTTTGTAACTGTCACTGGAAAGCTGAAGCAAAACAAATTGTCAAAGATCTGGCTGCACTTCATTTCCAAATTTCAAAAGTTCGAAAACTTGTTTTAACTAAAAAGAAATGCTCCATATATGTAAGTGGATAAAACAACTATAACATGGATATAGCACAGTCTTTGTCAATAACAAAGAAAGGCAAAAAGCCTATGGATATTAATCCAACAGAGTTAGTTATAGGCATCAAAGTGAAGCCCTCTAAAATATCTGACACTGAAAAATTGCTTCTTAAGCATTATGGTGAAAACTGGAAGGAACTGCAAAAAAAGCAATGGCTTAAGAAAATGACACCAAACCTAACTTCCTGAAGAAGCTTTTCATTGTGACTGTGAAAATACGCCTGCTGATGAATGCAACGATGTTATTGAGATTATTTTGCAAGATAATGACACCCAATAAAGTTTTGTTTTGACATTTGTGTTCCATCAGTATTGGTAATATTGCTGTTTAATTGAATTTGTTTCATTTTTAATAAAAGTACTGAATCTGTGTATTGTTTTTTTATAATAAATGACTTTTTGTTTTACTTTTTATCAACAAACTTTTATTTTATACTCCTGATAACTAAATTACTGCAACAGTCACCAGTATACTATCTTTGTTACAAAATCAGCCAACTCCCGATCTTGGTTACAAACATGGCCAACTCCATAATTCAGCTGCAAATTTCTGCTTACATTCTAACTCTAAAAAGCAGATATTAGTGTTTTTTTTTTTTCAATTTTTAGACTACCATGAATCTACAGAAAATCATTCAAGTTATTAGTGTTAATAATTTTATGAAAACCAGTTTTTCTGCTCTCCTGTAAAATTTTGCTAAACGGAGATGGCCATCTTTGTAACCAGGCTACTCATTATTTTACTATCACATAAATTAATGGCGCATTCAAAAACGCAAACATCAACTGTTTCTGTACTGTAACAAAACTTATTTTATACTGGAAACAACAAAACTGAGTTTTAAAGTACTAACAATATGTTTAAACTGCCAATTTATCATCATACTTAAAAAGCAGGTAAGTCACCCTTTTGCTATGGGATACTGATTACAAAAAAGGGGCGATCAATGCAACTGTTGTGTCACAATCAGAAATTCAAATGCAAACATCAAGTTATAATGTCCTATGCTTGTGTCCTGCAATTTAAAGTAGCTGCAAAATTCCTAATGTACAATACTACTGCCATGCCATGCCAATACATAGCTGTCATGTTCCTAATGCACACCTCTACTTTCACACAAAAATAGCATAAACATTAGCCAGTTATACTACGAGAATACTAATGTTAATGTTTATATGTTTAAGAATGTTGAACCTTAGTAAAAAAAAAACGAATAGCCTACTATTAAAATATATATTATCTTCTAGCACAGCCTATTCAAACATTGCTTCGACAAGTGTAACACTAAGTACATGTGACAAAACTACTTTCAGACACGTGTCTGACTAACCTGTATTGCTGCTTGCTTCACTTTAAGGCAGATTACCCTGGTATGGCAGGAACGGAAGGCTTTACTTCTTCATCAATCCATTCCCCTACTGTGACAATTCAAAATAAAAATACACTGTTATGTAAGGACACACATTACTTTATAGAAGGCATTAATAACATTTTTATAAAATTAAAATACTTTTTAAACACTAATGTTATGACATGTTTATTTAGTAATCCTACCTTAACATCACATATTTGAACATAATAAAAAAAAGAGATATTATAAAAACAAAACTTTCCAAGAAACTGTCAGATCAGTTAACAAAAATATGAAAAGCATGTTTTACTACACAATTAAAAAATAATCAATACAATCAAATGCCTATGATGCTTCTAAAGCCTTAGAACAAAAATTTCTACATGAATGCTACTTTCTAACTACAAAGTTTATACAAGTTCATAGAACATTATACTCAATTATATTTATGCTGTATATTATTCACTGTATATTGTGATAGATGACAGTTTCAATCAATTGCATCTTATGCATTATTTAATACTAAAGCAGTGTAAATACATACAAGCAGTACAGCATCGATTATCCGAACATCCATTAACCAAAAGATCTATTATCCAAACTTAATAAAAAGTACAATTATGTACTGTACTGTACAGTAATTGAACATAAAAAATTGTATACTATAAATTATTACAATACTATACAAAATAAATAAACGCTATAGCTATACAGCCTTACAATCGATAAACAAAGAATCAATAAACACACTTACATCAAGAAACTTCAATAAAAACATTTACAATTGATAAACAAACTGTGTTAATCTGGTGGAAGTCTGTCACCAAATGTCAGAGTCACCGATGACATTATTCAACATCAGTCTACCACACCGGCTCTTGTTCAGTTTGCAAGCGTTAGTAAGCTGAGTTACTGCATTCGTTCGTTGCTGTTCTTTTTACTTTAACTGCTTCACAATGTCTGCAAAAAGAAAAACAGTAGTGCTGTCAATAAACAATAAACTTAAAATTATTGATCATCTGAAGAAAAGAGAAACAGCTAGCACATTGGCTTCCGAATTTAACGTTTGTAAATCAACGATTACTGACATTAAAAAAAGTGAACTTATGTTAATGTCTTACAGTGGTAAACTAGAAACTTTGAAAGGTGCTACTTCCAGAAAAACTATGAAAACAGCTGAAAATGACAACTTAGATTGTGCAGTGCACACATGGTTTGTGAAACAAAGAAGCAAGGGTGAACCCTATATTGGGGCCTATTATCTGTGAGAAGAAGGCACTTATAATAAATGATAAACTTGGAGGCAATCCACAATTTAAAGCTACGACAGGCTGGTTGCAAAACTTCAAATCAAGACATGGTACATGACAGGTGAAATTTCAGGTGAAAAACTTTCTGCTAATTTTGAAAGTGCTGATAATTTTACGAAACAATTTTTGCTTATTATAAAATAAAAAGGGTACAACACTGAAAATATCTACAATGCTGATCAGACCAGGCTTGTGCCGGGGTTTGAATTTTCCCGGCGCGGTGAAAGCAATCAGTGCCGCCAACGTGTAGCAGCTGTGGTCGCCACAGCTAACTCTGTTATTATTAAGATGTGATTGCCAAGGCCGTGTCGGCGCAACGGCGACGTGATCTAGTAAACCAGTCAAACGTATCAGCTGTTCGTTGTACGGTTAGTAAGCGGCTTATCAAAGGTTACGATCGGCAAATCGGAACAAGTCAATTTTATGTAGGAGTGGGACCGAAGAATACAGGCATCATTCTCATTCCTTCGCCAACCTTCCAATAGAGTGTTCAATGGTCTGACGGCCCAGGGTTAAGTACTACGTAGATCTTTCCATATGACTTCGTAAGCCAGTAAAGGGTTTTCAGGTGAGGCTCAATTATATTATTCTATGTTCATTTAATGATGGGTTATGTGTTATATTTGTGTATGTGTGTGTGTGTGGCCCAGATCTCTGTAAAGCCTATTACAATTGTAAAACTGATTTACACGTTACTTCCGGTCTGGAAACATGTGGTGACATTGTATTTAATTGTCTTTTGGATAAAGTTAAAAGTAAAAAATTAAAAAGTAATGACTATAACTGGATAAAATAAACCATGCCAAATTAATAAGAGCAAATAAAGTGTTGATACAAATTGTGACAGTGTGTGTGGTGTCTGTGTTCCGAGGCGAGAGAGTGTATGGGTGGGTGTATTGACTGACGCCTGATCTCCAAATAAAAATGTTATATGGTCCCCGCACCAGCCGGGAGAAAGCAGAGATAGTGACATCAACACCGGTCACTACCAGCAGAGCAGTGCACCAGGATGCTCCCCGAAGCCGTCAGGCCCAGAAATACTCATCCTACAGAACACCGAAGGACCCACATATGCCCGTTATGAGACTTGCTGGAGATTCACCACACTCTAAGGACCATCTGCAGCACTCATGGCACACTAGTCAACATGGTACCCCTTGAGTTCTTCAACAAAAGTACAGGTGGGAGTGTTCTAATTATTATCCTTCAGTCAACAACAACTCAACAGACTGGCCCCTGGTATTTAGGTTAAACATCTTGTTAATGCTCTTAAAGAAAATGGTACAAGAACTCCAGCTGTTTTAAATAAAACTGTAACTGAATTTTTGTAATAACATAAATTAATCCTCTTAAAGAAAATGGTACAAGAAGTCTAGCTGTTTTAAATAAAACTGTAACTGAATTTTTGTAATAACATAAATTAATGCTCTTAAAGAAAATGGTACAAGAACGCCAGCTGTTTTAAATAAAACTGTAACTGAATACTTGTAATAACATAATGTTCTTAAGAAAAATGGTGCATGATTATAAGGGTGTCACATGTTAGCACTAATAAAAAAATTGTTACTTGTTACAAGAGAGTTTATTGCAAATCCTGTTACTCTGTTTGGGCTCCAGCACACTTTTCGCTTCCTCTAGGACAAGTAGCCTAGTTATTAAATTTTGCGTAACGGCCTAAGCGGCCGTGGTTTAACTGGAAAGCACTTAAAAAAAAAAGACGTAGTGTTAAGAAACGAAAAAGTTAATACAGAAAGCAATACAATTACGATGTGTGCAAATGCAAGACATTCCCACAGATTAGAATTTACTGTTATAGGGGAATCAATGTCAATAATTTCCCAGTAAAAAAAAAAAAAAAAAAAAAAGCTTGGGTGATCCTGTATTGTTGCTATTGGACAATGCCCCTGCACATCCTTCAGCTGATTCTTTACCTCAGCATGAGGATATTGCTGTGATGTTCATTCCACCCATTCCACCAAACGTGACAAGTATATTACAACCCATACACCAAAGTTTTATAGAAACATTTAAACGCCGCAAATCTTTTCTCTGGTACCTATTAGTACTTAGTGAAAATGAAGAATCCAAACAGTTAATAAAAGAATTTAATTTAAAGGAAAGTGCATATATGATTGCAGATGCCTGGGATAGCACAAAAACTGAAACTCTAAAACAAACTTGGAGAAAACTTCTAAATCAAATGTTAAAAATGAGGAACATAAATCTGATACTGAACATCAAGACACAGATATTGAAATCATGCATCAAATGGTACAGAATATTCCTCAGTTTAAAAAGTGTAAATAACAAAGAAGAAGATAATTGGCTAAAGGTGAATGAAGCTGATCCTGGTTTTCAGTTATTAACCGATGAAGAGATAGTTGAGTCATTAAATGAACGTAATGAAAACAAAACAGATTCAGATGAAGACGGCGAGAATGCTACTAATACAAAACCACCGATGGCAGCAAAAGCTTTTGATGCACTTGAGACTGTTCTAAAGTGGGCCGAAACAGAAAACAAGATAGATTGTATTCAGCTTATGAATTTTAAGGACTTCAGTTTTTAGCAGTGAAAAAACAAGGTATCGGTTTGAAGCAGACAGTGATAGAACAATTCTTCAAAAAAGTGTAAACCATGGTACTTATGTTTTTAATTTTTAATTAATTTTCTATTACAGTGTTTGTCATTAAACTCTAATTTTGTTTAAATTAACTTTTGGTTTTTATTAATTACACTCAGATTTAATTCAATCATTTTTAGCCTTAGTAATACATTACAGTACAGTATTAAATAAAACTGTAACTGAATACTTGTAATAACATAATGTTCTTAAGAAAAATGGTGCATGATTATAAGGGTGTCACATGTTAGCACTAATAAAAAAATTGTTACTTGTTACAAGAGAGTTTATTGCAAATCCTGTTACTCTGTTTGGGCTCCAGCACACTTTTCGCTTCCTCTAGGACAAGTAGCCTAGTTATTAAATTTTGCGTAACGGCCTAAGCGGCCGTGGTTTAACTGGAAAGCACTTTAAAAAAAAAGACGTTAGTGTTAAGAAACGAAAAAGTTAATACAGAAAGCAATACAATTACGATGTGTGCAAATGCAAGACATTCCCACAGATTAGAATTTACTGTTATAGGGGAATCAATGTCAATAATTTCCCAGTAAAAAAAAAAAAAAAAAAAAAAAAAAGCTTGGGTGATCCTGTATTGTTGCTATTGGACAATGCCCCTGCACATCCTTCAGCTGATTCTTTACCTCAGCATGAGGATATTGCTGTGATGTTCATTCCACCCATTCCACCAAACGTGACAAGTATATTACAACCCATACACCAAAGTTTTATAGAAACATTTAAACGCCGCAAATCTTTTCTCTGGTACCTATTAGTACTTAGTGAAAATGAAGAATCCAAACAGTTAATAAAAGAATTTAATTTAAAGGAAAGTGCATATATGATTGCAGATGCCTGGGATAGCACAAAAACTGAAACTCTAAAACAAACTTGGAGAAAACTTCTAAATCAAATGTTAAAAATGAGGAACATAAATCTGATACTGAACATCAAGACACAGATATTGAAATCATGCATCAAATGGTACAGAATATTCCTCAGTTTAAAAAGTGTAACAAAGAAGAAGATAATTGGCTAAAGGTGAATGAAGCTGATCCTGGTTTTCAGTTATTAACCGATGAAGAGATAGTTGAGTCATTAAATGAACGTAATGAAAACAAAACAGATTCAGATGAAGACGGCGAGAATGCTACTAATACAAAACCACCGATGGCAGCAAAAGCTTTTGATGCACTTGAGACTGTTCTAAAGTGGGCCGAAACAAAAAACAAGATAGATTGTATTCAGCTTATGAATTTTAAGGACTTCAGTTTTTAGCAGTGAAAAAACAAGGTATCGGTTTGAAGCAGACAGTGATAGAACAATTCTTCAAAAAAGTGTAAACCATGGTACTTATGTTTTTAATTTTTAATTAATTTTCTATTACAGTGTTTGTCATTAAACTCTAATTTTGTTTAAATTAACTTTTGGTTTTTATTAATTACACTCAGATTTAATTCAATCATTTTTAGCCTTAGTAATACATTACAGTACAGTATACAGGTGGGTCATTCCATGCCAAACCAACCAAAATTTTTTTTAAGATTCAACCTGACCATTTCAGATTTCAATGAAACTTTCAAGAATCATTCTCCCTTATGATAGAAATGAGAATATATTTTTAGATTTTTTTTATCTGTTTGGGTTTTGATGTAATTAATTTTTAAAATTTAGAAAAAATACAGTTTTTCAGCTTCACAAACTTTTTAATTCTTGAATAACTCAAGTTCTATAAGGCCTAGAGACTTGCTTGACCCCTCATTTTAAAGAGCATCTTACAAGGTTTAATTTGATATGCTACTTGACTATGTTTGGTGAAATCTGTTTTTTTTTTTTTGAAAATCCAAAAAACATTTTTACATACATTTTTGAGATAACGTTTTTAAAAAAATTGAAAAAATATGTTACTTGTAATATTATAAGCTATAAATCCTGAAACGTTTAGAGTGGGATCTTAATGGAATCAGGAGTTATGACAAAAACCTTAAAGTAATGTACAATGCATCTATAGGCTAATAACTTTTGTTTTGTGTTTACACGTTAACAGACAATTTGTAAAATCTACATTTTTTTGTTACTTTCATCATACTAATACATAGTCAATCATCATAACAAGGAAGGTTACATACCTGGTTTTACATGATAATAATAAGTTTTTTTCTTGGTTAGCACTCAGTCATTTTGTAATCGCACCAAAATACCTAAATAGATCTTAGTTCTTCTTTAATTTAACAGATAATTTCTTGTTTACATTTTTAGTTTCTAAGTCTGTAAGGCGATAAACTCTTCCTGTTGCTGTTGTAGGATCAACTTTTGTTAAAACCTCACTTTTGTGCACAACTAATATGTCAGTAAATTGTGGGTATTTGAAAGATGGAGAAGGGCCATGTGGTTCCAAAAAACTTATTTTTACTTCATCTCCTTCTACTCCTAACACACAACCTGACCACCACTTGTCTGAGTATTGGCATGTGACAAAGCCAACAATGTCATTAGTGTCCAAATCAGCATCAGTGTCGTCAGCTGAAACTATTTCTACACTTGATACCTCTGAAAATGAGTGGATTTTCACTAAAACTCTAGTCTCACTCACAGGAGTGTAACTGTGAAATTGCTGAGTGCCCTTTATTGTTGTTGCTGTTTCAAACCGTCTCTTCATGGTCTGCTCCTCTGCCTCATGTTCGTCTTTAGTGGAATACAAAAAACTGATGTTGTCAATACTGGCTTTAGCCCAATCATAAAGTTGGCGAGGGCTCATGATTTGTTCACTGTAAACCATACGTAGAGTGGCCAATGCTGCTAACGTTTTAGTTCCTCCTACACAGTCACATGCATTCTTTCCATGTGACGATACAAAAAAGTTGCATTCAGCCTTAATTCCAAAATCATTCTCATGATGGCAGAGATTGAGGAAGTTGGATTTGTTTTTGTACGGTACTGTGATGCTGCTCTGTCTGAAAAATAATGGAGCTTTTCGGGCTTATGAGGGAGGTTCTGTTTAAGAAAGTAAATCATGAGGCGTTGAAATAAATGAACAGCAATGGTATCGTGTGTCATACAATCAGAAATGATAACTAAGCTAAGGTATGCCAGTTTTTGCTTTCCTCATCCATGTAGTATATAACAAACGGATGTATTGTTGCTTGAGCATTATTCCAGTGAAAGCCTTGTGCAGCATCTTGAAGTACAAATGCATAATTTTCAGCAAAATCACAAAGCACAATGCACTGGTTTTGAGGCAGATTTTCTTTTAAGTGACACAAGTACGAAGGCTGTTGAGTAGCAATGAAAGAATGTCTTACGAGTTTTGGCAAACTCTGAAACAAATAACGCACAAACTCTTCTGTTGGTTTTGTAACAGTTTCCAGGACACACTTGTTATCAATCTGCATCCATTGTTTGAAACTCACATTTTCAATGCTATTTAGCTCAAAAGCTTCTTCAAACCTTGCCTTCAAATCGTCACTTCCTGGGCAATTAACACAATTTGCAAAAAAACATTTACATGTTGGAGTTTTGCAAATTATATTGCTTGTTAGATCTTTGTATGTTTTAATAGGGAGCTCACCATTTGTTAATTCAGGTATTTTACACTGAGCCATCATTAATTTGGCATTCTGATGTATTGTGCAAACGCAAACAGTGTGTGCCCCACTGGAACCAAGAAGAACACGATGCTTGGGATGAAGCTCACAAAATTTAGTAAATCCAATTTTCTGATCTGGGTAACGCTCCTTGAATAGTACATATGCTTCTCTTAATGTACTTAGAATTAAATACTTTTGCACATGTACACGTTTGCCATATTTTTTCACCGAAACAAAGTCTTTTTTACCTAGCATTTGACGACTAACTTCATTATTTTGATAGAAGTCCTTGACTAAGGCCACCCTTGCAGGGTCCAATGTTCTTCCAGGCTTTGGGTCTGGGGATGACACAACACCTTTTTCGTGTAACAGTTTTTTTGCCTTTCTAGCCGTAAAGTTAGACACTCCAAATTCAGTTTCAATTGTTTTTAGAGTCCAGCTTTTGGGAAGTGTAGTTAGAATCTGCATTCTCACACTTTTGTCTGTAATAGTGTTGAACTTTTCTTTTAATTGATTAATAACTTCATTGTCATTATTTTTTAAGGCGTCAGAGTCAGAGGTACCTGGACTTAAATTTAGAACTTTTGTTCAGAAAGCTTCAGTCACTTTTTTTATCTTTTCATCTGGGTATTTTTTTTTCTTTTAAATGTTTTCTTTTTATTGGTGTTTCATCTATAGCAGCAAGACTTTTGTTTAAGGCTTCAATTGCCTCTACTTTCTCTGGAGTTGAACATGTGTTTTGAACTTGTACTTCAGGAACATTCAAATCATACTGCAATTCTGAGCTGTCCGAATGCAATTCTTCTTGCTCAGTTGGAATTTCTGGAAGCTTTAAAACAGCTTTACGACAACCACAACATATCTTGTCGCCTTCACGTAAATTGACATTTTTATGTTTTAAAACATTTTCATTCACAGGTCTCAAGCTTTTTTGTAGTAATAATGACCAGCCTTTTTAAACGGATTACAACAATATACTGAAAACATTTTGTCTGACTGGGTTCACCCATATCGTTATCACAGGAGAACACTTCTTTCACATCCACTAAAAAAGTAATAATGTATAAAAATCATACTTTTATGCAAAACACTTTTTAAGTGACACTGCCAACAACTAATTGTTCACTCACTGAGATCTTAAAGGAAACTAAGCAAAAACTGAGCTAGAATGGGTATGAGTCACGCTCCTGTAAGAACATGAATCAGGCAAGTCTGTACAGGCTTTCTGTGCTGTGCCAGAACACCTGTAATTGGCAGATATTTTATTCACACTGATCTTAAATAAGTTATGGCTTCATTATTTGTTTGTAGGTTTAGTAAACCTTTATTATAATCCCTATTGTAAATTGGTTACCTTAGAGCCTATGTATATTTGTTACCTTTAAAAAAAATTTAAGATTGATTGCAATCTAGCCCTTACCTTAAAACACTGTCATACGTTTTTTGGCATAACTCCTGATCCCATTGAGATCCCACTTTAAAAGTTTCAGGATCTATAGCTTATAATATTACAAGAAACATATATTTTTTCAAATTTTTTAAAAAACACTATTTCAAAAATGTATGTAAATGTTTTTTGGATTTTCAAAAAAAAAAAATCACCAAACATAGTCAAGTAGCATATCAAATTAAAACCTTATAAGATTCTCTTTAAAATGAGGGCTCAAGCAAAGCCTCTAGGCCTTATAGAACTTGAGTTATTCAAGAATTAAAAAGTTTGTGAAAGACGAAAAACAGTATTTTTTCTAAATTTTAAAAATTAATTACATCAAAAACCAAACAGATAAAAAAAATCTAAACATATATTCTCATTTCTATCATACGGGAGAACGATTCCTGAAAGTTTCATTGAAATCTGAAATGGTCAGGTTGAGTGACAGGTTGATTTGGCATGGAATGACCCAGGTTGCTGTAATTATATAACATATAATTATATACATTTCTGTATGCTAGAAATGATTTTGTAATAAAACCCTTTGTTTTTGTAAAGAGAAATTATGTTTTCAATTTACAATCTATTATCCGAACGGGCCCTCGTCCCGAGGGGTTCAGTTAATCAATGCTCTACTGTACTTCTTATTTTTTCAGGACCAAGGGGGGCCCTTGCCTCCCTAAAACTCTGAAAAATATTCACGAATTATCTGAAAATTTTTTAATTACACTAGTGGAATGATCGTTTGGTACTTTGTTGAACACGTTAATAATATTTAGATCTAATAAACACCTACTTGGTTTAGTCCTACAAACATTATATTAATCCCTACAATTGTTTCTAGATTTATCTACTTCTAGTGAAGAAAGTTTAAAATGTCAGATGCTTAGAAAGAGTACTTTAACAGATACAGTCATCCATGTACATTTTAGACATCATACAACATAAAGTCCTTTTTATTATAAGATGCATAGACAACTAACCATTCTGATGTCTGGATAATAATGAAATAATATAATATTTCAAGCAAAAACTAAATGTTACAAAAATATAGTCGGGTCATTCCATGTCAAATCAACAAATGAAAGTATGATTTTCAACCTTACCCTCTTGGATTTAATTGAAATTAAGTATGCATGTAGTATTCATAAATAGTAACACAAATCAATTTTTTCACATTTTTCTGACGAAAGGTTACTGAGTAATGGGTGCTCAAAAATGTAAAAAAAAATCAAATTTTTGACTTGTGCAACAATATTGATTTGTTCACAACTTGTGTTCTAATTAAGCTAGAACAATTACATTGAGTTCATTTGAAAGCTCTTTTAATACGTGTATAACCGCACGTATGCCTTGACCTTGGATTCGGCTCATACAGATGAAACTGCGTTGTGTTCTTATACGAGGGGGGGGGGGAATTGGCCTAACATTTACATATATTAAAATACAATAAATTTAACCTTTCCCCGTACCAATGAACCTTAAGATGGACTTTCGTGCCGTCACAATATGATATAAAACATAATTAGTTGAAAATATATATACATATTTTTTATAAACACATCATTATTGAATTTACTGAATTTTGAAAAACTGTATTTTTAAAATTCTCAAAAAAATATATGTGAAAGATACTGTTTTCCTCTACATATTCTGAAAGTTTCAATTTGGGATGAGCATCGGATCACTATCAAAAGTAATTTTATGTTTATCACAATTCTGTAAAATGTCATTCAGATAGGTGAATTATTATTATTGCTATGTGTTATTGTATAGCTAAATGTGGACATCAAAATAAAATAGGTTATAATAGATGGTAGACAAAAACAATATTTGCCTTATCAATGTTGAATTAACAAATACAACAAGTTGCAAACCTTTAAAAAAAATCGAGACAGCTGAATACCAGAGATAGGCCTAAATTCAGTTAGTTATTAGTTCTTGTTACTGAGAGGAGTCACATCAGTCCAATTCATCATGCTTCTAGCCAATCAGTTTGTTGCACATCACCATTTCTGCCTGGGATAATGTATATGTTCGCCCTGTAGCAGTTTGAGGGTTCAAGATTGCCTTTACTTCCCTGCTGCTTACGGAAAGAATGTCTGCATGACTGTGGAATGTGAAAGATGTGGACGGTCCATGTGGATGTAAGAAGCTAACTGTGATTTCATCCTTTTCCTGATTTTTTCCAATTATGCAGGATAACCACCAGTGTCCATTATATTCACAAGCAATATATCCTTTGATGTCATCAAACGGTATTGGATCACTGTCAACAGCTGTCACCAGTTCAATTTTGCTTTCATTAGAGTCCGAATACACTTTTGTTATTATTTTGTTCTTGCTTAGGGGAATAAAAGTGTGAAGCTTTTGTGTCCCTACAGTTGTGCAGCATTTCTCAAATCTCTCTGTAAGTTTCAATTCTTCATTTTCATGATCTTCCATAGTAGCATACTTGAAATTGATCCCTTCTACATTATCCTTGGCAAATACATAAAGTTGTTCGGGTGTCATGATTTGATCAGCGTATGGTCGTTGCAGACTTGCTCAAGCAGCCAGTCGCTTGACTGTTCCACCAACACCATCGCTAGCACCTTTACCATGAGAGGTGGCTGAAAAATGCCACTGGGCTTCGATATGGAAATCTTCTTCATGATAGCACAGGTTGATGAAGTTTTTTCCATTTTTATACTGAGCTGCCGCTCCGTCAGAGAAGTAATATATTTTACTTGGTTTTTTATTAAATTTTTTGGTCAGAAAGTCAATCAAGTAGGACTGGAACAGACGCACAGCAACAGTCATGTTTGAGGCATTCTGATATGATGGCAAGACTTGTGTGCTCAAGTTTGTCGCCATCCTTGTAATAAGCTACAAAGAGATGAATTTTTGTTTGTGTGTTGGTCCAATGGTAACCTTGAACTTCATCCTGTACAACAAAAGTGTAATTCTCAGCAAAACACAAATCACCAAAAACTCACCTTCTTTAAGCTCATTTTTCAATCTTTTTTGGAACGTTGATTGTTGACTGGCCACAAAGGAATGTCGTGTTAATGATTTTAATTTGTCAAAAAAGAATCAATAAAGTTGTCGGAAGATTTTGTCACTGTTTCTAGAGATGTACGATCAACAGAGACCCATTGTTTGTAAGTTATCTGGTCAATATCATTAGTATCCAACAATTCTTGTAAATACTTTTTAAGTGTTTCTGGTCCTGGACAGAATTGACATTCACCAAAGTGGCAAGCAGGTAATGATGGGTTACACACAACTCTTGCAATGCAGTCTTTGTAGGTTTTTATTGGACTATCATCATTCATTGTCAGCTGAGGAATGTTACACCCAGTCAGCATAAGTTTGAAGTTTTGGTGAGTAGTACACACACAAACACTATGTGTACCACTACTTCCAGCTACAATTTTTGGGACGTAGCTCTGCAAACTTTGAAAACCCAATGCAGAGCCCTGGATAGTTGTCTTTGAAGTGTGCATAAATTTCTTTCAAATTACTTAAAACTAATCGTTTTTGCACTTGAATTTTATCTCCATCAACTCTTATGAGCACAAAATCTTTTTTCCCAGGCATTGGCCTGCTTATCTCATCAGAACAATAAAAGTTTTTTACTAAATCAGCAGTCGTTTGATTAAGAGTCTTGCCAGGTTTTGGATTGGGAGAAGACAAAATACCCTTGGCCTTCACCAAATCTTTTACTTTTCTAGCCATGTAGGTTGTTATGTTAAATTCCTCTTGAAGCTTCTTAACACTCCAGCTTTTAGGTAAAATGGTGAGAATTTCCATCTGTTTACTTCGAGATGTGTAAGTACTAAATTTCTCTTTCAGCTGAACGATCATCTCTGATTCTGAATGATCATCTAACTCTTCTTCACCAGAAGGCAGCAACAATACTTTTCTTTGGATTGCTGAAGTTACTTTTATTAGTTTTTTCTTAGGATACTTTGCCTCACATAGTCGTTTTTTCTTAATTGGCAATTCACCAACAGACTGCAAAGAAGCATTCAAAGTTTCTAGGGCTGCACTTGCAGCAATGTCTTGTTCATCACTACAACTTAACAACTTTTCACTTTTTTGTTTGACCTCAGAACACACTAGATCGTCATCGTTTTCTGTGCTAGACATATTAGAAAGTTCTACTTGTGAAATTTTTTTCCGGCACTTGTTAGGAAAATGTTAATGTTAGGAAAGGTTTTATTTCTATCATCTATTGGGAAACAGGACGCAAGTTTTTCTTATGGTTATTGTGACCCTTTTCATTAAAAGGATTACAGCACAAAGCTGAAATTTTAGGCATTTTATGTCATTCTCAAATGAACAGTCTAATTTTTATAAATCGTTTTCAAAGTTCAATGCATCAGCTTTCTGTATTTAGGAATACACAACATTACTTCTCCATTTTTTCACAACCTGGAATAAAATTTAAGGTTATGTTAATAGTTTGCAAATATTAACTGGTTGTAGGCATATAAACTTATACACTGTTGTGAGAATTGTACAAAAGTACCTTTAAGCTAATTTCAAAACACATTTCAGAATTAATCACATTATTTCACTTTATAGGCTATGTCACACCAAAAGAAAATGTACAGGTCAATTTCAACAACAGTTGACAACAGCTGACTGAATATTATCCGATGACAAAATACTAAACAGATGGGAGATAGTCACAACAACCAACCATTTTGTATATAGTCTTTAAAATGAGATTTTTTTGCTTGTACACGGAAAACCTAGATCACTGTATTAAGATATATATTTTAGATATGTAGGTCGATTTATTAATTTTGAGCTATTAATTTAGCTAGTGCTAAGCTTTAAAACACAGTTATTTGTATGAAAAGTACAATTTTGTAGGCCAAGTAATAAATCCAACTATGATTCTGTAAAATTGTCACGGGTAGCAAAATAAAAATAATAATAATTCACCGATCTGAATGACGTTTTACAGAATCGTGATAAACATAAAATTACTTTTGATAGTGATCACATGCTCATCCCAAGTTGAAACTTTCAGAATATGTAGAGGAAAACAGTATCTTTCACATACATTTTTTTGAGAATTTAAAAATAGTTTTTCAAAATTCAGTAAATTGATTTTTTAACTTATCTTTCCTTAACTTACTTGAAAAGCTTGATGCATTGTGATTACTTAGATATAACAAGAGACTGTACTGGATGTGACAATTTACTGTATTGTTTTGATGAGCCAAGTTTATAAACCTAAAAATTTTTACTCTTAGATAAAGTGTGTAGCATGCTGGCAAAGTGAATACACATACAAGGTTTAATCCAAAAAAATTTTTACTCGAATTATAAGCAAACAGTACTCAATAATAACGCTCTACTGGTATTTGAAGTAGTATGTGGTATACTAGAATCTCATGTGAGGTTGTACTGACAGACATAAATGTTTTTTATAAATATGAATTTATGAAATTAAAAATATTTTTGTCAACTTCAGTTATTTGTAAACAAAAGAAAATACTTGTATGTCTATTGTTACCTATTTCTGATACCTTTATGTAACTCTATAATTCAGTACATTTATACAACTGAAAATATGTTCAGCAGCTTAAGGCCCACTAAAATTCCCGTATGACTGACAGCTGTAACTGCATGCCCATAACTGTACTACAATATTGCCCATAACTTAATTATATTATCGTATTGGGCTCTGGTAAACCATTACAGACACTATTCCAGAAACACATCAGTACTTCACATTTGGATTTGTTTTTGTTAGTCTTAATAACGCACCACTAGATTTAGTTTAAGGTTTATCTATACTTTTTTATGACAAATAATTCACTCAGTGGAATGTGGCAAAAGTGGCACATGGTACAAAAATGTTGCCCACCACTGGTCTAAGCAGTATATTCCCAAAGATGATTCTACTATCTACTGTTTTCCGGGCTAGTTGCTTCTACTGTTTTATCAGAGTAGTATTTTTACTCCAAGTTATCAAAATTGGAGTAATCAATACACAAATTATCCTAGTAATCTGTGACAGCTGGTTTGTTAATTGATCTGATAAGGAATAGTCCTTTTAAATTCCAGTATGAACAGTATATAGCATACAGTTTTCTTATCATTTCTCATCGGATTTACACTTTAATATCGTTAACATATGATATAAGAAACAACAGCCAAAAATTGGTCCAAATTTGTACTTACTGTACTAAAAGAAACGATACTGGTCTCATACAATTCTGTGCCAATAATGGCAGTGGATACTTGTACACAGGGCCGGCCCTGGGGTAGAGCGAGAGGAGTGACCGCTCTAGGTGTCAGGTAAGGAGCAGCGCCAAAATCTCGCCTCTCTCAGCGTCATGAAAGGATTGTGATTAATAGTAATTTTGTTTATGTTGCAGCAAGACCGCAATATGAACAGCAACTTAATTTTGATTCAATAAACGTATTGATTTTTAAAAGTTGGTGTTTTACTTAACAGAAATTGAATTATAATTGATTTGAAAGGTGTCGACCAAGGGGCACCGAACGGGATTCTCGCTCCACCCTAATAAAGGGCTAGGGCCGCCGCTGCTTGTACATACTTTGATATCTACCTAAAAATCTAAACTCCTTTTAAATTCATTTTTCACAAAATATTTGCACACATACATTTTTCTTAAATTTATTTTATTTAGAATTGTATCATATTTAATTTCATAGTATAATGATATGAATACATTTGTTTAACAAAATTTCTACATGACTCCATACTTAAAATAAGACAGTAAATTTGAAAGTAGATGAAATAACAAATTTACTCAACAATTAGAAACTCAAGGAATTAAAAGGTTGTTAATAAAACAAATAAGAAAAAAACAATGTCTTTGCACCATCAGTACTGGAGATATTACACAATTAACATAGTTTTGAGGGTTCTGATTCAAGAGGCCAACACTAATGGAACAATGGGATGGAAAATCTTTCCACCAACACAAGTCACTTTAGCATAAATAATGTATTGTTTTGTTTTCTCCAAGAACAGAATGCAATCAATGAAACTGAAATACTGAATTGGCCAATAACAATGTTAAACCTGTAACACCGTGTAATAGTATACAACAACCACAAGCAGTAAATGTGAATGGTAAGCTCTAAGGCCCAAAGTAGGGCCTATTTATATATAAATGTTTTTGTAAGGCAATGTACAGTTTATATATTAACTGGTGTTACAAAATTTATAAGACTGCACTTTCAGATCACCGATATAATTTTCTGGTAAATTGTCCAGGTGAAAGAGTTTCACGAACTTTTAATCACTTGACAGGCTTTAATATGTGGATAATAGCCTATGGATAAAAATTTCAAGTAAACAAATGTTTCAAGAATTTGCAATTTTAAGTATCTATCATTTGTTTGCTCAACATGGCACAACAAAACAGCATTTGTAATAAATGTGTTGAATTTTCTTAAAAACTTAACCTCCTATAATACTAACTTTGTATTCATAGACATTTCTTAAATTGATTTTATTTAGAAATACCGCTAGCAAGTACAGTATTTTTTTACGAATAAGAAATTTTCTTTTCTAACGATACGAATAAATTTCATTCGAACAAAACTTCCGAAGAATGTCGGTAAAGTTAACTTGAAAGTGCAGAAAATCGGAGATTTTTTTATTCAATTAGAAATTCACGGTATTGTACTTTACCATGAGGTAACTAATAAACTTAATAACATCCATTATCTACCACAATCATTGGAAGTTTGACATAGTGCAAACAATGAACAAAAGCCATAACCAAAGTTTCTACATACCAGCCTGCTGTCTGATAATCCACTTACGTGCAGTTACAAGAACATGAAACGATACTTAGTCAACCTTACAAAACCCAACATAGCAAAACTTCACACTGTACTACAATTAACTAGTACAAACATACATGATACAATACGAACGCTCCGCAATTCAAAATTACAGAGCAAATACACTGACACTGACCAAACACACTAACATCGATTGTGTCATTACATGTCGATTATGTAGGCAATATCGATTGCCTAGATATTTGAGATACAGTACCTGTGTTTTCATGAACATCATTTCATAGTATACAATTAATATCAAACTCATAGATATCACAATGAAAGTTATATAAAAATTTGACATCCACTTGTAAAAAATATATAATAAGTATGAAACGAAAAATATAATACTGTAACAGTCTCCTCATGTAGTCTCACTATTGTCATAATTTCTCCTGACGTATCGGCTTTAAAAATCTGAAATCAACTTTATAATTGCACTATATAACAATGAAAGTGGAAGCAGACGATAGCACAGGCCACTATTACTGACTCCTTAGCACGCAAAGGCTGCAATACTACCCGTCCCACTAAACGGCGCGGCGTGCACTATTGATGCACACAAATTCTGCCATAGTGAGGGCGACTAACGCGCGAATTCAAATTGTTTATATGAACAAATGCACGTATGGCCTAAAAAATTGGTGTCGCTTTAATGTGTGTTGTCAATAATTCATCATGCGTGTATTCAAAATAAAAAATATATGCAATTTATTATACCAGTCAGACAATCACTAAGATACAGCCGTTAGAAACATTAACGATTGTTAGAAACTGTCCATTCAGAAGAAAATTAACATACATTCCTGTAACGGAGCATTATTTAGCCTACAGAACTGCACAAAATTGTTAAAGTTCTATATTATGTCTCAATTTTGCGTTTGAATTCGCCAATAAAAAAAAGTTAGTTATTAAATAAATGTTAGATATGAAAATGAATTCCAAACTTCGGTTGAATGTTTTAAAAATTATAATTTACATAAATATACACATAAATGTGTGTGTGTACTCATATATATATATATATATATATATATATATTTATGTAATTACCGATTATTTAAACTATAATATATTATAGTAATTTATATATTTATCCATTATAATTTATTTTATATATACTTTTATATATATATATTATATATATATATATATATATATATATATATAGAGAGAGAGAGAGAGAGAGAGAGAGAGAGAGAGAGCGACATTACAATTTATAAATGATGTATTGGAAGAGTACTCAGCGTAACTATCAAATAACTTACCAGCTAGGTCATGGGATTTCTGTGTTCGTTACGTTAAGTCCCTTTTGTTGCGCATTAAATTTTATATGAGAAGAGAGGAGAAAGATTTTGTGGCGTGGAATAAATGTTAATAAAATATTGATTTATAGAAAAAGAGATTCTTTAAAAATTAAAAAGAAATATGTATTAAAAGTTGCCTTTAAGAGAAGCTGTTTTACACATATTAAGTTAGTCATAGTACGTATATATTTTATAAATTACACATACATAATATGCACACAAGTAAAATAAACATAGATATTGACATATAAATAACAAAGATAAAACACGTATAAAAATAATTCTAAAATTGAAAAATTGTTAAAAAATTTATAAAATTGTTTTAATTACTTGGGTGTCTGATATTACAATATAAAATTCAAGTAATTATTTCCAATATTGCAAATCTATATACTGTATATAAAAGCCAAATACGACTGACTGATTCATACACTCACTCATCACGAAATCTCCATAACTATAAAGAGTACAACCTTGAAATTCGGCACGCATGTTCCTCTTGGCGTCTAGGTGCTCGCTAAGAAAGGGTTTTGAAAACTTTAACGCCTAACCGTGAAAAAAACGCAAAAACCGCTAAAAAACCTGACACCGATAATGCAGATTTTTTCAACTGTACGCTTCCTGGAAGTTTAATGTTTATTTTTTACTTTCCTTTAGGGTTTTGGGGAGTTACTAAAACACTATTTTTTTCATCTAACCTATAACCACGAGGAGGCGCGAAAATAATCGCGAAACAGTTCACCCTGTCCCTCTATTCCTTGCTATGTGGCGTTTAGGGTTTATTTTGAGTTCTAAGTTCGGAACATATATTCCGAACAGGATACGGAGACACTGTTTGGCCAGTTGCGTACGAAAAACGTTCAAGCAAACAAAATAAACCCTTTTTCGATTGTACTACAAATGGTTCAATGTTCAATGCTGGTGAAACACAGCACTTATACGTAAGCCTATCTATCTATATATATATTATAAAGTTCTTTGCTTGTTCTTATATTTATTTTTATTAATATAAGGAGATAAATGGTTGTTTTGTGAAGTGACCTACCTGCTATGCGTTCTTATGACTTCTTCCGACTAAGGGCGTAGGAGTTTGTGTTTTGAATTCGCAAATAGGTTAATTCAAGTGTGCAAAGTACTGTTATAGTTATTTTGAATAGTTTTGTGATGTTGGTAGGCTTTGTAGTACAGCAATAAAAATACGGTGGTGGATAAAATTGGAGTTTATTACTGTAATAGGACATATGTATGAAAATCTTATAACTAGAGCAATCCTTACATACTAAACAGTAATTTGTATCTTGTACGATGTTTTCTGAATGGGTATTAGCATTCAGAAGACGAGCTTATTATTTTCAATTGATACGAGTTATATTTTTCATTAATTTCAAGAAGTTAATTTTAAAACAATTTAATCTATGGAATTTTCAATTCTTTTGTACTTTCGTACGGATTTTATTACTTTAGATGATTTAAATACTCTGAAAATAAGTTAGCTGTGAATCTAGTTCAACGTGCTTTCATTTACTTGGATTGTTTCACGTATACTGCAGTATAGGTCTCTAAGTAATTCAATGTTAGTATTTATATAGCGCTTGTAATATACGTCTAATTCTTATCTATTGATTATTACTTAAGCTTATACGTGTTATACAGATTATCACAGTATGAATGTATCTTATTAATCTAGAGTCTCTGTTTTATTGGCATCTGAATCAATTTAGTTTTACAATGATTTAAAAGAAAAAGAATAACCTTTTGAGAAGTTTATAAATTATATTTGACTTCCCTTGTTCTGAAGATCGTGATGAGGTGCTCCCGGGGTTCCTTGGTTTTCCTGGTCCAATCTGCTAGTGGCGATGATTTCCTCTGCGTCTTGGGTTCCACGGCTAAGATTTCGGGAATCAGCAACACTCAGCTCCTTCTGCAACTGTTGATGACTTAACGTCTGTGGCTTTAACTGCTGCAACGGCGTCAGGCCCCTCGGTCCGGTATACGCTGCACTCCTGGGGTGTGTATCACGCCTTGGGTTGCGCTCTGCTTCGTCAATTCTTCAGCTTGTACCACGTACTAGACGGCCTCGTTCTGTTGTACTCTCGATGTGTCTTCACGTATTATATAACTGATCTCACATGCGTAAGTCAACAGGTTAATGTTTTCAGCTGAACGCTTATTTGTTGAAAAAAAGTAAGAGTATCGTAAGTAATTTTGTTTCTTCACAGGTCGAGTCGTTACAGTTGAGTGCCTGTGTTCAGCCCGAATCTAACGGTTCGTTTAAATTTTTAGAATAATTTGATTGGCTGAAACACCCCCCTTCTCCTTGTAATTCAACTCACCTCACTTGTGTGAACGAAAAAAATTCTCACAGTTTGAGAATTGTTATTAGTCTTAATATTTTGAAAAAAACCGGATTTCAAATGTCGGACAGGATGTCCTGTTGCAATTTGTATTGCGATTATCTCGGCTGCAAGCCAAGTTATGCTTATTCTAGAATATACATCTGATTGGTAATTTTTATAACTATGACATATTCAAAGCTTTACCCCGTAGCTCACTCACTAGGGGAGTTATTAAATAAAATTAATTATCTCTTTTAATCTGTAATTATATGAACTGAAATTTGCACACCCTATTACTAATATTTCGGCAAACATTTTGGCTATTTTGATTTTTGCCTATATTTATCGGTTTCCGAAATATTAATAATTTAAAATTAGGGCGTGTCCCTAATTGTTATAACTGTATGTGGTTACGTAATGCCACCGGACGCTGCCGTTGGTCGCTATACAATTCATTTGAACGCTCGCTACTGCACGTGGCGTGATTGTAACGGTTTAAATTTATTTTAACATTGATTTTCAAAACTCTTTACATATAACTTCAAATCTTTGAGATTCGGTTAAGTTATATACACCCCCACCCGTTAAAAAAAAAATGAATGTAGAATATACAGTTATTTTTTTTTCTTCTACATGTACATTCGTTATGCTTTACAAATTATACATTGTTCTATCTATTTACTAAAATATACACTGATAAAAATACCCTTCATCGTACAAGATTCATATACAACTTAATTCTAATTGATTAACATCTTGTGCGTAACAATTATTGTGTAACAATGTTTGTAGCATGGGTAGTAGTTTATAGCAAAACGTTTAAGAAAAAGAATTTCACTCACAGTGACAGATAATTTTGGGCACGCGCGCTCAGGAATGCGCTTCCGTTTTCCTAATTTTTTTTCACGGTGCTGGCGCCGTTAATAGCTTGTACGTTTATGCAGCTGTGTCGAGCTAGTGGTGCGCGAGTTGTCCCATTGTGAGTGAATTTCCTGCTGTGGTTTGCGTTCTAACGCCTGTATGTGTGCTGTACGGGCGTAAGCGTTTGTCTGCGTTTGTACCAGTGCTACGAACAGATTTTCATTCATTTAAACCTTAACTAACAATTATTATTATTTATTTCTAATACATTTAATTTTATTTCAATACAATTATTATTAATATTTAAATTATCTTTAACCCTATAAGATTTATATTTAAGCATTTCTATGGTTTCGTATTGACGCGCCTAAGAATTTTATATCACTCATAATATTTTCTTAATGAGGCTGCGTGATATTTCCCTATGGTCTTTTTCCTGTCTAGCGTCGTGACGATGAACGTGTGAGGTGCTAGCTGTTCTGCTAATAGGTACGGCCCGTTGTACAACCGGAAAAACTTCGTTGCTACGTTCAAGTATCGGCGTCCAACTGGGTTTGCCTTGAGAAGCACTTTCTCACCTAACGCAAAGTTCGTCAGTTTATGACTGGTGTTGAACCTTTCCGCTCGCTTCCGTCCTTTTGCAACAATTCTCTCTTTCACTAGTTGATTCTTACACTGAACCGGCAGAGGTAGGTTACTAGTTTTTGGCGTGTGCAAATAGTCATGCCAAAATCTTTCTGGTTTTAGTCCAGAGTCTAACTCCGCTGGTGTGTATTCTGTGGTGTCGTGGTAATTATCATTTATCGCTGTTTCGAAGAATGGCAGGAATTCGGGCCACTTGCTTTGATCTTTATAACAATAAATTCGGAATATTTTCCCTATCTCTCTATTCACTCTTTCGGCAAGGTTCCCCTGTGGTCTTCTTATCGAAGTGAGGATTGCCTTAATGCCATGTCGTTCCAAGGTTGCCGCCCAGTGCTTATTCTGGAATTGTTTTCCCTGGTCTCTAAGCACACTCTTGATTTCTCCATGTTCCGGAATATACCTATTGAGTATAATGTTTAATACGGATTTCGTGGTGGATCTAAGTATCGCGTATAGGCTGACTTTCTTGGTAAAGACATCTACACATATTGCAATATGTTTTAACCTTCTGGTTGCCTTAGGTAGTGGTCCTAGGAAGTCGGTTGCGATCATCTGTCCCTTTCCTTCCGTTATCACATTGGCCATGGGAACGTAAGTGTGTAAATTTGGTGCTTTTGCGGTTTGGCATGGAAGACACGTTTTTAATAACCTCCGCACTCTTCGATACATATTGGTGATCGTAAAATCTTCTTTCAAAAAATTTAAAGGCATTTTAATGGTGAAGCGTGTGTCATTTTTAAGTGTAATTGTTTTGTTATACAAGCTAGCATAGGTGGAGATAGTACCACCTTCCATTCGCCCTGTAGTAATTGATACATTATGTTATCCTGTATCTGATAGTGTGGACTTTCCTGCGCTGCGATCATTTGCTTTTTAGCAAGGAGTCTGGGGTCGTTGTCCTGCTCGCGTCCTATGTTCCGTAGTATGTCAGTTACTTCCGGCGCGACAGTGTACTGAATGTTCAATACCCTCAACTCAGTTGCTTCGTAGACCTCTTCTCTTTCTACAGGTGGATATCTACTCAAGGTGTCGGCTGTGGTATTCTCCGATCCTTTACAGTATTTAATTGTAAACGAGTATTCTTGAATGGCTAACACCCATCGTGTTAGTCTGGAATTGGCTAGCCGGCATTTCAATATGAAAGATAATGCCTGATTATCCGTATGGATTTCGAAATGGGCACCGTATAGGTAATGTCTGAATTTTCTGAGGGCGTTTATAATGGCTAGTATTTCTTTTTCTGATGTACAGTAATGCAACTCGGCGCCTTTGAGCGTTCTATTTGCGTATGCAACAACATGGAGACCACCTCGCCCGTCCTCCTGATGCAACACAGCGCCAATAGCGTACTCGCTGGTGTCGGTGTACATTACGTACTTCCTGCCCTGTTGTGGATGGAACAACTGTAGGTTGGTTGTGAATAAACCCTTAACCCTCTCAAACGCATCGTTCTGTTCAGAACCCCATTTCCAGTTTATATTTTTGCGTACCAGCTGTAGCAAGGGGACTGTGTATTCGGCGTATTTGCTGGTGAATTTCCTGTAGTATCCTGTGAGTCCTAGGAATGCTCGTAGTGCTTTGAGGTTCTTGGGCACAGGGAACTCCACGATACTCCTGAGCTTCTCTGGGTCCGTGCTGATGCCTGTGGCTGAGATTATGTGTCCCAGGAACTTCATTTGAGATTTTATGAACTCACACTTGTGTAGTTTGAGTGTGATGTCTAGGCTAGTCTCAGTTTCTGGAAGACGCTCCTCAAATGCTCAAAGTGTTCCTCCAATGTGCGGGATATCACTAGGATGTCATCCACGAATATTACCATGTAAGGGTCTACCTCTGGTCCTAGAGCTCTCTCGAGGCATCTTACGATCACGGCGAGACTCGTACTTAGGCCGAAGGGTACCACCTTGTGCTGGTAGCATTTATTATTAAAGATGAATGCTGTATACTTTCGGTCCTGTTCGTTTAACGGAATTTGCCAGAAGCTCGCTGTCAGATCCAACTTCGTGAGGTATCTAGCTCCTTCGCATTTTATGAAAAGATTTTCCGCTCTTGGCGCGCAGTCGAATTCCTTCTCTACCAGGTTGTTTAGATTTCGCATGTCCAGGCAGAGTCGTATTTCTCCTGACTTCTTACGGACTACGAGCAGTGGGTTGAGGAAGTTGCTATTGCATCTTTCTATGATGTCTTCCTCCAACATTCGCTGTATCTCTTGCTGGACCTCGGCTTGGTACTTCGTGGGTACCTGGTAGAGTCTTCTTACGACTTCTCTGGTTCTACAATATTTATATTATGTTGATAAACTGACGTGATTGAATGTTGCTCGCTGAAGATATCGCTATACTCTTCTTGAAGCGATGACAATCTTCGTTCAGTTTGGAAATCTAAGGTCGGTTCCCCCTGTTCACCCCTTTCGTATTCAATTACGTGTTTTGGCGGGCGCGTAATTTAAATTGGATCGCCGTACTCTTGTAATGGTGTGTGTGATGTGTTCAAATTGAAAGTGTAACTAGTGTCGTCAATGTTGCATTTTAACAGGCGTTCACTGATGTTGATTTCCGCGTGTATCTGTTGCAATACGTCTACTCCCAATAATACATCACATATTAAATTTTTTATTTCTACTACGCACACTTCAAATTGCACGTTTTGTACCGTGATTGTTAAATAACGTTGCGTGTCAATTTTTTCTTTAGTGTCTGTAGCTGTGCGTATGTAGAATTGGTTGATTGGAAGCGACGGGGCTGTACGAAAATATTTTTTGTTCGCATGTAAAAACCTTTCGCTGACACCGGATATAACACTGCCTGTATCCGGTAGCAGTTGTGTGGGAACACCGTTGACATGCGCCTGTAATACCGGACACGCTGTGCTAGTCGCTGTGCGTTGGGTTGGATTTGAATCCAATAACGGCTGCCTTATATCCGGTGGGAATACGTTGTTAACGGGCACACAAGTTACATTACAAAAATCACATGTTTCATATATAATATTATTCTTACAGCTAACATTTTTATTTCTAGATATTTCTGCGGGACTTATTGCACATCTTTTTTGGATGTGCCCGGTTGCACGTTTTTTGTAGGGTGATAGTGTTTTACATTAGTGACAGGGTCTCTAACGATTTCTGCTTCGCTCGTTTGTGCGGGCGTACCGGTGTTGGATATAGCGACTGTTTTAATGGTTCTCGTTGGAGCTCCATCGTTACCTCTGTTTTGTGGTTTCTGCCTGCCGAAATTTGGCTTACCCTTATACTCAAAGGGTTTATTTAGCGGTTTCGGCGGTGTTTGTTGTGGAGCCGAACTGGTACTGGGCCTCTGATTGGTTTGGGTATTATATTGCCCCCGTCTATTCTGCCCATCGTTATTTTGGTTATAATTCGGGTTATCCTTCCACCCGCCGAAATCAAAAACAGTTTCGCTTTGCGATACTAAAATTAGTAATTCATAAACCGTGCGTATTCCTTGTGTAAATGCGGCTACACGTATATTATGGCTGAAGTGGTACGCCAATTTAGTGACTATGTCGACTTCGGAAAACGCTGGTGTTAGATGCTTAGCGCGTTCAACTTGTTGCATAATATAATTTTCGGGCGTTATACCCTGCTTCCGATCATAACGTCCGTATTCAAGTTCATTTCGCAAAAGCCTCTGCGTGTACGAATTCCAATAACGGCTTTCGAACTTCTGTTTGAATTCCACGTATGTGGTAATTTTATCCCGTACTATATTATACCACCTCCTCGCTGAATCACGCATCGCGTTAACGACCCACTGTATCCGGTCTTGGTCTTCTAATCGCGAACCGACTCTTGCCATTTCGTTTTCGCAAGTTAGCAAGAACTCGATCGGGTTTTCGTTATTTTCGCCAGTGAAATACACTCGGTTCTTTTCGTCTGCTTGCCCTTGTACTAAGATATTTGGGGCTGACTTCCGGCGTACTTCCTGCCGTACTTTAGAAATCTCGTCGTTAAGTGCTTGTAATACACTCTCTTTATTTGTGTCTATATTAGAACGCGTTTCTACTATTGACGCGTCAAGTCTAGTGACTTGGCGTTGTGTTTCCGCTGCGTCTGCTTTGATTCGTACTTCGAGCGTATCAACTTTTTTAGCTACATCAGCGGTTTGTTTTTCGCACCTGCCGATGTGTTCTATAAATCGCCCCTCCATGCGCGAAACCTGTTCAATAAACGATTTTTGCATCGTGGTCTCAAAAACCTTAAACCGTTCGTTTATTTTCGTCTCTACCGTATGCACTTTTTCGCCGACTTCGGTGATTTTATAATCTAAGCCTTTCACGCTTTCATCGATTTTAGCAGTTAATTCTGTGTTACTTTTTACCGTCTCTTCGATTTTAGCGGTTAATTCGCGCTTTAACTCCAAATTAGTTCTCATGTTTTGATCAATTTTTGAGTTTATTTCTTTACTTATTAGTTCGAATTTTGCATTCATGTTTGCATCGGTTTGTCTTATTTCCGCGTTTATATCAGCGTTACTCTGTTCTAGTATGTCGGTTAAACTTGTATTTTATGCATCTAGTTTGGCTGTTAATTCCGCGATATTTAGTTCAGCGTTGGCTGCACTTTGTTCAAATTTCGCGTTCATATTATCTGTTAACTCGCGTTTCGTTTCCGCGGTTGTTTGTTTTATTTCTGCGTTCATTTGCTCAGCTTTTGCCGCGTTTTGCTTCATTTCTTGTAACAATTGTTTAAACATTTTGTCTGTATCCATTTTACACAATATTTTTAGACACTTTATTGCTGTACTTATACCAATTCACAAAACTTTCTTTGGGATTGTTAGAGTTGGACGCCAGCTGTTTTACTAATTAAAACAGCAAAATTTGTTTTTACAAATTTGTTTTAAATTATTTTTACTTTAATTAAATTTAATTTTCTATTTGATATTTTACCAAATTTGTGAAATATCGAGCCCCACGTTGGGCGCCATATATAAAGTTCTTTGCTTGCTCTTATATTTATTTTTATTAATATAAGGAGATAAATGGTTGTTTTGTGAAGTGACCTACCTGCAATGCGTTCTTGCGACTTCTTCCGACTAAGGGCGTAGGAGTTTGTGTTTTGAATTCGCAAGTAGGTTAATTCAAGTGTGCAAAGTACTGTAATAGTTATTTTGAATAGTTTTGTGATGTTGGTAGGCTTTGTAGTACAGCAATAAAAATACGGTGGTGGATAAAATTGGAGTTTATTACTCTAATAGGACATATGTATGAAAATCTTATAACTAGAGCAATCCTTACATACTAAACAGTAATTTGTATCATGTACGATGTTTTCTGAATGGGTATTAGCATTCAGAAGACGAGCTTATTATTTTCAATTGATACGAGTTATATTTTTCATTAATTTCAAGAAGTTAATTTTAAAACAATTTAATCTATGGAATTTTCAATTCTTTTGTACTTTCGTACGGATTTTATTACTTTAGATGATTTAAATACTCTGAAAATAAGTTAGCTGTGAATCTAGTTCAACGTGCTTTCATTTACTTGGATTGTTTCACGTATACTGCAGTATAGGTCTCTAAGTAATTCAATGTTAGTATTTATATAGCGCTTGTAATATACGTCTAATTCTTATCTATTGATTATTACTTAAGCTTATACGTGTTATACAGATTATCACAGTATGAATGTATCTTATTAATCTAGAGTCTCTGTTTTATTGGCATCTGAATCAATTTAGTTTTACAGTGATTTAAAAGAAAAAGAATAACCTTTTGAGAAGTTTATAAATTATATTTGACTTCCCTTGTTCTGAAGATCGTGATGAGGTGCTCCCGGGGTTCCTTGGTTTTCCTGGTCCAATCTGCTAGTGGCGATGATTTCCTCTGCGTCTTGGGTTCCACGGCTAAGATTTCGGGAATCAGCAACACTCAGCTCCTTCTGCAACTGTTGATGACTTAACGTCTGTGGCTTTAACTGCTGCAACGGCGTCAGGCCCCTCGGTCCGGTATACGCTGCACTCCTGGGGTGTGTATCACGCCTTGGGTTGCGCTCTGCTTCGTCAATTCTTCAGCTTGTACCACGTACTAGACGGCCTCGTTCTGTTGTACTCTCGATGTGTCTTCACGTATTATATAACTGATCTCACATGCGTAAGTCAACAGGTTAATGTTTTCAGCTGAACGCTTATTTGTTGAAAAAAAGTAAGAGTATCGTAAGTAATTTTGTTTCTTCACAGGTCGAGTCGTTACAGTTGAGTGCCTGTGTTCAGCCCGAATCTAACGGTTCGTTTAAATTTTTAGAATAATTTGATTGGCTGAAACACCCCCCTTCTCCTTGTAATTCAACTCACCTCACTTGTGTGAACGAAAAAAATTCTCACAGTTTGAGAATTGTTATTAGTCTTAATATTTTGAAAAAAACCGGATTTCAAATGTCGGACAGGATGTCCTGTTGCAATTTGTATTGCGATTATCTCGGCTGCAAGCCAAGTTATGCTTATTCTAGAATATACATCTGATTGGTAATTTTTATAACTATGACATATTCAAAGCTTTACCCCGTAGCTCACTCACTAGGGGAGTTATTAAATAAAATTAATTATCTCTTTTAATCTGTAATTATATGAACTGAAATTTGCACACCCTATTACTAATATTTCGGCAAACATTTTGGCTATTTTGATTTTTGCCTATATTTATCGGTTTCCGAAATATTAATAATTTAAAATTAGGGCGTGTCCCTAATTGTTGTAACTGTATGTGGTTACGTAATGCCACCGGACGCTGCCGTTGGTCGCTATACAATTCATTTGAACGCTCGCTACTGCACGTGGCGTGATTGTAACGGTTTAAATTTATTTTAACATTGATTTTCAAAACTCTTTACATATAACTTCAAATCTTTGAGATTCGGTTAAGTTATATACACCCCCACCCGTTAAAAAAAAAATGAATGTAGAATATACAGTTATTTTTTTTTCTTCTACATGTACATTCGTTATGCTTTACAAATTATACATTGTTCTATCTATTTACTAAAATATACACTGATAAAAATACCCTTCATCGTACAAGATTCATATACAACTTAATTCTAATTGATTAACATCTTGTGCGTAACAATTATTGTGTAACAATGTTTGTAGCATGGGTAGTAGTTTATAGCAAAACGTTTAAGAAAAAGAATTTCACTCACAGTGACAGATAATTTTGGGCACGCGCGCTCAGGAATGCGCTTCCGTTTTCCTAATTTTTTTTCACGGTGCTGGCGCCGTTAATAGCTTGTACGTTTATGCAGCTGTGTCGAGCTAGTGGTGCGCGAGTTGTCCCATTGTGAGTGAATTTCCTGCTGTGGTTTGCGTTCTAACGCCTGTATGTGTGCTGTACGGGCGTAAGCGTTTGTCTGCGTTTGTACCAGTGCTACGAACAGATTTTCATTCATTTAAACCTTAACTAACAATTATTATTATTTATTTCTAATACATTTAATTTTATTTCAATACAATTATTATTAATATTTAAATTATCTTTAACCCTATAAGATTTATATTTAAGCATTTCTATGGTTTCGTATTGACGCGCCTAAGAATTTTATATCACTCATAATATTTTCTTAATGAGGCTGCGTGATATTTCCCTATGGTCTTTTTCCTGTCTAGCGTCGTGACGATGAACGTGTGAGGTGCTAGCTGTTCTGCTAATAGGTACGGCCCGTTGTACAACCGGAAAAACTTCGTTGCTACGTTCAAGTATCGGCGTCCAACTGGGTTTGCCTTGAGAAGCACTTTCTCACCTAACGCAAAGTTCGTCAGTTTATGACTGGTGTTGAACCTTTCCGCTCGCTTCCGTCCTTTTGCAACAATTCTCTCTTTCACTAGTTGATTCTTACACTGAACCGGCAGAGGTAGGTTACTAGTTTTTGGCGTGTGCATATAGTCATGCCAAAATCTTTCTGGTTTTAGTCCAGAGTCTAACTCCGCTGGTGTGTATTCTGTGGTGTCGTGGTAATTATCATTTATCGCTGTTTCGAAGAATGGCAGGAATTCGGGCCACTTGCTTTGATCTTTATAACAATAAATTCGGAATATTTTCCCTATCTCTCTATTCACTCTTTCGGCAAGGTTCCCCTGTGGTCTTCTTATCGAAGTGAGGATTGCCTTAATGCCATGTCGTTCCAAGGTTGCCGCCCAGTGCTTATTCTGGAATTGTTTTCCCTGGTCTCTAAGCACACTCTTGATTTCTCCATGTTCCGGAATATACCTATTGAGTATAATGTTTAATACGGATTTCGTGGTGGATCTAAGTATCGCGTATAGGCTGACTTTCTTGGTAAAGACATCTACACATATTGCAATATGTTTTAACCTTCTGGTTGCCTTAGGTAGTGGTCCTAGGAAGTCGGTTGCGATCATCTGTCCCTTTCCTTCCGTTATCACATTGGCCATGGGAACGTAAGTGTGTAAATTTGGTGCTTTTGCGGTTTGGCATGGAAGACACGTTTTTAATAACCTCCGCACTCTTCGATACATATTGGTGATCGTAAAATCTTCTTTCAAAAAATTTAAAGGCATTTTAATGGTGAAGCGTGTGCCATTTTTAAGTGTAATTGTTTTGTTATACAAGCTAGCATAGGTGGAGATAGTACCACCTTCCATTCGCCCTGTAGTAATTGATACATTATGTTATCCTGTATCTGATAGTGTGGACTTTCCTGCGCTGCGATCATTTGCTTTTTAGCAAGGAGTCTGGGGTCGTTGTCCTGCTCGCGTCCTATGTTCCGTAGTATGTCAGTTACTTCCGGCGCGACAGTGTACTGAATGTTCAATACCCTCAACTCAGTTGCTTCGTAGACCTCTTCTCTTTCTACAGGTGGATATCTACTCAAGGTGTCGGCTGTGGTATTCTCCGATCCTTTACAGTATTTAATTGTAAACGAGTATTCTTGAATGGCTAACACCCATCGTGTTAGTCTGGAATTGGCTAGCCGGCATTTCAATATGAAAGATAATGCCTGATTATCCGTATGGATTTCGAAATGGGCACCGTATAGGTAATGTCTGAATTTTCTGAGGGCGTTTATAATGGCTAGTATTTCTTTTTCTGATGTACAGTAATGCAACTCGGCGCCTTTGAGCGTTCTATTTGCGTATGCAACAACATGGAGACCACCTCGCCCGTCCTCCTGATGCAACACAGCGCCAATAGCGTACTCGCTGGTGTCGGTGTACATTACGTACTTCCTGCCCTGTTGTGGATGGAACAACTGTAGGTTGGTTGTGAATAAACCCTTAACCCTCTCAAACGCATCGTTCTGTTCAGAACCCCATTTCCAGTTTATATTTTTGCGTACCAGCTGTAGCAAGGGGACTGTGTATTCGGCGTATTTGCTGGTGAATTTCCTGTAGTATCCCGTGAGTCCTAGGAATGCTCGTAGTGCTTTGAGGTTCTTGGGCACAGGGAACTCCACGATACTCCTGAGCTTCTCTGGGTCCGTGCTGATGCCTGTGGCTGAGATTATGTGTCCCAGGAACTTCATTTGAGATTTTATGAACTCACACTTGTGTAGTTTGAGTGTGATGTCTAGGCTAGTCTCAGTTTCTGGAAGACGCTCCTCAAATGCTCAAAGTGTTCCTCCAATGTGCGGGATATCACTAGGATGTCATCCACGAATATTACCATGTAAGGGTCTACCTCTGGTCCTAGAGCTCTCTCGAGGCATCTTACGATCACGGCGAGACTCGTACTTAGGCCGAAGGGTACCACCTTGTGCTGGTAGCATTTATTATTAAAGATGAATGCTGTATACTTTCGGTCCTGTTCGTTTAACGGAATTTGCCAGAAGCTCGCTGTCAGATCCAACTTCGTGAGGTATCTAGCTCCTTCGCATTTTATGAAAAGATTTTCCGCTCTTGGCGCGCAGTCGAATTCCTTCTCTACCAGGTTGTTTAGATTTCGCATGTCCAGGCAGAGTCGTATTTCTCCTGACTTCTTACGGACTACGAGCAGTGGGTTGAGGAAGTTGCTATTGCATCTTTCTATGATGTCTTCCTCCAACATTCGCTGTATCTCTTGCTGGACCTCGGCTTGGTACTTCGTGGGTACCTGGTAGAGTCTTCTTACGACTTCTCTGGTTCTACAATATTTATATTATGTTGATAAACTGACGTGATTGAATGTTGCTCGCTGAAGATATCGCTATACTCTTCTTGAAGCGATGACAATCTTCGTTCAGTTTGGAAATCTAAGGTCGGTTCCCCCTGTTCACCCCTTTCGTATTCAATTACGTGTTTTGGCGGGCGCGTAATTTAAATTGGATCGCCGTACTCTTGTAATGGTGTGTGTGATGTGTTCAAATTGAAAGTGTAACTAGTGTCGTCAATGTTGCATTTTAACAGGCG
Source organism: Magicicada septendecula (assembly GCA_034769895.1). Classification (NCBI taxonomy): domain Eukaryota; kingdom Metazoa; phylum Arthropoda; class Insecta; order Hemiptera; family Cicadidae; genus Magicicada; species Magicicada septendecula. The sequence goes on along the minus strand of CM068376.1, from coordinate 142,232,958 downwards.
TTCACTGATGTTGATTTCCGCGTGTATCTGTTGCAATACGTCTACTCCCAATAATACATCACATATTAAATTTTTTATTTCTACTACGCACACTTCAAATTGCACGTTTTGTACCGTGATTGTTAAATAACGTTGCGTGTCAATTTTTTCTTTAGTGTCTGTAGCTGTGCGTATGTAGAATTGGTTGATTGGAAGCGACGGGGCTGTACGAAAATATTTTTTGTTCGCATGTAAAAACCTTTCGCTGACACCGGATATAACACTGCCTGTATCCGGTAGCAGTTGTGTGGGAACACCGTTGACATGCGCCTGTAATACCGGACACGCTGTGCTAGTCGCTGTGCGTTGGGTTGGATTTGAATCCAATAACGGCTGCCTTATATCCGGTGGGAATACGTTGTTAACGGGCACACAAGTTACATTACAAAAATCACATGTTTCATATATAATATTATTCTTACAGCTAACATTTTTATTTCTAGATATTTCTGCGGGACTTATTGCACATCTTTTTTGGATGTGCCCGGTTGCACGTTTTTTGTAGGGTGATAGTGTTTTACATTAGTGACAGGGTCTCTAACGATTTCTGCTTCGCTCGTTTGTGCGGGCGTACCGGTGTTGGATATAGCGACTGTTTTAATGGTTCTCGTTGGAGCTCCATCGTTACCTCTGTTTTGTGGTTTCTGCCTGCCGAAATTTGGCTTACCCTTATACTCAAAGGGTTTATTTAGCGGTTTCGGCGGTGTTTGTTGTGGAGCCGAACTGGTACTGGGCCTCTGATTGGTTTGGGTATTATATTGCCCCCGTCTATTCTGCCCATCGTTATTTTGGTTATAATTCGGGTTATCCTTCCACCCGCCGAAATCAAAAACAGTTTCGCTTTGCGATACTAAAATTAGTAATTCATAAACCGTGCGTATTCCTTGTGTAAATGCGGCTACACGTATATTATGGCTGAAGTGGTACGCCAATTTAGTGACTATGTCGACTTCGGAAAACGCTGGTGTTAGATGCTTAGCGCGTTCAACTTGTTGCATAATATAATTTTCGGGCGTTATACCCTGCTTCCGATCATAACGTCCGTATTCAAGTTCATTTCGCAAAAGCCTCTGCGTGTACGAATTCCAATAACGGCTTTCGAACTTCTGTTTGAATTCCACGTATGTGGTAATTTTATCCCGTACTATATTATACCACCTCCTCGCTGAATCACGCATCGCGTTAACGACCCACTGTATCCGGTCTTGGTCTTCTAATCGCGAACCGACTCTTGCCATTTCGTTTTCGCAAGTTAGCAAGAACTCGATCGGGTTTTCGTTATTTTCGCCAGTGAAATACACTCGGTTCTTTTCGTCTGCTTGCCCTTGTACTAAGATATTTGGGGCTGACTTCCGGCGTACTTCCTGCCGTACTTTAGAAATCTCGTCGTTAAGTGCTTGTAATACACTCTCTTTATTTGTGTCTATATTAGAACGCGTTTCTACTATTGACGCGTCAAGTCTAGTGACTTGGCGTTGTGTTTCCGCTGCGTCTGCTTTGATTCGTACTTCGAGCGTATCAACTTTTTTAGCTACATCAGCGGTTTGTTTTTCGCACCTGCCGATGTGTTCTATAAATCGCCCCTCCATGCGCGAAACCTGTTCAATAAACGATTTTTGCATCGTGGTCTCAAAAACCTTAAACCGTTCGTTTATTTTCGTCTCTACCGTATGCACTTTTTCGCCGACTTCGGTGATTTTATAATCTAAGCCTTTCACGCTTTCATCGATTTTAGCAGTTAATTCTGTGTTACTTTTTACCGTCTCTTCGATTTTAGCGGTTAATTCGCGCTTTAACTCCAAATTAGTTCTCATGTTTTGATCAATTTTTGAGTTTATTTCTTTACTTATTAGTTCGAATTTTGCATTCATTTTTGCATCGGTTTGTCTTATTTCCGCGTTTATATCAGCGTTACTCTGTTCTAGTATGTCGGTTAAACTTGTATTTTATGCATCTAGTTTGGCTGTTAATTCCGCGATATTTAGTTCAGCGTTGGCTGCACTTTGTTCAAATTTCGCGTTCATATTATCTGTTAACTCGCGTTTCGTTTCCGCGGTTGTTTGTTTTATTTCTGCGTTCATTTGCTCAGCTTTTGCCGCGTTTTGCTTCATTTCTTGTAACAATTGTTTAAACATTTTGTCTGTATCCATTTTACACAATATTTTTAGACACTTTATTGCTGTACTTATACCAATTCACAAAACTTTCTTTGGGATTGTTAGAGTTGGACGCCAGCTGTTTTACTAATTAAAACAGCAAAATTTGTTTTTACAAATTTGTTTTAAATTATTTTTACTTTAATTAAATTTAATTTTCTATTTGATATTTTACCAAATTTGTGAAATATCGAGCCCCACGTTGGGCGCCATATATAAAGTTCTTTGCTTGCTCTTATATTTATTTTTATTAATATAAGGAGATAAATGGTTGTTTTGTGAAGTGACCTACCTGCAATGCGTTCTTGCGACTTCTTCCGACTAAGGGCGTAGGAGTTTGTGTTTTGAATTCGCAAGTAGGTTAATTCAAGTGTGCAAAGTACTGTTATAGTTATTTTGAATAGTTTTGTGATGTTGGTAGGCTTTGTAGTACAGCAATAAAAATACGGTGGTGGATAAAATTGGAGTTTATTACTCTAATAGGACATATGTATGAAAATCTTATAACTAGAGCAATCCTTACATACTAAACAGTAATTTGTATCATGTACGATGTTTTCTGAATGGGTATTAGCATTCAGAAGACGAGCTTATTATTTTCAATTGATACGAGTTATATTTTTCATTAATTTCAAGAAGTTAATTTTAAAACAATTTAATCTATGGAATTTTCAATTCTTTTGTACTTTCGTACGGATTTTATTACTTTAGATGATTTAAATACTCTGAAAATAAGTTAGCTGTGAATCTAGTTCAACGTGCTTTCATTTACTTGGATTGTTTCACGTATACTGCAGTATAGGTCTCTAAGTAATTCAATGTTAGTATTTATATAGCGCTTGTAATATACGTCTAATTCTTATCTATTGATTATTACTTAAGCTTATACGTGTTATACAGATTATCACAGTATGAATGTATCTTATTAATCTAGAGTCTCTGTTTTATTGGCATCTGAATCAATTTAGTTTTACAGTGATTTAAAAGAAAAAGAATAACCTTTTGAGAAGTTTATAAATTATATTTGACTTCCCTTGTTCTGAAGATCGTGATGAGGTGCTCCCGGGGTTCCTTGGTTTTCCTGGTCCAATCTGCTAGTGGCGATGATTTCCTCTGCGTCTTGGGTTCCACGGCTAAGAGTTCGGGAATCAGCAACACTCAGCTCCTTCTGCAACTGTTGATGACTTAACGTCTGTGGCTTTAACTGCTGCAACGGCGTCAGGCCCCTCGGTCCGGTATACGCTGCACTCCTGGGGTGTGTATCTCGCCTTGGGTTGCGCTCCGCTTCGTCAATTCTTCAGCTTGTACCACGTACTAGACGGCCTCGTTCTGTTGTACTCTCGATGTGTCTTCACGTATTATATAACTGATCTCTTTACATGCGTAAGTCAACAGGTTAATGTTTTCAGCTGAACGCTTATTTGTTGAAAAAAAGTAAGAGTATCGTAAGTAATTTTGTTTCTTCACAGGTCGAGTCGTTACAGTTGAGTGCCTGTGTTCAGCCCGAATCTAACGGTTCGTTTAAATTTTTAGAATAATTTGATTGGCTGAAACACCCCCCTTCTCCTTGTAATTCAACTCACCTCACTTGTGTGAACGAAAAAAATTCTCACAGTTTGAGAATTGTTATTAGTCTTAATATTTTGAAAAAAAACCGGATTTCAAATGTCGGACAGGATGTCCTGTTGCAAATTGTATTGCGATTATCTCGGCTGCAAGCCAAGTTATGCTTATTCTAGAATATACATCTGATTGGTAATTTTTACAACTATGATATATTCAAAGCTTTACCCCGTAGCTCACTCACTAGGGGAGTTATTAAATAAAATTAATTATCTCTTTTAATCTTTAATTATATGAACTGAAATTTGCACACGCTATTACTAATATTTCGGCAAACATTTTGGCTATTTTGGTTTTTGCCTATATTTATCGGTTTCCGAAATATTAATAATTTAAAATTAGGGCGTGTCCCTAATTGTTATAACTGTATGTGGTTACGTAATGCCACCGGACGCTGCCGTTGGTCGCTATACAATTCATTTGAACGCTCGCTACTGCACGTGGCATGATTGTAACGGTTTAAGTTTATTTTAATATTGATTTTCAAAACTCTTTACATATAACTCCACATCTTTGAGATTCGGTTAAGTTATTATATATATATATATATATATATATATATATGTATATATAAAAGCCAAATACCACTGACTGATTCATACACTCATTCATCACGAAATCTCCATAACTATAAAGAGTACAAACTTGAAATTCGGCACGTATGTTCCTCTTGGCTTCTAGGTGCTCGCTAAGAAAGGCTTTTGAAAACTTTAACGCCTAACCGCGAAAAAACGGGAAAACCCCCTAAAAACCGTGACACCGATAATGCAGCTATTTTTCAACTGAACGCTGCCTGGAAGACTAATGTTTATTTTTTTTACTTTCCTTTAGGCTTTTGGGGACTTACTAAAATAGTATGTTTTTCATCTAACCTATAACCACGAGGAGGCGCCCAGCACCTATATGTAGGCCTATCTATATCTATATATATATAAGCCAAATACCACGGACTGATTCATACACCCACTCATAACGAAATCTCCATAAATATAAAGAGTACAAACTTGAAATTCGGCACGTATGTTCCTCTTGGCTTCTAGGTGCTCGCTACGAAAGGGTTTTGAAAACTGTGACGCCTAACCATGAAAAAACGCAAAAACCGCTAAAAACCGTGACACCGATAATGCAGCTTTTTTCAATTGTACGCTTCCTGGAAGTTTAATGTTTATGTTTTTACTTTCCTTTAGGCTTTTGGGGAGTTACTAAAAGTAGGGGGAAAATGGGGTTCCTGACTCACAAAGGAATGCCGCCTTTCTTAAAAAACATAAAAAACGATAAAAAACAAGATCAAAGAGATGCCGCCGTTCCCGCGGTCCAAGATTTTTTCCCACGCTCTCCCCACCACCCTGGACCGCGAATTTTCGCGAATATAATTTTTTATATGCCGCCTTTCGCGAGCCTAAATCACTTTCACTTTCTAATTTCCGCGAATATAATTTTTTATATGCAGCCTTTCGCGAGCCTAGATCACTTTCACTTTCTACTGGACCACACCATCCGCGACTTTTTCGCTGATCTGTGTCAAGATCCGCGACTTTTTCGCGTATCTGGACCACAGCATCCGCGAATATAATTTTTTATTTTTTTATATGCCGCCTTTCGCGAGCTTAGATCACTTTCACTTTCTATCACTTGATGCATTATAGTGTATATATTAAATATATGATCAGGGTTACCAACCTTGCATGAGTTCAAATTTGTTATAATGTATATTAAATCTATATGATCAGGTTTACCAACCTATGGTGGGGGGGGTTCCGACTTGATGCATTATAGTGTATATATTAAATATATGATTAGGGTTATCAACCTTGCATGAGTTCAAATTTGTTGTGTGTTATAATGTATATTAAATCTATATGATCAGGTTTACCAACCGCATCCGCGAATATAATTTTTTTATTTTTTTATATGCCGCCTTTCGCGAGCTTAGATCACTTTCACTTTCTATCACTTGATGCATTATAGTGTATATATTAAATATATGATCGGGGAGTACCAACCTTGCATGAGTTCAAATTTGTTATAATGTATATTAAATCTATATGATCAGGTTTACCAACCTATGGTGGGGGGTTCCGACTTGATGCATTATAGTGTATATATTAAATATATGATCAGGGTTACCAACCTTGCATGAGTTCAAATTTGTTGTGTGTTATAATGTATATTAAATCTATATGATCAGGTTTACCAACCTATGTATGGGTTCAAACTTGATATGTGTGTGTGTGTATTATAGTGTATATTAAAATATATGATCAGGGTTACCAATCCTGCATTATTGTGTGTGTATAGAACAGATCTGCCAACATTTTTCTTCGGTGGGAAATTCATACTATATTATAGTAAATTGTTAACGACGACTTCGATATCAACTCTCTCTCCCCTCCTCTCTCTTTGTCTCTAGACACAGTTGTCGATCACAATATAAACTCTCTCTCTCTTTATGTCATCAGTTTTACATAAGTGTCGTGCTACTTATGGATTATTGTAAGTAGCGATACTAAAATGTAATCACCAGGAAATATATATATTTATCACCTACCTCGTTGCGTCCTTTTTTTGACACATGACAGTCATTGACCATGATTTAGAAATTAATATACTGCCAAGTCTGTGTGTGTGTGTGGTAAAGTGTTACGCATAAAAAAATCTCCTTGAAATAAGGTATTTTCAAAAGTTTTGTGTACACATACACACATTGTATATGACTCTCTCTCTCTCTCTCTCTGCAAACGTTGACAAGAATTCCCTTATTCAAACGATTTGTATGTGTGTACACGAACTTAAATACAGACGATTGTAATTTTAAAAATTCATTTTTTGCATTAAATATATATCGTAAACAATGAAATAATAATATTTCGTCATTGTAAGATTTTAATAAAACAATTATCAGTTTAAATAATAATTTTTATGATTGTAAGATACAACCTACAAATTAGTAAAATGTCTCTCTCACACACATTTCTGATTACTATACAAATAATTGTATGCATATTCGGAGGTTTATAACGAAATAAATTAAAATAAACCATAATTTGTTTTAAATAATTAAATATATATATTTACAACACTGTTGTTACTCTCTCTATCTATTTATCTCTCTGTCCGTCCGTCCGTCCGTCCATCCGTCCGACTGTCTATATCTGTCTGTCTGTCTGTCTGTCTCTGTCTGCCTGTCTGTCTGTCTGTCTCTCTCGCTCTCTCTCTCTCTCTCTCTCTCTCTCTCTCTCTCGTTGTCAAACGTTATGTTCAAACCGTTTCTCCTCTCTGCGGTCATTACCGCGCATGTATATGATTTTAGAAAGTTTATATATATTCGACAAATATTAACTGTGTACGTACTTACAACACCCGCTCTCTCTCTCTCTCTATTTATCTCTCTGTCCGTCCGTCCGTCCGACTGTCTATATCTGTCTGTCTGTCTGTCTCTCTCTCTCTCTCTCGTTGTCAAACGTTATGTTAAAACCGTTTCTCCTCTCTGTGATCATTACCGCGCATGTATATGATTTTAGAAAGTTTATATATATTCGATAAATATTAACTGTCTACGTACTTACAACGTCCGCTCTCTCTCTCTCTCTCTCTCTCTCTCATCGTCAAAACGTTGACTTCATTTTTCATTGTATTAAATAATTAACAAATACTAACTATGTGTGCGTGTGTGTTGTCAACTACTTACATGCGCGTTCTCTCTCTTAACATAACGCTTCGTGTGAAGCGTTTTGTAGAGCAGGTTTCAACTGCGGAAGGTTTCATACCGTTTCTCCTCTCTCTCTCTCTCTCTCTCTCTCTCTCGCTCGCAGACGTCGGAAGCAATTCCTAGTTTATAATGTAATTACCTGTGCGTGTATGTCTCTCTTTATTCGACAAATATTAACGCCCTCTCTCTCTCGCAGACGTCGGAAGCAATTCCTAGTTTATAATGTAATTACCTATGCGTGTATGTCTCTCTTTAGCATAAAAAAAATCTCCTTGAAATAAGGTATTTTCAAAAGTTTTGTGTACACATATGAAATAATAATAATATTTTTAATAAAACAATTATCAGTTTAAATAATAATTGTCATGATTGTAAGATACAATCTGCAAATTATTCAGCTTCAAATAAGTGATATTTACAATGAAACTATTTTCAAATAAAAATGATGTTGGTTCGACAACCTTTTGTTTTTAAGACTATAACAAGAATGAGAAGGATCAGTTCTCTCTCCCCCTCTCTCTCACACACACACACACACACACACACACACACACACACACACACACACACACATTTAGTATGAACAGACGTGTCTTTGTTAGTAAAATGTACAAATCACATGACTTTATGTGAACTTCAAAGGGTTCAAATGTTTCAAAATAAAAATATATAAAACAAAAAAAATACAGAATATATGAAATGTATATTACAAATAAAATATATATTACATATTATGAATTTGTGAAGCAATCTTCTTCATTTGGTACTACATTAAGACAGTCCTTGGACTTCACTTTTATGGGGTTTTCATAAACATAAAGATCACTACCACCAATAATTTGTGGTACAATACTTCTGTTTAATGGTAAAACCTAAAACAAAGCATTAAATAAAACATGCAATCAGTATTAATAATACAAAATCACTGTTTTATTAATTTAAAATACTGTATAATTGCTTACGATTAACAAATAAGAGAAAGACATACATTACAATTCTTTTCATTCTTTTATTCAAATGTAACATTCAAATTTAAACGTTACAATCTGTATAACGTTCTGTTTCAGATAATAGTTTGAATATAAAATGAAATGGAATGCAGTATTTTGTTATGAGAAATTACATTTGTAAATTACAGAATTGTTCCAATTTGTTGACGGAAAACAATTATGTGATCAAATAAACATTACCAGAGCTCAAAACAGTACAAAGTCATACTTTTGGTGAAGAAAATCACGTCATCAACAACAAAAGTTGTTTGTGTTTAAACAGCTACAAACAATAATTAATTTTCTTACACTAGTAAACATTTTGCTGTAATTGTTTCAATTAAAGGAAACATATATATATATTCGTTGAGAAAATCTGTTGTGGCTGGACGAAACATGTGTCTGAATAAATTTTCTCTCTACATAGCAGTTGTAAAAGTAGTCATATACATTATGTGCTATATATACAAAAGGCTTTCAACGTGTTTGTCATTTCAACCAATTTGTACAGCGCTCTAATTATGTAAAAATAACTGTACCGCTCCATACAACTGAGAATAAATCCGCACAAACACACACACACACACACACACACACACACACATACGCATACACACATACACATACACAACGATGTTTCTACTTATTTGAACAAGTCCTGTATTAAATGCACTTGTTAATGTTTTAATGTGAACAATTTTACGTTTAAATAAAATCTGTACATACAATAAAATTATGTTTCAGTATTAATGATATAAATATTACTGTTTTATTAATTTAAATTACCGTATAATTGCTTACGATTGACAAATAAGACATACTTTACGGAATTTCTTGAAATTTTTGCATTTAGTCTTCTGCTCATGAGTACTAGCAACCTGTTTGGTTACAGTTAACCATTTAAATTCAATGTTCTTGTTGTTGTTAACCTTCTGCTCGTCTCCCTTTCGTTTACTGACGGTATGTTTGGCTACAGTTAACCATTTAAGTTCAATGTTCTGAGAAGTATTCATCATCTTCTTGTTCCTATAATAACAGTACTTGCTTCAGTACTATATATATTATGTGCTATATATACATAAGACGTTCAAATCTAATTGTGTAAGAATAACTGTACCGTCACATACAACTGAGAATAAATCCATACAAACATACACACACTTAGCGATGTTTTTACTTATTTGAACAAGTCATGTATTAAATTCAATAAATAATGCACTTGATAATGTTTTAATGTGAATAATTTTCCGTTTAAATAAAATCTGTACAGTATGTTTCTTTGATTGCGAACGAAACATCAGACATCCCGCCTGTCTAAGCGTACATTTATTATGTAAATCATCTCTTTTTCAGTCATCTATGTATATGCATTTGAATTATTTGCGCATGCACATACAACTGAGAATAAATCCGTACAAACACACGCACACTTAGCGACGTTGATATAAATATTACTGTTTTATTAATTTAAAATACCGTATAATTGCTTACGACGCGCACACTTAGCAACGTTTTTACTTATTTGAACAAGCCATGTATTAACTTCAATAAATAATGCACTTGATAATGTTTAAATATTTCCAACAACTATGTTGATTAGAAGTGCTGTAAGTTCAATAACAATGTTCGCTACGTAACGTATTCAAATCTGTTTACTCACCTCTTAAATGTTGATGCACGCAATTATCGATTTCACAATGAGGTATGAAGGCTAATTGCATTCCTCACGTATATATATTGATGTATCTTACAACGGTAGGGTAGGGGTAGCTTAGCGTGTTTGTTTTGAAAGTCATTGTCCGCCGTTGGAAACTTTCAGAAGTTAGCGATACTGAAAGTATTTTCGTGCATTAGTCAAAATTAGGAAAACAATGCAGAGAGAGAGCGAGTGGACACACATGTAAGTAGCTCGATACTCAGTGACAACAACACACACACACACACACACACACACACACACACACACACACACAGTTAATATTTGTCAAATATATAACAACGAGTGAGAGAGAGAGAGAGGAGGGGTCATCGACCGTGATGGAAAAGCTTTACCTCACTGCTTTAAGAAGTTAGCGATACTGAAATTATTTTCGGTCAAGTTAACACGGCTCTTTTTAAGAAACATTCTATCATTTATTTGATGTCGATACCGGTATTAATTATAGATTACACTTAGTTCCATTCACTTCCATGTGCTTACAAATACTTGTAATTAGTTTCGTTAATAACTAGGCCAAAACATTGTCATTACATGTCAACTCTTCCGTCTGTCTCGTAAATTTTGCGCAGCACTGTTTGAGTCTTATCGTTGTAAATAAAGAGCAACAGCAACAGTGTCGTAATACTCTACTTATTTGAACAAGTCCTGTATTAAATGCACTTGTTAATGTTTTAATGTGAACAATTTTACGTTTAAATAAAATCTGTACGTACAATAAAATTATGTTTCAGTATTAATGATATAAATATTACTGTTTTATTAATTTAAAATACCGTATATATATATATATATATAACCTAGGAACTTCGCAGGTGAAGAAATTAATTTCTATTTTTCATCTGTAACGACATGCGTGTATAATTTTAATTTATTTCACTATACACCTCTGAACCTATGTGTAATTATTTTGTAAACTGCGTTATCTATGGAGGAACTGTTGCAGCAAACGTTAACACTAGAACGATTATATTATTATTATTCAGTGATCAGATAATTTCATAAAAAAATAAGAAACGTAAAAGATATACGCTGACTTTACCGCAACCACGTCTATTTAGATAAACGGCTCGGAAGAAAAAATAATTCTTCACAAAGCAGAACAACAACAACTACAGTCTCAAATAAATATATTTTAAATCTGGGGCTATGCGTGTACGTAGGGAAGGTCTTCATATGCTCACTGAACAAAATATAAATATTCGCTGGCAGATAATTTCATAAAAAAATAAGAAACGTAAAAGATATACGCTGACTTTACCGCAACCACGTCTATTTAGATAAACGGCTCGGAAGAAAAAATAATTCTTCACAAAGCAGAACAACAACTACAGTCTCAAATAAATATATTTTAAAAAAGATAAATATACATTAGATGGAAATGTTTCCTCTGTTTTTCTCTGTGAAACACAAAAAGAACTTGGGAATCGTGTTTCTTCCCTAGATGCAGTCAACACGATTAAAAGTAAAATTTTAATAACAAAGTTTTCACTGTACTTTAACAAGGATGGTAATATTTTTTTTCTAGTGCCTAATCTTTTAAACTAAAAAACGTACAATCTTTATTACTTTTACAAATACACACAGACGTTAGGGAGAGACTGCAATGTGTCAGTGTAAAGTCGTGTCAATGACCTCCTGTATTACAATGGTTTAGCATAGTTTCTTACTGAGGGCTTGTACGCTTTAAATTTAGCTATACCTAAAATATATCTTCAATTAGGGTCATTGTACACACACAGTGGAATGCTTTCAGAAATTTGCGACACACACACACACACACACACACACAGATACATACACAACGATGTTTCTACTTATTTGAACAAGTCCTGTATTAAATGCACTTGTTAATGTTTTAATGTGAACAATTTTACGTTTAAATAAAATCTGTACATACAATAAAATTATGTTTCAGTATTAATGATATAAATATTGCTGTTTTATTAATTTAAAATACTGCATATATATATATAACCTAGGAACTTCGCAGGTGAAGAAATTAATTTCTATTTTTCATCTGTAACGACATGCGTGTATAATTTTAATTTATTTCACTATACACCTTCGCCACCGCTGCTACCACAGTCGTCAGTAATAAAAGAAGAAGAAGAAGAAAGATCAGTTAGGAAACGCATCAGTACTCGTTCGAAACGATTAACATCAGTCCCAATGGACCACAGCATCCGTGAATTTCCACGAATAAAAAAAAAAAAAACGTAAAACGTTCTACTTACGTTTCATGATAACCTAGGAACTTCGCAGGTGAAGAAATTAATTTCTATTTTTCATCTGTAACGACATGCGTGTATAATTTTAATTTATTTCACTATACACCTTCGCCACCGCTGCTACCACAGTCGTCAGTAATAAAAAAAGAAGAAGAAGAAAGATCAGTTAGGAAACGCATCAGTACTCGTTCGAAACGATTAACATCAGTCCCAATGGACCACAGCATCCGTGAATTTCCACGAATAAAAAAAAAAAAAAAAAACGTAAAACGTTCTACTTACGTTTCATGTTAGGTTAAAAAATACAGTCCACGTACGTTTCACGTTTACGTTAGGTTAAGATGCAGTCTACTTACGTTTCACGTTAGGTTAAAAAATGCAGTCCACGTACGTTTTTCGTTTACGTTAGGTTAAAATACAGTCTACTTACGTTTCACGTTAGGTTAAAATGCAAACACACGCACACACACACACGTGTTAGGTTGCAACCTAACGCGTGTGTATGTTATTTAAATAATAATTTAAATAATATACACGTGAGTGTGTGTGTGTGTGTGCGTGTGTTTGCATTTTAACCTAACGTGAAACGTAAGTAGACTGTATTTTAACCTAACGTAAACGAAAAACGTACGTGGACTGCATTTTTTAACCTAAAGTGAAACGTAAGTAGACTGCATCTTAACCTAACGTAAACGTGAAACGTACGTGGACTATATTTTTTAACCTAACATGAAACGTAAGTAGACTGCATCTTAACCTAACGTAAACGTGAAACGTACGTGGACTGTATTTTTTAACCTAACATGAAACGTAAGTAGAACGTTTTACGTTTTTTTTTTTTTTATTCGTGGAAATTCACGGATGCTGTGGTCCATTGGGACTGATGTTAATCGTTTCGAACGAGTACTGATGCGTTTCCTAACTGATCTTTCTTCTTCTTCTTTTTTTATTACTGACGACTGTGGTAGCAGCGGTGGCGAAGGTGTATAGTGAAATAAATTAAAATTATACACGCATGTCGTTACAGATGAAAAATAGAAATTAATTTCTTCACCTGCGAAGTTCCTAGGTTATATATATATATACAGTATTTTAAATTAATAAAACAGTAATATTTATATCATTAATACTGAAACATAATTTTATTGTATGTACAGATTTTATTTAAACGTAAAATTGTTCACATTAAAACATTAACAAGTGCATGTAATACAGGACTTGTTCAAATAAGTAGAAACATCGTTGTGTATGTATCTGTGTGTGTGTGTGTGTGTGTGTGTGTGTCGCAAATTTCTGAAAGCATTCCACTGTGTGTGTACAATGACCCTAATTGAAGATATATTTTAGGTATAGCTGAATTTAAAGCGTACAAGCCTTCAGTAAGAAACTATGCTAAACCATTGTAATACAGGAGGTCATTGACACGACTTTACACTGACACATTGCAGTCTCTCCCTAACGTCTGTGTGTATTTGTAAAAGTAATAAAGATTGTACGTTTTTTAGTTTAAAAGATTAGGCACTAGAAAAAAAATATTACCATCCTTGTTAAAGTACAGTGAAAACTTTGTTATTAAAATTTTACTTTTAATCGTGTTGACTGCATCTAGGGAAGAAACACGATTCCCAAGTTCTTTTTGTGTTTCACAGAGAAAAACAGAGGAAACATTTCCATCTAATGTATATTTATCTTTTTTAAAATATATTTATTTGAGACTGTAGTTGTTGTTCTGCTTTGTGAAGAATTATTTTTTCTTCCGAGCCGTTTATCTAAATAGACGAGGTTGCGGTAAAGTCAGCGTATATCTTTTACGTTTCTTATTTTTTTATGAAATTATCTGCCAGCGAATATTTATATTTTGTTCAGTGAGCATATGAAGACCTTCCCTACGTACACGCATAGCCCCAGATTTAAAATATATTTATTTGAGACTGTAGTTGTTGTTGTTCTGCTTTGTGAAGAATTATTTTTTCTTCCGAGCCGTTTATCTAAATAGACGTGGTTGCGGTAAAGTCAGCGTATATCTTTTACGTTTCTTATTTTTTTATGAAATTATCTGATCACTGAATAATAATAATATAATCGTTCTAGTGTTAACGTTTGCTGCAACAGTTCCTCCATAGATAACGCAGTTTACAAAATAATTACACATAGGTTCAGAGGTGTATAGTGAAATAAATTAAAATTATACACGCATGTCGTTACAGATGAAAAATAGAAATTAATTTCTTCACCTGCGAAGTTCCTAGGTTATATATATATATATATATATATATATATATATATACGGTATTTTAAATTAATAAAACAGTAATATTTATATCATTAATACTGAAACATAATTTTATTGTATGTACAGATTTTATTTAAACGTAAAATTGTTCACATTAAAACATTAACAAGTGCATTTAATACAGGACTTGTTCAAATAAGTAGAGTATTACGACACTGTTGCTGTTGCTCTTTATTTACAACGATAAGACTCAAACAGTGCTGCGCAAAATTTACGAGACAGACGGAAGAGTTGACATGTAATGACAATGTTTTGGCCTAGTTATTAACGAAACTAATTACAAGTATTTGTAAGCACATGGAAGTGAATGGAACTAAGTGTAATCTATAATTAATACCGGTATCGACATCAAATAAATGATAGAATGTTTCTTAAAAAGAGCCGTGTTAACTTGACCGAAAATAATTTCAGTATCGCTAACTTCTTAAAGCAGTGAGGTAAAGCTTTTCCATCACGGTCGATGACCCCTCCCCTCTCTCTCTCTCACTCGTTGTTATATATTTGACAAATATTAACTGTGTGTGTGTGTGTGTGTGTGTGTGTTGTTGTCACTGAGTATCGAGCTACTTACATGTGTGTCCACTCGCTCTCTCTCTGCATTGTTTTCCTAATTTTGACTAATGCACGAAAATACTTTCAGTATCGCTAACTTCTGAAAGTTTCCAACGGCGGACAATGACTTTCAAAACAAACACGCTAAGCTACCCCTACCCTACCGTTGTAAGATACATCAATATATATACGTGAAGAATGCAATTAGCCTTCATACCTCATTGTGAAATCGATAATTGCGTGCATCAACAATTAAGAGGTGAGTAAACAGATTTGAATACGTTACGTAGCGAACATTGTTATTGAACTTACAGCACTTCTAATCAACATAGTTGTTGGAAATATTTAAACATTATCAAGTGCATTATTTATTGAAGTTAATACATGGCTTGTTCAAATAAGTAAAAACGTTGCTAAGTGTGCGCGTCGTAAGCAATTATACGGTATTTTAAATTAATAAAACAGTAATATTTATATCAACGTCGCTAAGTGTGCGTGTGTTTGTACGGATTTATTCTCAGTTGTATGTGCATGCGCAAATAATTCAAATGCATATACATAGATGACTGAAAAAGAGATGATTTACATAATAAATGTACGCTTAGACAGGCGGGATGTCTGATGTTTCGTTCGCAATCAAAGAAACATACTGTACAGTTTTTATTTCTTAAAGTGAACATAATTTTATTGTATGTACAGATTTTATTTAAACGGAAAATTATTCACATTAAAACATTATCAAGTGCATTATTTATTGAATTTAATACATGACTTGTTCAAATAAGTAAAAACATCGCTAAGTGTGTGTATGTTTGTATGGATTTATTCTCAGTTGTATGTGACGGTACAGTTATTCTTACACAATTAGATTTGAAAGTCTTATGTATATATAGCACATAATATATATAGTACTGAAGCAGGTACTGTTATTATAGGAACAAGAAGATGAAGAATACTTCTCAGAACATTGAACTTAAATGGTTAACTGTAGCCAAACATACCGTCAGTAAACGAAAGGGAGACGAGCAGAAGGTTAACAACAACAAGAACATTGAATTTAAATGGTTAACTGTAACCAAACAGGTTGCTAGTACACATGAGCAGAAGACTAAATGCAAAAATTTCAAGAAATTCCGTAAAGTATGTCTTATTTGTCAATCGTAAGCAATTATACGGTAATTTAAATTAATAAAACAGTAATATTTATATCATTAATACTGAAACATAATTTTATTGTATGTACAGATTTTATTTAAACGTAAAATTGTTCACATTAAAACATTAACAAGTGCATTTAATACAGGACTTGTTCAAATAAGTAGAAACATCGTTGTGTATGTGTATGTGTGTATGCGTATGTGTGTGTGTGTGTGTGTGTGTGTGTGTTTGTGCGGATTTATTCTCAGTTGTATGGAGCGGTACATTTATTTTTACATAATTAGAGCGCTGTACAAATTGGTTGAAATGACAAACACGTTGAAAGCCTTTTGTATATATAGCACATAATGTATATGACTACTTTTACAACTGCTATGTAGAGAGAAAATTTATTCAGACACATGTTTCGTCCAGCCACAACAGATTTTCTCAACGAATATATATATATGTTTCCTTTAATTGAAACAATTACAGCAAAATGTTTACTAGTGTAAGAAAATTAATTATTGTTTGTAGCTGTTTAAACACAAACAACTTTTGTTGTTGATGACGTGATTTTCTTCACCAAAAGTATGACTTTGTACTGTTTTGAACTCTGGTAATGTTTATTTGATCACATAATTGTTTTCCGTCAACAAATTGGAACAATTCTGTAATTTACAAATGTAATTTTTCATAACAAAATACTGCATTCCATTTCATTTTATATTCAAACTATTATCTGAAACAGAACGTTATACAGATTGTAACGTTTAAATTTGAATGTTACATTTGAATAAAAGAATGAAAAGAATTGTAATGTATGTCTTTCTCTTATTTGTTAATCGTAAGCAATTATACAGTATTTTAAATTAATAAAACAGTGATTTTGTATTATTAATACTGATTGCATGTTTTATTTAATGCTTTGTTTTAGGTTTTACCATTAAACAGAAGTATTGTACCACAAATTATTGGTGGTAGTGATCTTTATGTTTATGAAAACCCCATAAAAGTGAAGTCCAAGGACTGTCTTAATGTAGTACCAAATGAAGAAGATTGCTTCACAAATTCATAATATGTAATATATATTTTATTTGTAATATACATTTCATATATTCTGTATTTTTTTTGTTTTATATATTTTTATTTTGAAACATTTGAACCCTTTGAAGTTCACATAAAGTCATGTGATTTGTACATTTTACTAACAAAGACACGTCTGTTCATACTAAATGTGTGTGTGTGTGTGTGTGTGTGTGTGTGTGTGTGTGAGAGAGAGAGAGAGGGGGAGAGAGAACTGATCCTTCTCATTCTTGTTATAGTCTTAAAAACAAAAGGTTGTCGAACCAACATCATTTTTATTTGAAAATAGTTTCATTGTAAATATCACTTATTTGAAGCTGAATAATTTGCAGATTGTATCTTACAATCATGACAATTATTATTTAAACTGATAATTGTTTTATTAAAAATATTATTATTATTTCATATGTGTACACAAAACTTTTGAAAATACCTTATTTCAAGGAGATTTTTTTTATGCTAAAGAGAGACATACACGCATAGGTAATTACATTATAAACTAGGAATTGCTTCCGACGTCTGCGAGAGAGAGAGGGCGTTAATATTTGTCGAATAAAGAGAGACATACACGCACAGGTAATTACATTATAAACTAGGAATTGCTTCCGACGTCTGCGAGCGAGAGAGAGAGAGAGAGAGAGAGGAGAAACGGTATGAAACCTTCCGCAGTTGAAACCTGCTCTACAAAACGCTTCACACGAAGCGTTATGTTAAGAGAGAGAACGCGCATGTAAGTAGTTGACAACACACACGCACACATAGTTAGTATTTGTTAATTATTTAATACAATGAAAAATGAAGTCAACGTTTTGACGATGAGAGAGAGATAGAGAGAGAGTGAGAGAGAGAGAGAGAGAGAGAGAGAGAGAGAGAGAGAGAGAGAGAGAGAGAGAGAGAGAGAGAGAGAGAGAGAGAGAGAGCGGACGTTGTAAGTACGTACACAGTTAATATTTATCGAATATATATAAACTTTCTAAAATCATATACATGCGCGGTAATGATCACAGAGAGGAGAAACGGTTTGAACATAACGTTTGACAACGAGAGAGAGAGAGAGACAGACAGACAGACAGATATAGACAGTCGGACGGACGGACGGACAGAGAGATAAATAGAGAGAGAGAGAGAGCGGGTGTTGTAAGTACGTACACAGTTAATATTTGTCGAATATATATAAACTTTCTAAAATCATATACATGCGCGGTAATGACCGCAGAGAGGAGAAACGGTTTGAACATAACGTTTGACAACGAGAGAGAGAGAGAGAGAGAGAGAGAGAGAGAGAGAGAGAGAGAGAGAGAGAGAGAGAGAGAGAGAGAGACAGACAGACAGACAGACAGACAGACAGACAGACAGGCAGACAGAGACAGACAGGCAGACAGACAGATATAGACAGTCGGACGGATGGACGGACGGACGGACGGACAGAGAGATAAATAGATAGAGAGAGTAACAACAGTGTTGCAAATATATATATTTAATTATTTAAAACAAATTATGGTTTATTTTAATTTATTTCGTTATAAACCTCCGAATATGCATACAATTATTTGTATAGTAATCAGAAATGTGTGTGAGAGAGACATTTTACTAATTTGTAGGTTGTATCTTACAATCATGAAAATTATTATTTAAACTGATAATTGTTTTATTAAAATCTTACAATGACGAAATATTATTATTTCATTGTTTACGATATATATTTAATGCAAAAAATGAATTTTTAAAATTACAATCGTCTGTATTTAAGTTCGTGTACACACATACAAATCGTTTGAATAAGGGAATTCTTGTCAACGTTTGCAGAGAGAGAGAGAGAGAGAGTCATATACAATGTGTGTATGTGTACACAAAACTTTTGAAAATACCTTATTTCAAGGAGATTTTTTTATGCGTAACACTTTACCACACACACACAGACTTGGCAGTATATTAATTTCTAAATCATGGTCAATGACTGTCATGTGTCAAAAAAAGGACGCAACGAGGTAGGTGATAAATATATATATTTCCTGGTGATTACATTTTAGTATCGCTACTTACAATAATCCATAAGTAGCACGACACTTATGTAAAACTGATGACATAAAGAGAGAGAGAGTTTATATTGTGATCGACAACTGTGTCTAGAGACAAAGAGAGAGGAGGGGAGAGAGAGTTGATATCGAAGTCGTCGTTAACAATTTACTATAATATAGTTTGAATTTCCCACCGAAGAAAAATGTTGGCAGATCTGTTCTATACACACACAATAATGCAGGATTGGTAACCCTGATCATATATTTTAATATACACTATAATACACACACACACATATCAAGTTTGAACCCATACATAGGTTGGTAAACCTGATCATATAGATTTAATATACATTATAACACACAACAAATTTGAACTCATGCAAGGTTGGTAACCCTGATCATATATTTAATATATACACTATAATGCATCAAGTCGGAACCCCCCACCATAGGTTGGTAAACCTGATCATATAGATTTAATATACATTATAACAAATTTGAACTCATGCAAGGTTGGTACTCCCCGATCATATATTTAATATATACACTATAATGCATCAAGTGATAGAAAGTGAAAGTGATCTAAGCTCGCGAAAGGCGGCATATAAAAAAATAAAAAAATTATATTCGCGAATGCGGTTGGTAAACCTGATCATATAGATTTAATATACATTATAACACACAACAAATTTGAACTCATGCAAGGTTGATAACCCTAATCATATATTTAATATATACACTATAATGCATCAAGTCGGAACCCCCCCCCACCATAGGTTGGTAAACCTGATCATATAGATTTAATATACATTATAACAAATTTGAACTCATGCAAGGTTGGTAACCCTGATCATATATTTAATATATACACTATAATGCATCAAGTGATAGAAAGTGAAAGTGATCTAAGCTCGCGAAAGGCGGCATATAAAAAAATAAAAAATTATATTCGCGGATGCTGTGGTCCAGATACGCGAAAAAGTCGCGGATCTTGACACAGATCAGCGAAAAAGTCGCGGATGGTGTGGTCCAGTAGAAAGTGAAAGTGATCTAGGCTCGCGAAAGGCTGCATATAAAAAATTATATTCGCGGAAATTAGAAAGTGAAAGTGATTTAGGCTCGCGAAAGGCGGCATATAAAAAATTATATTCGCGAAAATTCGCGGTCCAGGGTGGTGGGGAGAGCGTGGGAAAAAATCTTGGACCGCGGGAACGGCGGCATCTCTTTGATCTTGTTTTTTATCGTTTTTTATGTTTTTTAAGAAAGGCGGCATTCCTTTGTGAGTCAGGAACCCCATTTTCCCCCTACTACTAAACAGTATTTTTTCCATCTAACCTATAACCACGAGGAGGCGCGAAAATAATCGCGACACAGTTCAACCTGTCCCTCTATTCCTGGCTATGTGGCGTTGAGGGTTTATTTTGAGTTCTAAGTTCGGAACATATATTCCGAACAGTTTACGGAGACACTCTTTGGCAAGTTGCATATGAAAAACGTTCAAGCAAAACAAATAAATCCTGCTTCGATTGTACTACAAATATGGTTCAATGGTGGTGAAACACAGCACCTATATGTAGGCCTATCTATATCTATATACGAGGCTTATCCAGAAAGTAGGTACCGTCTGCGCATATATCCCGCGCATATTGTAGTACGAAGGTCGCGCATGCGTAGTTACTTCCTTCTATTCGACGACGAAGTAGCCAAGCTATATTGTTTGTATACGTTCCGATTTACGTTTACTACACATCGGTAATCATTTGTTTAAAAATCGATCGGCCCGCCAGTTGTGAAATAAGAAGAGTTATTAGGTTTCTGAATGCGAGAAAGCTTCGTCCTTATGAAATTCATCGTGAGATTTGTGAAGTTTATGGACAGAATGCGATTAGTGAAGGTATGGCGAGAAAGTGGGTTAGGCTGTTTAACGATGGAAGAGAAAATGTTCACGACGAGGAGCGTACCGCATACCGGACGTGTAACGACGGCGTTTGTTGATTCATTTCGTTGGGAACAATTCAGTCATCCTCGTTACAGTCCAGATTTGGCTCCTAGCGATTTCCATTTGTTTTTGCATCTGAAGAAATTTCTTGCCGGCCAGAAGTTTGAAAGTGATGATGAGATAAAGGGAAACGTCTAGCAGTGGTTGAAGTCTCAGACGGCCGAATTCTTTGAAGCGGGCATATTAAAATTAGTGCCAAGATAAGACAAATGTCTCAACTTGCATGGTGACTATGTAGAAACGTAGATTAAGGTATGCAGAATTTTTGAAAAATAAATGAATTTGAAAATAATTTGTATCATTTTCTTAATGCCCAAACGGTACTTACTTTCTCAATCAGGTTAGTATATAAAAGCGAAATACCCCTCACTTATTCATATACTCACTCATCACGAAATCTCCATAACTATAAAGCCTACAAACTTGAAATTCGGCACGTAGGCCTATGTTCCTCTTGGCTTCTAGGTGCTCGCTAAGAAAGGGTTTTGAAAACTTGAACGCCTAACCGCGGAAAACTGCTAAAAACCGTGACACCGATAATGCAGCTTTTTTTCAACTGTACGCTTCCTGGAAGTCTAATGTTTTTTTTTACTTTGCTTTAGGCTCAAAATGGCAAGTGAGGAAACGGTAGGGTTTTGTGTAAATGTGGCGAATTGTTGGTGATTTGAAATAATTATAATAATTTCAAATAATGCAGATGTGACCAAACTGGAGTACAGAAATACTGCGAAGTTTACAGAACTACAAAATATTTATGTAGGTGCTATAAGTAAAAATAGAAATCTCTCACTTGAAGAAATACAAAAATTCAGAGTAAATTGCTTAAATTTCTATGTTGAATGTGCATGCCAACAGTTAAAGCCTTCCTTTTAACAGTTAAAAGCCTAAAACACGTAGAATTTTTAGATAGGAAAATAATTAATGATATTCGGTCACTGCCTTCAGCAGCAGCACCAGCCTTTGAGCAGAGTATCCAAATAAAGATGATAAATCTAGACAAGGAATAGAGAGAGTTCTTAGGAATACAAATATGAACACCGGTACAGATTAAAGTTTATTAAGCTCATAGAGAAAATTTAAAAATACAAAGAACGCGAATGATACTGAAGCTTTTCCAACTTAAATAATTACCAGTTTATCTATTTACCAGTTTAGTAGTGGGTGTGTTGAAAGGTTTTTTAGTGTAATCAATGTTAATAAAAACGAAATCATAAATAAATTGGGTGCGGAGCCACTGTTTGGTCAGCTGCATACGAAAATCTTTCCAGCAAACAAAATAAATCCTGTTTCGATTGTACTACAAATGATTCAATGCTGGTGAAACACCAGCGCCTATATGTAGGCCTATACGAACTAAAAACCGGTGTGAATGAGTGTAAATTGTTTTTGTAAATTAAACTATTGGAAACTTTTTAAATATAGTGTAATGTGTGAATATTGCCTCAAGCCTCTAACGAACTAAGTGCATAAAAAGGATTTCAAAAAGTACTGAAACTGACTTCAGCAGGTGAGAATATTCTCTTTTATCGTAATAGTATTTAAATATTTAGAATATACTCAGACTCTATAAGATGAGACACTCTTCATAAAGTACACGAATTTATGGCAGTGAGGATTTCGATGGCAAAGTGGGGAAATTTTGGGTAGCCATGTGGGGAAAAGAGGCCTGATTGACCTGGCAGCACTGCACTGAGCGTTGACGCTTGCGTCGAGCGGAGAGGCATCGCGTGCCTTGCGTCTGTGTATGAGCAATAGCGTCGTGTTGGAGCCTGTAATCTGGCGGCATGGTGGGGCGAGAACCGAGCCGCACGGTGGGGCGGAGAGCGCGAGAGAATGCGAATGTTTTTCATTGCCTCGACATAAGTTCAGTAACAGCTGATCTGATTTTTAAAATTCTTTCACCACCGTGTTTCTTGAAGTTTGAGGATGGTTTTAGGCATAAATTTTAAGCAATAGTTTTAACAATTTTCAAAAACAGAGTCTTCAGACGGTTCCACGTCATGAAGTTTCTTTTTTAATTTTCATGTAGTGAAATTTTCGGCATGCGACAAACTTTCGTTTTATGAGAGATAGCTATATGGTGTCAGCGAGTGAAAATCGTAGAAAATTCCACATTTTATTTTGGTTTTGTTTCAATAAAATCGGCTTTTTCGTTTTCGAGATATTGGCGGTTTTGTAAGAAATTTAGTTGGGGGTTTTATAAGAAATTTAGTTGGTTGGAACATGCAGCGATTTTTCTTGTAACGATTTTTCTTAATAATAAATATTACCTTAACGTAATCATATTTTAACATTTATTATGTTATTCTATTTAATAATAAAAATTTCAATTTTCATGTAGTACCTTAATGTAATTTGATTTCCTGGATTTTATTGTCCACTGATTATAAATATATCACTACTGACTAGGAACACTAATTTTTTATAAATGCTCCATGAAGTTTTAAGAAGACTGTTTAATGATGAAGAAAAACATTTATTTTATGAATATTTTGTAAAACAATATATTTATAAGAAACAATACAGATCATGGGCCTACTGTTATAGGATTCATTTAGGCATTGACTAACATGTCAATAGAAAATTTTAATAAAATATTAAATTTATTGTTATCTAAAAGGAAAACGGATTAAACGACTCGATAAAATAATCTGTGCCATATTACATTTGTTAAACGTAATAAATGTCATTTGCCGCACATCATGTCATTTACAGTGCATACATTGTAACTCTTGCTTTCATGAGTTTGTGTGTTCGTGTACGGACAGTTGCCATACGAAACAATATGTGCAAACATATTCACCTTGTTTGTAGAACACTTAACAATAGGATCACTGAGGAAAGGGAGAATGAAGATACACTCGTTATAGATATTCCAAATGACGGAGTCATATTAGAAGAAATTTAATTTTATTTACTTAACCTAACTCATTTCATATATTTCATTCGCTATATTTTTTAACTAGATTACTAAGTACATTTATCAAATTAAATTGTGTACCCCCTCACACACACACACACACACACACACAGCATGTATATAAACCTTACCTCTGATCTGACTTAACTAACTTTTAAAGTTTTTATGAACAAATTATTCTTATAACTTTAAATTGTTTTGTTACTTTTAATTGCTTTTATGTTTTTTATTTTTATATTACATTTAATGTTTAATTCACTAATTTTTACTATACTGCTAAGCCACTTACTAAATTACGTTTATTATAGTGCGCGTGCACGCGTGTGAAAGAATGTGTGCGTGTGCGCGCGTGCGAGAGAGATAGAGGGAGGGGGAGAGGGGCGAGATATTAAAGAAGTAAAAATACGGAATTGTATTGGCTGCCGTAAAACACTCAAGATCCGTTTTTTACCTACAGAAATTTAGAAAGTCTACATACGTTTGAATATCACTTATTTTGTGCTAATAAAATAAAACAATTCTTACCTTTAAGCGCCTACAGTGGATTAGGCTACCTTTCGCAAACACATTCGCATTCTCTCGGGCTCTCCGCCCCACTGTGCGGCTTGGTTCTCGCCCCACCATGCCGCCAGATTACAGGCTCCAACACGACGCTACGGCTCATACACAGACGGGACAGACGCAAAGTCATCGCGTGGTGAGCTCATGCCAGCTCATGCGTATTGTCAACGTATTTCTACTCAGTGTTTGTGTTAAATAAATAAATTCACATGCTAAGTATAACAGTGTATCATTGTGTCTTATTATTGTGTTGCTGATTTTTAACACAGTTGTTATTAACCTTTAGTTAAAGGTTAGTAGTGTTGTTAACCTTTAGTTGAATTAAATCAGGAAGAAATTTATTTCAATTTAAAGAAGTCTTATTTCAGTTCAGTAGTTTTACAGCATCTCATTTTCTTTTTCCACCAAGCCCTTGCTTTTCATTTTTCATTTATGTTTACTCCTACTTAATCTGGGCAGAAAACCCACTAACACTTTTAGTTCATAGTTTACGTTTAGTTTACTAGCATTTAATTTCTTTCGACATTTCATCTATCAAACGTATTCTATTTTTAAGCATTTTCAGAAAGCCTTATTCTACTTGATGTGTAGTTAATTTTCGCAACTGTACGCCATTTAGTTCGAACGTCAAGCATTTGTGATATGTTTTACTAGGATTTTAAAGAAACCCTTACAGTTTTTAGTTTTTATTTTACTTTAAGTAAGTTTTACTAGCATTTCGTTTTGTTCTAGAGAAAAGTTTTATTTCATTTTATTTTAAAGTAAATCTAGACGAAACGTTTCTTTGTTTAAGTATCTTTACTTTAGTTCATATTTAATTTTATCGATTTGAAAATAACAAAGCCTACTATTATGGATGAGGAAATTATTGTAGTTAACGAAATACTGGTCCCTCATCGAATAGTAAAGATCCGTGGTAACGGTGCGTGCCTATACTCCTCCCTGTCCTACCTGATGCACGGCGACGTCTCAATGGCTGCTCAAATTCGGGCTGACATTGTGCGTCACGTGTCCAACAACTGGCAGAGGTTTAAGCCCTTCACTCAGAACCGGTATGGGGCTCCTTACAGTACTAAACTTCGGTACCTCACCGAAATGTCTACACCTTACACCTATGGAACAACTTGTGAAATCAAGGCGGCGGGAGAGATATTCCCTTATGTGTTTCAGGTGTTCCAAGGTGGCATCCTTTTTGCTACCTTTGGGGAGGCACTACAGGGAGTCAAAAGAATCCGGTTCACAGGAGATTTCAAGGAAGGCCACTTTGATGTTCTAATTCCATTGGCCGAACCAACAAATCCTAATAATGTTCAATTAACTAACCCTGATAATGCCCAACAACCACCAACCACCAGTGAGCCAACGGAATGTGAACCGAATTTGTCCTGCATCGTGTTCAGCCCCAACTCACTCCGTGCACTGACCTACTCAGTTCAGACAAATCTGTTCCTTCTACTACAACACCACTAAAAGGGAAAAGAGGGAAAAACGAAGTATGAGATTAGAAAAAAACAAGTTAGGGAAGCTGGTTCAAAATATGCAAAAAACAACCCCGACGTAAACAGATTAGCTGCAAAAAAGTATAGTCAAAGTCATCCCGAAGTCAACAAACAGACTGTAAAAAAATACCACAATACTCATCCCGAGATAACTATGAAAGCTGTCTACAAATATAGAAAAATAAATCCCGAGGTACATAGGAAAGCTGTGGAAAAATTCAGAAAGACTAATCCTGAGCTACATAGAGAAGCTGCAAAAAAGTATGCATCTAACAACCTCCACGTTAATCAGGCAGCTACAGCTAATTACAATGAAAAGAGATTACAAATCAGATTATTGCCTTGGACTAATAAGTTTTTGTCTGGTTTTAAATATGAACCTCAGACTGATTATTCCAGGGACAAGGTTGTTGACCTCGGACCTCAGTCACCCTGTACCTGGTGCCGTGCCCTGAAGTGGAAGGATGAGACTCCCGGAATGTCCTGCAGTAGCGGTAAAGTCCAGCTCCCTGCCCTTGACCCCTACCCTAAACCAATACACAGCCTCCTCAGCCACCAGCATCCAATGGCAGAGAACTTTCTTTCTGCTGCCCGGAAGTACAATGGATGCTTCGAAATGACGACTTATGGAGCCAGAGAGGTGAAGGAGGGCAATTTTATGCAAACATTCAAAGTGCAGGGGCAGGTCTACCACAGGTAGGGAGCCTCATGCCGGAGCCTCAGCAGCAGCCTTCATTTCTCCAGATATTCTTTGTTGGTGACGATGACAATGAGAGGGACATCCGTTGTGATATCTACCCTGGGGTTAAGCCAGTACTGGTTAGCCAACTGAAGAAGTTGCTGCATGAACACGACAAGTATATTCTCGACTTTAAGGCTGCTGTTGATTCTGTTCCGAAGGGCCAGAAGGACTTCCAAGTGGTGACTAACGCCGATAGAAGCCTTGTGGAGAGCACCGAGGTCGTTTCAATGCCCCCACGACTAGAGAAGTCGCACTTCTCATTGTCGGTCAGGATTTTGAGAAGAGGGACATCGTTCTCCACAGCAAAGACAACAGATTGGTACGAATCAGTGAGACGCACCGTGCCTATGACGATCTCCAGTACCCTCTGATGTTCTGCCGTGGAGAAGATGGCTATTACATCAATATACCTCAGCGCGACCCGAAGACCAAGGGTCCTCTCAAGAAGACTGTGTCTGCTGCTGACTTTTACAGCTACAGGATAATGGAGCGTGATGGGGAAGAATGCTACCTACTGCTGTTCAGCAACCTTCTCAATCAATTTCTGGTTGATATGTATGCGAAAATTGAGACTGAAAGACTCAGTTGGATTCGTAACACCAGAAAAAGCTGAGAAGTGAGGAGTATGTGCACCTGAAGGACGCCATGACAAGAACTGACGGCCAGTTATCAGAGCTTGGCAAGATGGTTGTGTTACCGTCCTCTTTTACTGGAGGACCCCGCTACATGCATGAGCGAACTCAAGATGCTATGACGTATGTACGCCATTTCGGACGGCCGGATCTGTTTATTACATTTACCTGCAATCCGAAATGGCCAGAAATCGTAGAGCTCTTGAAACATGCCAAAAGTCTCACGATAGACATGACATAGTAGCGAGGGTTTTCCACGTGAAAGTGAAGCATATAATAAAGCTCCTCACTAAAGGTTGCATCGTTGACCCTACCAGGTGTCACATGTACTCCGTGGAATGGCAGAAACGTGGACTACCCCACGTTCATATTCTCCTGTGGCTAGAAGATAAGATAAGACCAGAGTCCATTAACAAAGTTATAAGCGCTAAAATACCTGATCCCGACCTCCATGAGATTGTCAAGACGACTATGATCCACGGCTCATGTGGACCCCTCAACAGGAACTCACCCTGGATGGTGGATGGAGCCTGCACCAAGAAATACCCCCGGTCCATTTTCAAGGAAACTCAAACCGGAGAGGATGGTTATCCTCAGTATCGCAGGCGGTCCCCGGCAGACGGTGGGTTCACTGCCAACATCAGTGGAGTAGATCTTGACAATCGCTGGGTGGTGCCATACAGCCACGTCCTGTCTCGCACCTTCTCGGTCCATATTAATGTTGAGTACTGCAGTTCTGTCAAATCCATAAAATACATCTGCAAGTACGTTAACAAAGGGTCTGACCAGGCAGCGTTCACCGTTGAAGATCTGGACGAGGTGACGAGGTACGAGGCAGGACGATACATCAGCAGCTCTGAGGCAGCCTGGCACATTCTCTGCTTCCCTATACACGAAAGGTTTCCTCCAGTTATGCACCTTGCCGTACATCTCGAAAACGGCAAAAGAGTTTATTTTACTGAGGAAAATGTCGTTGAGAGGATCAATAACCCTCCGAAAACAACACTTCTGGCCTTTTTCGAGCTGTGCATAGTCGATGCTTTCGCAAGGACCCTTTTATATTGCGAAGTTCCGACTTATTACGTATTTAAAGTCAACAAGTTCTACAGGAGAAAACAAGGGAAGCCTGTGCCAGATTATCCGGGGGTGAAGAAAGATCATGTTTTGGGCAGAGTGTACACCGTCCATCCCGGTAATGCTGAGTGCTACTACCGACTCCTCCTCTTGCACGAGGTCCGTGGTCCTATGTCATTTACTGCCCTAAAACTGTGGCAGGGGTAGTCCACCCGACATTCCACGCGGCGTGCAGAGTACTTGGCTTGCTGGAGGACGATGCTCATTGGGACCGCACTCTGGAAGAAGCCTCCATCTCTGACTCTCCTAACAAAATCCGTGAGCTGTTTGCCATCATGCTGGTTTTCTGCCAAGTAGGAGATCCCATAAAATTGTGGGAGAAACACCGAGACAGTCTTCCGGAAGATGTTAGACGGCAAATGGAGAGAGAGCACGGAGATGGCCAACTGGTCTTTGACATTGTTTAAAACCAATGCCTCATCCTTCTTGAGGATATTGTCATTTCCATGTCGGGTAACATGTTGCTCAGCAAACTGACATATTTCTACTTAATTTTGTACAAACCACTATGTTATCTTTGGTATTGACGTCACCAAAGAATTCGAACTGACATAGTGTTTGCATGAGCAAATTATTAGCGTCTGTTCTTCATCCAAAATCCTACGGGGTTATATACTGAAGGCATGCTGAAAGGTTGCAGATTGCCTACCAAGCCATCACAAACTTGTCAGATTTTGTTCAGGCTTGTACTGCGCGTTGGTTTTCACACATCACTTTTTTCGTATTTTCTCACTCATAATTAATCAGTTCGGACTTCCACCACCTTCACGAGCGCAAGGAGCCGTTGTCGCCAACCGTGAATACCTGAGGGAACTGTCTTATGATACCGTTCAGCTGTCCAAAACAGTTGGTGTGAATGTTCCAAAATTAAATCAAGAACAGAGAAAAGCCTGCGATGAAATCTTGCACAGCATTGCTTCTGATTCTGGGCAGTTGTTCTTTCTTGACGTTCCTGGTGGCACTGGCAAAACGTTCTTGATCAATCTATTGCTAGCCACAATTAGGGGCGAAAGGAACATCGCCATTGCCTTTGCTTCCTTAGGTATTGCAGCTACCTTGATCGACGGAGGCAAGACGGCTCACTCTGCCTTCAAGTTACCTCTCAACCTGAATCATTCTGAATCTGCACTTTGTAACATCTCTAAGCAGAGTGACATGGCTCAGGTGCTTCGAGAAGCCAAAGTTATCGTGTGGGATGAGTGCACCATGGCCCACAAGGGAGGTATTGAGGTTCTGAACAGGACGCTCCAGGACATTAGGGGCCGGAACCGTCTTATGGGTGGAGTTACGGTGCTTTTGGCTGGTGACTTCAGACAGACCTTGCCTGTTGTGCCACGGGGGACACGTGCAGATGAAGTCAAGGCCTGTCTCAAGTCATCCCTCTTATGGCTTAATGTCAAAGTCCTGTCCTTGAGAGTTAACATGCGTGTCTACCTCCAACTTGACTTGAGGGCAGAGGAGGTTTCTAACTTATTGCTTGATATTGGTGATGGCAAGCTTTTGGAAGAGAAGGGAAGAATAAATATTCCCGGTAACCTTTGCAACGCTGTGAGAGATCAGATCAGCTTGAGTGACAGAATATACCCCAACATTCATCAGGCTAGAGAGGATTGCACTTCATAGCTGAGGGAAAGAGCTATTCTCACTCCAACAAACGACTCAGCCAACAGCATCAACAACTTTCTGTTGGAGAAGTTGCCGCATATGAGGTATGAGTCTGTGGACTCTGTGGTGGAAGTCGAGGATGCTGCTGAATATTACCCTGTGGAGTTCTTGCATACTCTCGACCCACCAGGAGTACCACCTCACGTCCTCTACCTCAAGATTGGCGCTCCAATCATGCTGTTGCCCAATCTAAACCCTCCGAAACTGTGCAATGGCACCAGGCTTCAGATGAAGACTCTACACAAACATGTCATCGAAGCTACGATTTTCACAGGCGTTGGTAAGAGAGAAACCGTCTTCATCCCCCGAATTCCTCTGATCCCATCAGACTACCACTTTCAGTTCAAACGTCGGCAGTTTCCCATTAAGGTGTGCTACGCCATGACCATCAATAAGGCACAGGGGGAGAGTTCGATAGTGGCTGGTGTGGATCTGAGGAGTGACTGTTTCTCCCATGGCCAGCTGTACGCGGCTTTCTCCAGAGTCAGTTCACCTGACAGCCTGGTCATCCTCCAGCCAGAGAGCAAAACCAGGAATGTTGTTTACAGGGAGGTCCTGAGCTCTTAATCTGAGGAAGCAACTGAAAGTATATGCTAAGCAAGTTATTAGCCTGGCTACGTAGACCAAAAACCCGCGGTGGTGGTGGGATCAAAGGGCTTAACCCCATCTATTTTATTGTTGTTAGACAACAACAAAGGACAATAAAGACAATAAAGGACTGTCTTAATCTGTAACAGAAACTTAGCTTACCCTCTTTAACTAAATAATACGGCCGTCATTTTTGATAACTCATTAATTTTCAAGTTGATTGATCGAGCTTAAATAGTTTCTCTTAGTTTCAAAATTCCGGTATCTAAGCTTCACAAATAACCTATTTCTTTTTTCTGATTTCACATTCCGTTTTTTTCTGATAATCACCGTAGCGAAGCACGGGTATCCAGATAGTATGATATAAATTAAATATTTATTATAAAAATGAAAAGTTTATTTATAGTATTTTTATTAAAAATAATATTTACTTTATTACATAAACATTAATTATTGTGCACCCAGTTTTACTACTAAAAAAAAAATTACTCGACAACAGATGTTAAAATTACAAGTTTAAATTTATTAATTATTTGAAATTTTGTAATTACATTATGTACAGCTATTTATTTCTTCTTTTCTTTATGCCATGATTATATTTGTTTCCTGTCTTTGTTTATAAAAATAATTGTTCATTTTTCACTGTTGAGTTACCGTGGCGTGGGTGTGTCGTATTGATGATGATGATGTTGCTGGTGCCAGAGTCTGTTATTAGTTGTCCGTTGAACAAACAGAGTGTCTCCCATCTTAGAATGATTGGCGTCTGTCCTATGTCACTGAGCAGACGTACATAGTGTCCCTTGAACAAATTATTACTGTCTGCTGTCCTATGTTGCTTAGCAAACTGACATATTTCTACTTAATTTTGTACAAACCACTATGTCATCTTTGGTATTGATGTCACCAAAGTGTTCGAACTGACATAGTGTTCCCATGAGCAAATTATTAGCGTCTGTTCTTCATCCAAATCCTACGGGGTTATATACTGAAGGTATGCTGACAGGTTAACATTCATGTTTCGTAATGGTATCCCAGTCACTTTTTATATTATAGTAAGTGATTACCTTGTATGCGGTCCGCCGTGTGACTTCTCAAACTTGATTAACGTTACACGTTTCAAGGCGTATGCCTCATCATCAGCTGACAGGTTGCAGATTGCTTACCAAGCCATCACAAACTTGTCAGATTTTGTTCAGGCTTGTACTGCGCGTTGGTTTTCACACATCACTTTTTTCGTATTTTCTCACTCATAATTAATGTTCATGTGCGAACTAATAGAATCATGAGATTTGTGATTTTTGTCTTTATTTAGGTACCTTAAATAATTGGTTGTCACATATTAATTAAATGAGCAATTAATTAATTTGTTTATAGTTGGGTTGTACTTTTACCTTTTACCTTCAAATTGTATGCGTCATTTTGCACGTCTTAGAACGAAATCATTCGCTTTGCTGTAAGTATTGTCAGTGTGTAAATCTTTGTCAAATAAATATATTTAATTAATTGTATTTTCTGCTTGTTTAGACTGGAGTTCACCACCACAAGTTAAATACACTGTACACAAATACATTATTGTTCTCCTCCCTCAATCAGGTGATGGAGAACACACACACACACACACACACACACACACACACACACACACACACACACACACACACACACACACACACACACACACACACACACACACACACACACACACACACACACACACACACACACACACACACACACACAACTTATTTCATATATACGCGCGCGCGCGCATGATTAATTATATTTTTATAAAGAAGAACATTACGTCTTGTTTTTAAAATGTTTCAAGTGTTTTCGATTACTGTATCTTCATAAATATGATGTATTGATACGACGGTCACACTGATCATTGTATGGTGCAGTGGAAACAAAATACAGACAGTAATGAAATCACTAATTGCCAGCTTTAATTAATCACAAATAACTATTTGTAATCAACAAGGTAGTCTCGTACAATAATTCAAGTTATATTTTTGTTCGCACGCAATAATAACGTCAAGTAATAGAGTTCCGCACTAATATAACACAGTAATCACTTTCCACTGGATCCGCACTAAAGAAATCGCTTACTGTTACTGTAACTGACAAAGCCAGAGCTGTCCCTTTTATAGGTAGCGCAGGTGTTCCCGAATAACTTTCCATCCTTACTGCGCGTGACAGCATAATGTGTATTTCAAGTGTTCTCCATAACAGTCTCAAAGGCCTTGACTGAGACGCTACACCTCCTCGGCTAGCGGAGTAACGGGTGGAACGACATTCTCGTCTTTTCGAGAGGGTTCCCTAGTTACACTTCCCTCTCCTTATGCTTGTTCGTCCCGAACTGGCACACCGTGTCTGAAGATGGACGACGTTGAATTTCCGCTGTCCTTTCGGATGAATACCATAGACAACATCGTTGACTCTCTTCTTCACATTGTAAGGTCCTTCCCAGTTAGTCTGAAGTTTAGGCGAACGACCACGACGGCGCTTTGCGTTGTACAACCAAACCTGATCTCCTTATTTGAAACTCACACTGATGCTGCGAATGTCATACCGAGTTTTCATTTTGTCACTGGTTATCTTCAGCCGTCCTCTTATCAAGCGAGTCATTTCTCGCAGTTGGTTTTCTAATTACGAAGAATAGTTTTGTAGTTCTTGGGACTGAGTCTCAGGTAATCCGAATATAAAGTCCCCAGGAAGGCGTATATCCCGCCCAAACACTAATTTTTCTGGAGTCATACCGGTTGTGTCGTGTATTGCTGACCCATATGCCATTAGCTGGTTCAAGTCTGTTTGATTCTCGTCTACAACCCCTTGCGTAACGTCATCTTCACCAACTTCTCCCCCGGGCGCTTCCATTATCTCAGAAACAAGCAAGAGTCTTTCCTCAAATACCGTAGTAGGTTTCCCAATCGCTTCGTTTGTTGATAT
This sequence comes from Magicicada septendecula, assembly GCA_034769895.1. NCBI lineage: Eukaryota > Metazoa > Arthropoda > Insecta > Hemiptera > Cicadidae > Magicicada > Magicicada septendecula. Next base: position 142,198,716 of record CM068376.1, on the reverse strand, counting down.
ACATATTGGTACTTTCTTCTGCCAGTTCTTCCATTTCCGTATGCCACAACAAAGGTTCCTCTTCTCCACATCTGTTGACCTTTTGTTCGGCTAATGTCATTTGCTTGATCGAATGATTGGCGGACCCTGTCATTTTAGCTATGCAAAGGTTTATTTTTCTTGGCCAAATTTCAGGACATTCACTCTTAAGTCCACAACTAATCCATAGTCATTCATAATGTCCGTGCCAAGAATCATTTCACCGACAATGTCTGCAACGAGCATTTGGTGGCTAAACTGGAGAAGACACAGGCGTAAATGTACGTCTATCTGTCCTAATACTTTTACGGGGCTTCTAGCCACAGTCTATATTGTACAAGAGATAAATTGAGGCTGGTGGTTGCTGACTAAGTCAGGACGCACAGTGGACACTGTTGCGCCTGTGGCAGCTGTACCTTCCACAAATCCATTAACGAGGAAGTTTCCATTCGTCTTATGTAGCATAGAAACTGTGTGCTGTTCTGGGGCTTCATTTCTTCAATTGGTGCGATTACACCCTTCTCTTGGTATTTTATTCTCCCAACAGTCTACCTGTTGATGACCACGTTTTCCACAGTTGTAACACTTCTGTCTTGTCTTTTTCCCATCGTTCATATCGTTGTGGCGCTCTCTAACCTATGAATTGTTAGTCCTACAGCAACGAAAATTGTTTTTCTGTCTCCATCGTAACGGCAATGTGATGCTGGGATCTTCTGACTACATTGTGATGACATAAACCCATTAATATGAAGGTACGATGACTTGGTAGCCTCAAATTGCAAAGAATTTACCAGTGGGTCCGCACTATTCTGGCGTCTTGCAATTCGTAACACTTGCTGTAGTTCGTTATCTCGGACACCAGCAGTAAATGTCTGCATCGCAAACCTCATTCGAAAATATTCTGGTGCTTCAGGATAAGCCAGTCTAATTAGTGTCGACACTTGCTTCAAACTCTTGAAGACTCTCCGCGGAACTTTGTCGCCTTACTCTCAACTGAGTACAGTACACTTCAAGCAAATGTTTATCACCATACCGTAATTCTAAAGCTTTTATCAATTTGGAGAGGTGTTCTGGCTGTCAGGTGGTACTTTCTGTAGTAGTTCTGCCGCAGATCATTTTAAAACGAGAACGAGTGACACTGCCTTGTCTTTCTCTGACCAATTATTTGCACTTGTAGCGGCTTCAAATTGCCGAATATACGTCGTTCTTATTGTCCATGTCTTTTTCCGCCTTTACTATTAGCACTGTCTCTTCAGCTATTTGTTTTGAAACGCGTGGCTGTATTTTCATTAACTGCTCGACTTCACTCTTAATTTGCTCTTTCATGTCTGCAATTAACTCTTTTATAGTTGTGCTGAATCTTTCAGAATTGCTACAGTCTCGTTTACTTCAGACGTTTTATTTGACATGGCTTCTACGATAGATATTTTTGTAGACATAAATTCTTCTACGTCAGATATTCTAGTAATTTGGTTATTAAGCTCATCTCGTAATTCACCCAAGTCACCACGTAGAAACCCAACTTTGCTGCGGTATGTTCTTGCATCTGCTTTTGGTCCTGTATCAACGCTTTGATGTCACCTGTTGGAAAAACGGGTGGAAAAACGCTCTCGCCTTTTCGAGAGGTTTCCATCGTTACAGCACAAATAAATCGTTAAATAAATGTAAAATCTATTCATTAAAATATTTATTATTATTTTAAATAACAAGAATATTATGAGTCATTACACAAACCCACACACGCATATTTATATATTTATTTTAAGAATGTATCAATACGGATAATTTACATACCGAATATGCATGAGAGTGCCATTTTTATACAAAGAAAAGGTTACATAGATGGGTCCTGTAAATTTATTGAATCTAAGACGTTTTTTGTAACTATATATCATCGTCAGCCACAAAAGCACTTAAATCCATTATTTTTCTAAAGCAAAGAGTATTACACCTTTAGCAAAACATAATAATTTTCGTCGTATAATTCAGTAGGAATGTAACTATGACATGTAATTTGTCTTCCTTTATCATCCATCATTATCATCTTCTTAACGGTTTTAGGGTTTAGCGCCCTGTTCCTATTGCACAGTTCACCTTTTCTTAGGTCTACCAACTTTTCTTGTGCCTCTAGGGTTGTAATCTTTAGCCATCTTCGGTATTCTACTTTCTTCCATTCTATTGATGTGTTGAATCCATTTTCTTCTGTATTCTTTAATCCTTTCATTAACTGCAAAAATATCTAAATCACTTCTTATCTCTTCATTTCTTATATGATCTCGTCTACTACACCTTTTAACTTATCTCAGAAATTTCATTTCTGTTGTTTGTATCTTCTGTTCATCTTATATCAGTATCTTTTGTATACCCAAGTGTCAGAACCATACCGTAGTTTAGGTATTGCCATTGTTTTATAACATTTTATTTGGGTTTCTTTGCAAACCCAAATCCTTTCCCATCCTTTGCAACCATATCTATTCGTACGGTTAAATGCAACGCACGATTGCACCATATTAATTGATTATTTACTGCAATAATATTAATATGAATGCACATTTAAAAATTTTGACGCCCACCGAATAGCGGAATCAGCAACCTTCAATTTCAGCCGCGACACTGCTGCTTATGTATTATCTAGTGTATATCTATGATTGTTAAACAGTATACAGTTGTGAAAAGGCCTTATTATTCGAAGGCCGAAACATCAAGAGACATAACGGATAACAACGGTAAATATCCGTGGTGCAAGAATTGTTAGAATACTAGAAACAGTTTCAAGGAAGAATATTACGGTACTAATTGTAGCCTTCATTGCGCGCATATGCTTTAGATGGAACTGTAATTAGCTTCACTTGGATGTTGCCATCGGCGCTATGTTCCCTAAACAATTTTGACGATGCAGTCAGTGTTACTGAATTATGGGACATTCTCCGTGCCAGCAAGAAATTTCAAGCTAACAAATCGTTGGCAAAGAACCGGATCGTGGAAAAGCGCTTAAACTACTACAACGGAGCCGCGCTCTCAGATATGAAGTCAGGTAAACAAATATTATAATCGTATTCTAATTTGCACGTTAAGACATTCAAAGAGAACTCGCATCCTATCTATCTACTGCTGCGAACAGGTGACCGATCATTACCGTTTCCAATTGGCGTTTATGGAGCCAGGGTGCTAAGGTACCCGGTGCACTTCTGTCTGTCTGTGTGCCAATTAATGTAGCCCTGTTTGGCATTAAATTTATAATTCGTATGTATAGTTGAGACACCTTTTTTTTAGTTACAAGTTAAATACTAAATACAAATGTTAAGTACTAGTAATTAGTAAAGTAAATGAGTAATGTTTCTTCGGTATTTTACTATATAAAGTAATAAAAAAAATAACTGCCGTAGGATCGCAGCGTAACACATGGATAAATGAAAAAAAAATAAAAGTGACGTAAGTACTCTTGGCCTAAAGAAAAACCGATAGCTTTCACAATATTGTTGAGTGGAAGTGAATATTTGTCAGGGCAATCACGTGGATTAGTTTACTGTAGAGTCAGCAGTCAAACAATCGCCTGTTGTGCTCAGCGCGTGTGACAAAAATGTATACTGTTTAAACGAGAAAGCATAATAAAGTGAAATTTTTTAAAGTGAAATTAAATTTTTAAACATTTTTTCCGCGTAGTAATCGATAGTTCAAATCGCAGCAATCCTTATTCGTCTTTAATAAACTGATTTAAGTAATACAGAATGGCGCCGTGTGTACGGTGTTTGTTTCTGGCCTGTTGTGTTTTTGGTTCTTTATCGCTGTCTATTGATAACAAGACCGTTGAAGACCAGTGGACCGTAGAGGTGGCCGCTTGTGTACTGAACGTCGTGAAAGGCAAACCAGAAGATGGCGACGAAAGGAAATTGGTGGTGTTTCTTACCGAAGACAAACGTGAAAACGACCTGTGGGAGAAGATCATAATCGATTCGGGCGAACAACGAGTGATCGTCTCGGCGAAACACGTTCTGACCCACTACGAGAAACTGGTTTACGTGTTGTTCGTAAAGGGCGGCGAAACGTTCGAGGACGTCCTGTCTCTCGCCGACAAGCATTCCTACTTCATCGGCGTCGCCGACCTCACCTACGCCAGAGATCTCATGTTCAGTTTTTTTAAACAGTTTTTCGATGCCAAAATCGAAGACGTTCTGCTTGTGATGCCGACCGGAAACGGGGTTCAAGTGTATACTTCGTATCCGTACAGCGAAACACACTGCAACCAATGCGGCCCACCAGTATTGGTGAACACATTTGTGAACGGAAATTTTAGTAAGAAATACAATTTGTTTCCTTTCAAGAAGCACTGGAATTTATACGGTTGTGAAGTGACATGTATAGGCAACAGACAGCCGCCGGACGCTTTGATGGTAGTGGCCAAAAATGGAGAAATAACGTTCTCAAAAATCACAAAAGAAATATTGACAATACTGAGCCGAAAAATGAATTTCAAGCCAAAAATTGTGACAAGCATAAGGCCGCCGAATAACGCTTCTTTGGAGCACAGCTGGTTCTTTTATAATGACTCGGTCGAACTGATAATCAACCATCTCGAAAAAGAACTTGTCGATTTTGCAATCGGCCATTTTTCGTGGCTGGCCTTTTCGGGAAACAAAAATCTGTTGTTCGGGAAAGAGTCAAGGGTTGAATGTTACACGTGGGCTATGCCTAGCCACGCCGGCAGACGGAGGTCTTATGTCATGAGTTACATTAACGAGTTCGATCTGTTGTCGTGGGTTTTGTTCGGAAGTATTTTGTCGTTCACTTTCTTTGCTCTGTGGTTAATACACTCAGTTCTGAGGCAGAAAAGACCCTATCGAGGTACTGCGAGCATTCTCAGCTACATCTTAGCGACCGTTCTGAACCAACCGGTTTTCATAAAGCCAAGATCGATTTCGTTACGTGTGTTCCTCTGTCACTGGTTCGCCTACGTTTTGGTGATCAGCACAGCGTATCAGGCGACGCTGTGGAGTTTTATAACTATTCCGTGGCAAGTCGACGACATACACACCTTGCAGGAGCTCGCGGAGTCTTCGTTGAAATTCGGCGGCGGTCCGCAAATGCTAAGCATTTTAAAAAGACTCAACAGCAACGAAGACGTAAAGAAAATAATAGAAAAATTCACGTTGCTTCAACCGTTGGGTTTTCAAAACGTAATCGACCGAATCGTAAGGCATCGAGACATAGCAATATTTGGCGAAAAACAGCACATGGAATATTACTTGACTGTTTACGCTAGCAACAAACACAGGTGTACGGTAAAATTTATGGAAGGCTGTCTGATGCAAACTGTCTCTACTCCGTTCCTGGTGAAGAACGGTTCTCCATTATACAGGCCCATGAAGGAAGCACTCACGGAAATTCTGCAAACGGGTTTCATGAGAAAAATGAAATCGTACTACGGTTTCAGGAAATCCTCGTCGTACAGAGTTTATACAAAACTGACGAGTTCCAGCGAATCTCCAATAAGTATGGAAAACTTTGAAGGGATATTTTTTATCATAATCATGGGATACGTTGTGGCCACGCTGATATTCATATTAGAAGTAGCGTTCAAGTGTTTTAAGAAAAGGAATAAAGTGTTGGTTATTAAAGGGCCAAAATTGTTTAGGGACTAACGTTCGGATTTTTCTTAGAAACGTTTATATGATATTCTTAAGGTACAGTGAAGTAAGTAAACAAAAAAAAATAATTTTTTAATGGGAGAAATGTTTAAGTAGTTATATACAATTAGTGTCAGCTGCGGATGTAGGGAAACTCAGCTATTGTTGTACCCTCCCTGACACTATCGTGCGTGTTCGTCAATATCAGTAAAAGAGATAACTTAATTAGGCGAAAAGTTTTGAAATAAAAACACTCTTTAACAGGCGAATGAGAAGACTGTCCCAAGTTCATTTGATGGAAGGTTTGCTTTTTTATAAAGATTATCGTTTTATTACTTTTTTGTCGTTTTAAATGCATTATTAAATTATAGTTGTCTTGTTTGTTCATCATCTTTTTTCACAGCACTACACTTTATATAATAATGAAACTTTCTCTTGTGAACTTACTTGACTTTTTCTGTCGAACGCGTTTCGGCGTCGTGTTCGCCTTCGTCAGCTTAGAAACAGACTGCCAGTACTTTGTAACTGTTATTGCTTGGAAGGTATAGTGGGGGTGATGTGTAGAGGAAGGGGATTGGCGCGGGGATCCAAATTATTGTTTGTTTTTTGTATAATTGTGTCAAAAAGTGTATGTGATTTATATTGTAATTGGTCGTTAAGTATGTTGTTTGGTTGTGTTGTGTGGTGTTTGTATATTTCATATTGTTCAGCTGTGTTGAGTTTTCGACCTTTGGGTAAGTAGTGTAATATTTCAAGATTAGTATCTATGTTGATGTAGCTATGGTTATGTGTGTGGCAAACGCAGAATGTATATTGTTGTTGGATAAGGCTTTTAAGTCTTCAGAGTAACGGGATGAAAAAGATCTTCCCGTCTGGCCTATGTAGAAACTATTGCAGTTATTACAATTTAATTTGTAAACACCTGTTCCATTGTATTTGTCTATGTCCGTGTTTGTATCGTTGATGTGTTTTTTGATGATATTGTTAGTTCTGTATGGTATTTTGTACTTGTGTTTTCAGAATGTGTTGGCAAGTTTGTGTGTGTTGGAGTTATGGTATGTGAGTGTGATTTATTTATTGTGTTGTGTGTTGATGGTATTTTGTGTTTTGTTGTTTTTGTTTTTGATGCGTTTGTGTAGTTTGCTTATTAAATTGGGGTTGTATCCGTTTTTCATTGCTATGTATTTGATTGTGTTGAGTTCGTCAGTATAATCTTGTTTACTTAAGGGTATTTTAGTTAGTCTATGGAGCATATGGTTGAAGGCCGCATGTTTATGTTGTGTTGGGTGGTAAGAAAACAATAGTATAAATTTTCTAGACCTAACAATTAACAAAACTAACAATACACACACGTACAAAATATACAGGAAACCTACCACAACCGACATGGTTATACACAACACATCAAACCACCCAACACAACATAAACATCCGGCCTTCAACCATATTAACATAACTCACTTCTTTACCCACATCTTAATTCAAAACTTACATATAATTAACAAAAAATGAATAAAATCAGTTTAAAACGTGTCTATGATTATCAGAGAATGTGTTACAGAACTCACATCCACTTATAATGGCTTTCAATATAATGCTCCGTTGCAGGAATATCCCCTCCACGTATACAAAAAATGTTTGTTTACAAGTCTACAAATTTTTTTCATAAACAAATAAAATATCACCTCCAGTTAACATAGAAAAGAAAAAAAAATCAAATAAATAAACACTTTTCCCAAATAAAAATACTCTTTAACAACTGTAACCGAGTTCCATGTGACAAACGTAAACATAAATAAATACACGTGGTTAGGTTTTGATACATTGCCCTATAGAGATAAACCATAATAAACACTTCATGACGTCATATCTCCTACATTTCAGTCTTCAACATCTGTTCCTACATAGTTTCACTCATTCTTAACACAGTTATTATATTTATTTACATTTTATAATTTGTTTAAAACAGTCATATATCATATACCCAGGAACAATTTACTCTTAGAGTAACTTGCGTAATGATGACACATGGAATTTGCCTATAGTTCGGTTAGTTATATGATTCGTAATAATTCACGTATTTTTACCAATTTGCTCAGACAAGTTTATAATCTAATCTAAATTGCTTCAGGCCATTATATAATATAAAGAACTTAGCTGGAGTTTTATCTGCACTACGACCTACGTTCAATGCTTTAAGTAGAACCATTTCACCAACCTTAAATGACATAAGTTTATGTTCCGCATTAAATTTTTCCGTGCGTTCCTCAGCACTTTTTTTTACTACGCCTCCTAGCATCTAAACGCTTAACCTCGTTTGGTACTGGTAAGTTCTGAGTGGCAACGCACTTAACCCATTCATCCCATACACGCTTAGGTCGCTTACCGGATTGGAGTTCTGACGGAGTGTACCCAGTCGTGTCGTTGTAATTACCTTTGATGGCTTGCTCGAAGAACTGGAGATATTCAGGCCACTTACTTTGATTGGTATTGCAATACGTCCTGAATAGTCTTCCTAACTTCCTAGGAAGGGAGGGAAGGGGAGGTTAAAAGAACACATTAAGCAGGAGGCAGACCTACTAATTACATATGTGCATCATACATAGTGCTGTCGTATGGAAAAAATATAAAGTTACTTTTTTCCAATTGTTTGAGCAGTTAATTTGTGAGAAATTCCAAGTAAATTGTGTCGAGACAGTTCATCTAACAAGCACGATGCACGCGACTGAGCATCATGTTTAGGAGGTGCAATGAAACCCCAGAATCCTTTCAACCTGTTTACCTTTTATTATATAATGATACACTATGACCATTTTAAAAACATTAGTAACATCAGTGGTTTCATCAGCAATTACAGGCAAATAATCCGCTTATTGTATCTTAATCGTTATTTCTTCCTTGCATATTTCTAACATTATATTTAAAAGTTCATTTTGAATTGTTTTTGAGTTGCTTCCTTTAAAAGATTTTTTATTGCTGTCTCAAGCTCAGAACTGAAACCAATTAAGCCTCGAAATAAAGCAGGATCTGATAATGATTCTGTCTTATCATGACCCCGCAAAGCTAATTCAAAAGTTCCACAGAAGCGGATACAGTTTATTATTGTATTTAAGACGTACCGATTATTGCGTACTCTTTCATTGTGTAATACTCTATTTCGTCTATATTCATTGTCCAGCTGCTAAGCTATACGTACCAAAAAGAGAAAATTGAAAAGCATTCTTTATATGTACACTTGACGCCTGATGTTTTCTTATTTTTTTGGCTAGATGATTAATATCTTTCATTCCGAATTTTGTCCAGGTGTAATTTTGTCCTCCAAACAATAAACATGGAAAACAAAATGAAGAACTTCTTTCGTCACAACCACATAACCAGTCAGTGTTTTCATAATATTCTAGTTTTAATAATCGAATAAATTGTCGATCGCCTGATTTTACAATTTGATTTATTGTTAAGGGAGGTATTTGGCATCCTAGTCTAATCGGTTCTTAACGCTATTCATTTTAAACTAAAAAAAAAACAACGTTGTTTAAAATCACGCAGAATTTGTAACTCCAAAAAGCATAAACTCAAAAGCACACAGCAGCACTAAACAAAGAAAAAATAATACTTAACACACAGTTTAATTAATAAAAGTCGATTGCCACTTTAGTATTACAATCGCAGTTATACAAAATTATTACTATAATTTTATAAATTCAAACAATGGGTAACGTTTACCTTGAAGCAATGTAAACACTAAACCTGACACAAATCAAGAAGGCTGTGCAAACTTCATGACACAACTAAGGGTAAGCTACAATGCTACTAGTGGAGCGTTGCAGAAGCTTTGCAACCGTCTAGCTAAAATAGGGGACATAAGGAAATTGTGAAGAGTAACGCACGTTCTCCCATATGTTTGTGTAGTAAGTTCTGTCATTTACTCTTCAAGTTGCAAGCAGCCTACAACCACCAGCCTGCGCGACATATTTGAATAGTACGTAAACATTGCCGCATAGAATATAATACACTCTGTGTTGAAATTGATGACACTTGTAACTGCTTAATGTTTTCGTATATTATTTTACTGTTTAGTTATTCTATTTTGGTGGTTGTGTAACGCTGCAACCATAAAAGCAGCCGCCACTGGAGTTTATCATAAGATATATTCCAAATAGACAGATGCCAACGATCGAGTCAAAACTGAGAACTCGCTTCGCTCGCTCAATTACTTTATTAAGTTAATACATTTGTCTCCATAAATATAAAGTTAATACATTTATCTCCATAAATACAAAGTTAATACATTTGTCTCCATTTTGTTGAATAAAGAAAATTAAGAAGTGACATTGTGTGCTCGTAGCTTATACTATTTCCGTTTTTAGTTCAGTCCTGATGTAAACAAACCTACGTGGCAAATCTGAAACGCTATTGGCCAGGGATGTTGACACTGTTCACACAGTAGTGTGTTACTCGCATGTGCAGAATGTCTGTATAGTAATGTGAGAGTTATCTTACCACTTAAATCGGGGCGCGTTGTTTTAAAGACTTCGTCCTTATCCACTGTATTCTGAACAAAGCAATTCTGTAAGCTGCCTGATATAAAACAGTTGATAGAGAAGGACGTAAATGAAACAACGGCGGACAAGTAGCGATACTGTATCCATCATATAATCAAGGAAGAAGATAAGCTATGGGAACAGGCCCACATTCCGATCTCGTTGTGGACAGTCTTATCAATACTGCTGACTCAAGTGATGATACAATTTCCGACACAGATTGGAAGGGACTCTGACAGCAACTGATAATTTACAGTACACTGGTAATTATGACAGCTTCTATTTTCGTTTTAAATAAACTTTTATTTTTATGTTTTGTTATAGTTTTTAAACGTTTAATAAAAAAAGCCATTGACTGGTGTTATAAAATATTTCACTGTCGGTCCGACACACACAAGTTTTACTTTGATCAGGATAAATTATTACAACTTACATGCGTTTATACAATATCGATATTATACGTACCCTATCTCTACTCCCTCTGTCAGCGTGACACGCCTCTAATTCAAGCAGAAAATAGCGTTTCAGAAGTGCCACGCCTGTTTGTTTATATCAGGATTAAACTAAGAACGGAAATAGTATACCTGTATTTTGAAACATGCCTATACACGAATCCACAGTGATGTGTCAGCGAAAGTCGAATACGAAATCAGTGTATCATTCTGGGAAATTCCATCAAGGAAGGTCTGCAAGTACAAAACATTGCCAGTGCGTAGATTTTAAGAACGGGGAATTTACTTCCATCACCTTAAATCGATTTGTTAATTGTTTATTTTTAACAAGTTTTAGTTATCAAACCTAAAATAGTTATAATTATAATCGATAGCATGCATTCTGCCGACTGTAAAAAGTACCATACCAGCGTTTCTTCACAAATTTCTATTTTCTAGCCTCTTTACCGCTTGTAGTTACTCCTTTCTGTTCGCGTTTTCTCCTCCGTGTGCTATACTTTTAAGTAGAGGCAATTTTTTTCTTTGGCTGCGCGCAGTTTATCCCTCGAGAATGGCTGCGAGGTTTCAAAACGTTTATTAACTGAACGAGACTTTCACGATGTGTACGACCAATATATTAACTGTAGTGTTCAGTCCCCGTCCCGATCAATGCCTATCTTTACTACATTCTCGTTTTATACTAGCAAGACAGTCTGTGCAGCCCGTAATATGCTTTTCTCGAAAGCCGCTACCTCCCTTCAGCTCTTGACAACTGTCAGCGACGGAAAGGAACAGACAACCTCTCACCGCCAAACTTATTTCCGTGTACTATGCTTTATAACTTTGCTAAAGCGTTATAAAGTTTTCAAAAAACATTGGCCAGATTCGGAGAGTGACAAGAAAGGCCTCTCAATGTTTGACAAAGAATCTATTTAGAGAGAATGAAGGGGCCTGATAAATCGCTTCTTAACTACGAAAGAGTTTACAGTTGTAAAAATATTGTTAAATTTCGTTTAAAAATGAACATATGAAACTGGTTTGTACTTACTTTAAACCATGTAGAGATCATGTCTGATGTTGCCCAGCCAATAAAATCGGTGAAATCTTATTCCAGTTTACAGATAAAATGTAATTTCAAATACAATATTTTACAACGCGATAGATGAAAATGGTAAAACAAAAACTGGAAAGGGTGAACGAAACGTAATTTTAAAATTTGTATCATCTTTTGTAATTATTTCAGTTTCACGCAGAACAACTAATAATTTTGCTCGCGAGCCACTGTTTTATTAAGTTTGTTCGGGGTATATGAAATTTGTTCAGTTCCCGTTTGACCAAGCCAGTGGCGTTAATTAAAAAAACACCTGTTTAGAAGGGTGTGATTTTGAATCTGTAAAGGGGGGGGGGAACTCCGATTGATAATGTATAAGAACCGATAAAGATGACTATTATATAAGTACTATCATATAGAGGACAAACTAACAAACTAATCAAGTTTCGCACTCCAGCGTTTTTATAAAGTTCAGCGTAACTGGACGAATGGTTTAATGTAACAGTACGAAAATTAACAGACGAGATGAACTTTTTATTTGAATCATTTCTGACATATGTTTTTCAAAATACGCGTAGATATTTTCATAATGCTAAATTCTGGTATTAGTAAAAACGAATTAATGTAAAGTATTTAAACGGTAAGAAACTAAAGAGATGGGATTGTCATTATTAGTTTCTTTTTATGACAGTCATCGAGATTTATAGATTCTTTTATGTAGACACAGGGACGTGATAGCAGTAGGCCTGTCACCATTCGGTAGGTTTCCCAAATGTTCATTATAATTTACATTTGAGTTTTCATTATAAAGGTAAAACACAAAATAAATTAATACCTGAACGAATTCAAGTCGATACAAAACGTGGTACAATTTTTTTGAAACACTAAATATCGGAAACACTTATAAATCAAAATTATTCACCAGAAACCACTCACACTCATAACAGTGAAACGAAAACAGTCATCATCAATAAAACCAACAGTAAAATCCAACCAATGTGACCAACGCACAAACACATTTTACGTAGCTGACGTTGAGCGTACTGCTGAATGCTTGAAACTTGTCTCAAGTAAGCAAAAATCGTTCTGACACTACATTAATATAATATAAAATTAATAAATCATGTAATAATATTATAATTAATTAATAATATAATATAAATTATTACTAGTAAGGTGCAGACTCACTCGCTATGTTGAACGAACTACATTTATTATTAGATAATATTAAATTAATCAGTTTAATTTTTTAAAGCTGTGAGTAAAGTTCTTCGTGAGTGTGATTCTTAGCGTTACCCGGGAAACAGCCCGTGAAGGTGACATCTTTACCACGCGACTTTCTATCCAACGTTTGGTAACTTTTTGAGATCTGGTGTCCAAGATTTTGAAATTTCCAGATCTGAACACTATATTCAGAGAGTGGTTAAGATTCTCTTTAATTCTCTTTTTTCAAAATTTTAACCCCTTACATTTTTTGCTTCCCCTTTTTTATAAAAATTAAAAAAAAATATTTTAAAATAAAATGTTAAAGATTGTAAAAAATAAAATAATATTTGAAATTCAAAACTGACAAAAATGATAAAGGAGTTTAAAATTTGTATCTTCAAATTTAAACAACTTTTTACAGCTGTTACTAAACTCTAATAGATTATCTAATATTATATTGCATTGATTCTGATTTAAAATATAACGTAGTTGTTCAGACTTTGAACTGTTAAACCTCTGTATTGTAATTACTGCACTGCGACACGCGCAGATGACGTCACGTTTTTCTTATCTATCGTCTACAGCCGGCGCAGCTCAGCTGTCTGTAGCGATATTTTCGTTAGTTCTTCACTAGGCTCCGAGTCGATCACTCGTAATATTCCCGGCCGCGGCTACTGGCTTTCATTTTTTAACTATTATTATGTGCAGCATGCACTGATTGTACTTGGCGATCTTTGCTTATTCATCATGTCTTTCGACTTCTATTATTAATCAACTAACGGGCGTCATGTTGTGTAAACTTCTGTGCGTGTCAGCAACAGTATCCAAATTCAATAGCTTTCAATAAAAGATTCATATAAAAATTATACAGTCCACTTCTATTTACTTTAAATCAGCCCTCTTCATTCAGCGTTTCCTGGAATAACTCGAGAAGACTTCAAGAGCTTCCAGTAAGCAACAGTAGTTTTTCAGTGAATACAAATAAATATTTTAAGCCTTCTGGTGATTTACAAGAGACACTGTAAATTATATTTGAGGCATAGGCTGAAGGTGAAATATGAGGAGGGTAGTGATAAATTTTGGGCTTTTGCGCCGTTGGCCTTGAGGCTACAGACACCTCTAGTCGCTCCAGGTCCCTCCTGGATATACTTCTTTTTCGTTTTCTAAATCGGTGAGTTCACATTGTGTTTAAATGTAGAAGAAAGAAAACCTTATTTGACTTTATAAGCTAAGAATCATCTTTGTTGAAAGGAGTTAAATACAACGGATTTTCTTTGTACATTGGATATGGGAAATTTATTAATAATTTCTTCATTTTGAATTTGGTTGAAGATGCCACTTTACATGAAAAGATAAGTAAACTGGAGAATGATGCCGCAGGACGTCCGTTATCACGTGTTTAAAAGCAAAGCTGATAATCTTGCCTTTAACCTGGCCTACAATCTGTCTAGAGGAAACATAAACTTGAATTAAGCTTACAGCTGAATAAATACGCATACAACTTTAAGTTTTTTTACATGATTATATTCGTTCTAAACTTTGTTGCATTTAAATCCCCCCAAATCCCGCCTCCAAAAATTCTGTTGCCTTGCGTCGTGTTCCTCCTTGGGAACCTGTGCGAATGCTCTACCCTCCAAAGTTGATGGTAAACCGGCCTGGTTAATATCTGTACTTAGCTGTTCTGAGCCGGTATTGAACTGCTAAGTCCAAAGCCCGGGTATATGCAAACAGGTACAATTTTTGGAGTGCTCAAGTCTACATCTGCGTACAAACCAGTGGCACTTAGCTAAGCTTTTCGATGGGAGGGATTATTGACCACGATTTTTCAACGACAAGCGTTGTAGAAAGGCGGGTTACTGATGACGAGGGGTAGACGGTAGTAGAGAATTCTACTGTGAATGTTATATCGTTAATTGGTAAATATGACGTATACCACCTGTCAGCAGATTTTTTACCTATTTAATACTCCGTTGGTGCTCTACCCAATGGGGGGGGGGGTTATTGTAACTCCTCCTCAGAAATCCTTGGCCACGCCACTGTTACAATCATGCATATACCATACAAACACATTTACAGGAATCCACGTTAGTAAAATTCTGTTAAAACGCTCTTCAAGTGACTGCGTGAAAACCATGTGTAAGCTATTAGAAGGCAGGTGCTACATAAGTAGCACCGATAACAGCATTAACAAATATTCATATTTTCCAACAACGTATACAGCTTATATTTTCAATATTTTCATGCACCGTGTACGAATACATTAGTATTACTGATATACATTATTTCAGTATACAAACACAACACTGTAAGAAGTGAGATCTTATGTTATTCAGTAGTACTACTTATTTCACTTGTACTCCCACTTTCTTACTTCTTTGGAAACAAATTCGTTAGTAATACAAAAGTGCTTCATCACTTGTTATAATTCGTTGGGCCACAGGCTAAAGTTCCACGTTTCTGAGTGTGGACATCGTGTCTTGAACGAACAAAATACGCTTGCATCCCGTTTTTACTTCCATGTTCCATAAGGAAGTGGAAGTATGGTCATGGCGAAAAAATCGTGTTCGAGATAACGGCTGATTCTGATTGTACTACCCTCAAAACATGAAGAAAAGTCATTTTACTTCCATGTTCCTTAAGGAAATGGAAGTATGGTGATGGCAAAAAAAATCGTGTTCTAGATTATTGCAGATTCTGATTGTACTACAATCAAAACATGAAAAAAAGTCGTTTTTCGAAAAGTGTCTGTGTGTGTGTCTGTCTGTCTGTGTGTCTGTCTGTAGATTTTTTTCTATGGCAAACGATAACAGCCGCAAATTCAAACAGAATCAAATCATTTTTGCATACAGCCCTGATTTGTAGAGTACTCACGACCTATTGTTTTTGGTGAAGATCGGTTGAGGGAAAGGGGTAGTTTACCTGCAACGGTTTCTTTTTAATCAAGGGTAATTGTTTTATATGGCAAAAGATAACAGCCGCAAATTCAAACAGAATCAACTGCTCTTTTGCATACAGCCCTGAATTGTAGAGTACTTAAGATTTTTGTTTTTGGTGAAGATCGGTTAAGGGAAAGGGGTAGTTTACCTGCAACGTTTTATGTTTTAACAAGGGTATTTTCTATGGCAAACGATAACAGCCGCAAATTCAAACAGAATCAAATGATTATTTGCATACAGCCCTAAATTGTGTAGTTCTCAAGACTTATTGATTTTGGTGAAGATCGGTTAAGGGAAAGGGGTAGTTTACCTGCTACGTTTTATGTTTTAAAAGGGTATTTTATATGGCAAACGATAACAGCCGCAAATTCAAACAGAATCAAATGATTATTTTCATACAGCCCTAAACTGTAGAGTTCTCAAGACCTGTTTGTTTTGGTGAAGATCGGTTAAGGGGGAAGGGGTAGTTTACCTGCAACATTTTATGTGTTAACAAGGGTATTTTCTATGGAAAACGATAACAGCCGCAAATTAAAACATAATCAAATAATTTTTTGCATACAGTCCTGATTTGTAGAGTACTCAAGACCTATTGTTTTTGGTGAAGATCGGCTAAGGGAAAGGGGTAACTTACCCTTAAGGGGTAACTTAGCTAACTTAACTTACCCGAAGGGGTAGTTTACCAGCATCGGTTTTTTATCAAGGGTAATTTTTTTCTATGGCAAACGATAACAGCCGCAAATTCAAACAGAATCAAATGATGTTTTGCATACAGCCCTGTATTGTAGAGTTCTCAATACCTGTTGGTGCTGGTGAAATCGGTTAAGGGAAAGGGGTAGTTTACCTGCAACATTTTATGTTTTAACAAGGGTTACTTTTTATATGGCGAACAATAACTGCCGTAAATTCAAACAGAATCAACTACGTTTTTGCATACCTTTTTGAACTAAAGAGAACTCAAGGTCTGTTGATTTGTTGAAGATCGGTTAAGGGAAAGGGGTAGTTTATCACCAAAGTTTTAGGTTTTAAAAAGGGTAAATTTTTTTATGACGAACGATAACTGCCGAAAATTCAAAGAGAATCAACAGATCGGTTATAGAGACCTTGAGTTCTCTACAACTCAGGCAAGTGTGCAAAAAATATTTGATTCTGTTTGAATGTGCGGCAGTTATCGTTCGTCATGGAAACATTTCTATTGTTACAACTTAAAATGTTGCAGATAAACTACTCCTTTCCCTTAACCGATCTTCACCATAATCAACAGATCGGTTGCAAATAATTTTTTGCACACTTGCCTGAGTTGTAGAGAACTCAAGGTCTCTATAACCGATCTGTTGATTATGGTGAAGATCGGTTAAGGGAAAGGGGTAGTTTATCTGCAACATTTTAAGTTGTAACAATAGAAATGTTTCCATGACGAAAGATAACTGCCGCACATTCAAACAGAATCAAATATTTTTTTGCATGCATCCCTGAATTGTAGAGGACTGAAGGTCTATTGATTTTGGAGAAGATCGGTTAAGAGAAAGGGGTAGTTTACCGGAAACAT
This sequence comes from Magicicada septendecula, assembly GCA_034769895.1. NCBI lineage: Eukaryota > Metazoa > Arthropoda > Insecta > Hemiptera > Cicadidae > Magicicada > Magicicada septendecula. The sequence continues at coordinate 142,181,360 of CM068376.1, read as the reverse complement.
TTTATGATTTAACAAGAGTAAAGTACTTAAGTTATATAAATAAAGTATCCTGATAAGAAGCTCATAATAATCCACTGTAGAAACGTAGATGAAATATCTATAAATGAAGTGGTTAAGTGAACGGGGTGGGGGTAATTTTCTATTATTAAAAATTATAGTTGGAGGTGGAGGGGAGAATTTTTTATACGTGTACTACGTTATCAGCAACAAAGAGGTAGTTTTTTTTTGTTCAAATTGCTTCCCGGGCTGTTTAGCCGTAGTCCAATGTTTTCTGTAAAACCAGACTTTTCGGCTGTGCCATCGACTGCCATCATCAGTGAAAATCGAGTGCGAAAACGTGAGGTGGTATACGTTAGTGACCACAGTACTGTGGTTAATGCTGAAGCAGTAAGTAGAAAGACGTAGTTTCTATAGAAATATTTCATTTCAATAAAATCATATTTAAAATATGATTTTAAATATAAATCTTAGAACATGGAAGTCATGTATGTGGTTCTCCATACCGATATTTCGAAAAGTGTCTGTGTGTAGAATTTTTTCTATGGCAAACGATAAGAGCCGCAAATTCAAACAGAATCAAATACTTTTTTGCATACATCCCTTAATTGTATAGAGCTCAAGGTCTATTGATTTTAGTGAAGATCGGTTACGAGAAAGGGGTAGTTTACCTGCAAAGTTTTATGTTTTAACAAGGGTAATTTTTTCTATGACGAACGATAACTGCCGCAAGTTCAAACAGAATCAAATAATTTTTTGCATACTTCCCTGAATTGTAGAGAACACGAGGACTTTTGATTTTAGTGAAGATCAGTTAAGAGAAAGGGGTAGTTTACCTGCAACGTTTTATGTTTTAACAAGGGTAATTTTTTTTATGACGAACGATAACTGCCGCACATTCAAACAGAATCAAATAATTTTTTATCTATAAATGAAGAGGCTAGTTGAACAGGGTGAGGGTAATTTTCTATAAATGAAAATTATAGTTGAATGGGGAGGGGATAATTTTTTATATATGCACTAAGTTATCGACAACAAAGAAGTATTTTGTTGTTAAAATTCCTTCCCGGGCTGTTTGGCTGTAGTCCAATGTTTTCTGCAAGAAACCAGACGTTTCGGCAGTGCCATCGACTTCCATCATCAGTAAAAATCGAGTGCGATAACGTGAGGTGGTATACGTTATTGACCACAGTACTGTGGTTAAGGCTGAAGCAGTAAGTAGAAAGAAATAGTTTCTATGGAAACATTTCATTTCGAAAATGATTTTAAATTTAAATCTTAGAACATGGAAGTCATATATGGTTCTCCATACCGATATTTATCATTTGGTTGACCAAAACCTTTAATCACGTGTAACAACCAAGAATTAAAATTTTTTAATATTATGATCGAAAAGACGTTACATACAGCAAGACACCCCTACACGAGCCACGAGCAATAAATAAAGAACAGTTTTACGATGTGTCAACTGAACGTTTGCTTCGGACAATACGAATACGCTTCACATAACTTTACAATGGGAAATAAGGTTGGCCGTGACAGACTCGACTCAACCGAGATTTACAGCCTGCAACATGCAAGATAAAAAGGAACTATGTCAAGTACCAATTTACGGAGAAACTGTGACGGACACACTGCAAGGTTAATTTGAAGTGTACCAGTAGTAAGAAAAGGGCGTAAGTACACAATGGTATTTACCCTGTATGAGAACTGACATCGATATCTAAAGAATGGAATCGAACTTGTGCACAGCGGGGGAACGTCTTACTGGCGACAACTGATATTTACGACAGGGAGAAGGAGTGCCGTTTTGGAAACGACGACACGCTGCGTCAGGATAGCTATCGGAAAAGGGTCAAGGATAGTGAAACAATAACGAAATACGACACATTGTTCGCGTGAGAACTGCAGCAGGGTCCGGAGTACGCTTGGACAAAGACCTGATCGACAGCCGAGAAATTGCTCTTGTTCCAGGAAAAGAGTACGGAGGCTTTCGACGCGAACTTGTGGGGAGACAGGATACCCAATCACAACCCAGCATATACCCAGAGAACAGGTGGAGAGGACCGTCGTCATCATGGCAACGGGAGCGTCGAATGAGAAGTGAAGAACGATAGTCTTGCATAAGGGTAGGAGTTCTTCTGTCCTATCATGTTCGACCTGAGGCGTGTCTTCCAGAAGATTGCATTGTGGTAAACGATGCTTGATAAAAACTGTTTGCAGAGCACGCGGGAAAACAGTCTACTTATAATTTTCGTCAGTCATCATATATTTTTCAATCACGTACTTTTTCAACAGTCTTAATACAGTTTTCGAGAATCTTCTTATAAATTTCTCAATCGTATACTTTAACAGACTTCACGGAACTAAATCTTCTAAGTCTTAATACAGTTCGATTAACATACGGACAGCAGTGGGACTTTGAAACTCTGCTACGCGGTATATAATTAAGTGACTTAAACATTTCGATATTGGCGAGTATCCGATAATAGTGTACCTACAACGACTAAATCATGCGACATACGCCAGTGCTTAATAACTCTAGAGTTCTTTATTATACTCAGTTACCGCTAAATTCAGAACTGAACTAACCAATCGCAGTTTTATCAATAACCGACGCGCAGAACTATTGTTAATGTTTTACCGGACAACGAAATAGTAACGTTGTACAGTGCGGCGAAGCGATACAATATAATTTGGAACAATTACACCACGGTATCAAAGACACTATACATTAATGTACACACAAGAAGTTCAACAATAGACAGTCAGACATATACACCATAGTTAATGATGAACTTACCCACACGACACATGATTTCATAGACTCTAACAGTAACAGCCGTATCAACAGAAAATACACACAGCGCGAGTGAATCTGATCCGCGTGTGTTGAGTGTTAGTGACGTCACAGCTACGCAACTTCACACAGATGGACCACCAACGAGAAGGAGTTACACCGATGGAAATATCGGATAAATCGCTTTACAAGTAATCTTTATGCTATTCTTATCATAAGAACTCTACTGTCCTGTCTCTTTTCAAGAAACACCCCTTGAGTATTTAAATTAAATATGATAAATATAATTAACGCTATTCATCTGAGGCAAGCAATGAACGCATTAGTATAAGATTTATTGTTTGACTATTTGTGTTTTTCTATATATCGATTGTATTATATATGTATGTGTATGTTTTCCAGCAAACAACGTATTGGATTCGCATTGTAATTTGATATATATACATGTGCTCTTTTTATGAATGTATTTACAGGGAATCATCCATATTTATATATTGAAGTCTCTTTATTTAATGATGTTAATAAATAAGTGTTTATTTTATCCAGAATATATGCGTTCATTATTGTCAAAGTTACCTCAGAACAAGAAAGTAATGGCACTTGAATGATTTATAGTAGTTTTTATTAATTTATACAATAATTAGAGTCTCAATGCAGTAATTATGCTAACATAAAAGAACTAACGTATCAATTAGCTTCATTCAGTTGATATGAGTACCTAATTGAGTGATTACACGATCTCATTTTACAAATTAGTATAATTACATAATTAATTATTGTTGGCATAATTAATCCCCAATAATCTTTGTACACGTGACAAGCGAACATCCAAGCGCATACAAACGCGTTACAGGTTTAAGTATCTCGGTGTAGTTGACGTTGCCTTTCACGACAGGAGATAATTTTTAGTCATCAGGATTTGGAGTGACAGTGTTACACTCTCCTAGGTTGATTCTGAGCCACGATACTTACCCCGTTTGTTAGTAGTAATGAATTCTTCTGAAGTGGGTGACGACCAAACATTGCCACAGTAGACCTCTTCTTTTCAAATAAATGAAACTGAATCGAACACACACACACACACACACACACACACACACACACACACACACACACACACACACACACACACACACACACACACACACACACACACACACACACACACACACACACACACACACACACACACACACACACACACACACACACACACACACACACACACACACACACACACACACACACACACACACACACATTCACCGAGTAGGTCTGAGTCCTGTAGGGTCCCATTGGAATAGGTGCCTATTATAACCTACATGAGCTCAAGTACTACAATATCGGACATATAGCAATAAAATAGTAACAGGGTACCGCCTTGTGACAGAAACATGTCGCACTGTATGCAGTTTGTGTAGCAGTCCGTATGCTTTCAGTTGATGTTGTGGCAGCCGAACGCCAGAGGCTGTACCAAACGAGATCCAACGATATTTTACTTAAAAGGCTTCAGAGTAAACAGGGGATGGAGGAAAGCCGATAACAGTGGCAAGAAAGATGCGACTCTTATCCAAGGATAGATGGACACACCAAATGATACCCCATTGGAATCATGGGAAGGCTGGATTTTAACTGACCTAGTTACTGCCTGAGCATGGTCGATTCCGATCACACATGTTCAGATGCAGGAAATCGGACCCATCAAATTGTCCAAAATGTCCTTGGGGAGCAGAAAAATCAGTAGAATCCGTAGGGGCGGCTCAATATAAAATTTTACCCCGGGCAAGGTTAATTTTGAGCCGCGATACTTACCCCGTTTGTTAGTAGTAATGAATTCTCTTAAAGTAGGTGAGACCAAACATTGCCACAGTAGTCCTCTTCTTTTCAAATAAATTAAATTGAATCGAACACACACACACACACACACACACACACACACACACACACACACACACACACACACACACACACACACACACACATTTCGGCGCAATCCTCCTCGTTCCACCCCCACATTACTATCATATACTTTCACATTGACAATCTCGATTTCGACTTTTTTAAATGTCTGTATTAGGTATATGGATAGAAAAACTGTGAAAATTTCTTGCAGTAGTTACCACGCTACGCATTCATAAAGTTGTGGTATTTGCCGCATAAAGTATAAAGTAACATTTATGCACATAGCAGTTTAAAATATTCAATATTTTAATAGTATAATAAATAGGGATTGATAAATAAGGGGTACTAGACTGTAATCAGAAATTAATAACGAACCTTTTAGAAAAGTTGGGATAGTCCAGTTACCGATATGAAGAGCGGTAACCGTCATAGCAAATACGTTTCCATTAGACGTCAACAATGAAATCAGACTTGCTGATTTGTAAATAATTTTTAATATGCAAATAGTTAATTATAAATACGTTCTGCAGCTGTATACTATTTGATTTTAAATAACACGGTTAATTAATATTAAAAAATATGTATGTACAGAGGCGCAATAATTATACAAGCACAAAAATGGCAAAAGTCAAAAGTATTTTTTTTAGATTTTAGTTTGGCGCCCTCCCTAGATCAGCGCCCCGGGCGGGCTGTGAGTGTCTTTGTTTTAAAAATCAACGCGGACGAATGGAAAATATACAGGGAAGAACAAATTGTCCCAGAGCGCATGCTTCAATGAGAAAAGCGATGAAATGCAATCAGGACATGATTTGCAGGAGTGACGAAATATCGAGGAAAACAGAATAAAGGCTACTATGGACCCCTCTGGTCTTTAAAGTTCAGGGAATGTAGCACGATGTTACAAAATGTATAGAAGAGCGGCAGTTGTTAGCACCCCACGATGTTAATGTCTGGCGGCGGTACCATCGAGGAATTTAAGTACAGGGAGGTGTTCGTCGTTCCAAATCTGACAAGGGATTTGAGACACAAACACAGCCTAACATGTAAACACAGAATATTAACGTTAATAGTAGTAGTAGTAGTAGTAGTAGTTATAGCAGTAGTACTAGTAGTAGTAATTTTGTAAATAGTTATGTATGCGCGTGTGCGCGCGTGTATGCAATAAAAATAAAATTAATACCTTTTTTAAATTTGCGAAGTTTGAGCATTCATATCAAGACACCTTGTCCCTAAGAGTCACGTTTTATTGCCGGCAAAATCAATGCCAGACGTTTCATTTATTCCGTGATGTATTATCCTCCGTTTGTAAGGATACAATTTACTTTAACGTATTTTAGTCTTACCTATAGTTAATAAAATTATTAGGCCTATAATTAAACTTTCTTAGTTACAGTTAACAGTATGCACAAATTTTGTGTTGTGAAGATGCTGTGCTTGATTTATTTGTAATTAAATAAAAGGTGAAAATAACATTTGTAAAGGCGTTTATTGATTTTTAACAGTATCTCCACGCAGATAAATCACTTAGGATATACAATAAAATACATTTTTTGAAATACAGTCTTCCTACAATAAAAATAAGAACTCCTTACACACACACACACACACACACACACACACACACACACACACACACACACACACACACACACACACACAAGCGCGCGCTTAAGAAAAGCTGTACTGTATTCATTTTATTGTTACAATAAAAACTAAGTTTCTAATAGTTGAAATTGATGGAAAAAGTTAAATTAGAATTTTTAAACAAATCGTATTTACGTAAGAGTAATATAGTTATAAAACAAATGTACACAACTGGTGAAAGAAACCTAAGGGAACGTCAAGGCAATAATTGGCCTCCCAGTTTGGCATATCTTCCAAGATTCGAATCTGAAATGCTCAATAGCAGACGATTCATATTTCGTCAGTGGACACACGGACTCGGAATACTACGGCAGTGCAATTGTGTCCGTTTTGACGCAACGTTATTTGAAAATTTTGGGTCCTTTAATAACCAGCACACTGCTTCTTCTGTCGACACGTTTGAAGACTACTTCCAGGAAAAATATGACCGCAGCCAGCGCGTAACCTAAGATCAGGATGAAAAATATCCCTTCGAAGTTTTTCATATTTATCGAGGAAGCACTCCGCGTTTTCAGTTTCGTATCGTGATGGACAACCGGCGTCACGTTCGATTCAAAATGCAACTTCAGTTTCTTCATAAAACCCGTTTGTAAAAAATCTTTTAGAGCCTCGTTCATCGGCTTGTACAGAGGAGAACCGGTTTTCACTAAGAATGGCGTGGCGAACGTTTGTATCAAGCAATCCTCCAAGTAATGTACCTTATGACTGGGGTTCTCGTTGCTGAATACGATCGAGTAGAATTCCATGTGTTGCTTTTCACCGAACACGGCGATGTCTCGATCCCTTTCGATTCGATCGATCACCTTTTGAAAACCTGCAGGAGGCAATATTGTAAACTTTTCTATAATTCTCTCGATATTCTCGTTGATGTTTATCCTTTTTAAGATGTTTAACATTTGAGGTCCGCCAGCGAACTTCAACGATGATTCTGCCAGATCCTGTATCGTGTGTATGTCATCGACTTGCCACGGTATTGTGAGGAAACTCCACAGGGTCGCCTGATACGCCGTGGTTATCACCAAAACGTACGCGGACCAGTGGCACAGAAACACGCGTAGCGACATCGATCTCGGCTTTATGTAAACCGGTTGGTTCAGAACGGTGGCTATTATGTAGCTTACGATACTGGCCGCGTCCCTGTAAGGTCTTTTCTGCCTCAGAGCCAGGTGTATTATCCAGAGTACGACAAATGTAAACAGCAGTATGTTTCCGAACAAAACCCACGACAAGAAGTCAAACTCGTTAATATAACTCATTATATAAGACCGTTTTTTGCCGGCTCGTTTCGGCAGCGCCCATGTGTAACACTCTATCCTCGACTCCTTACCGAATTGCAATTTAGTATTCACGGGAAACGCCAGCCATGAGAAGTGACCGATAGCAAAATCCACCAGTTCGTTTTCCAAATGGTCTGTTATCAGATCGATGGAATCGTTGTAAAAGAACCAGCTGTGCTGCAGTGAGGCATTGTTCGGCGGGAACACGCTGGTCACTATTTTCGGTTTGAAGTTCAGTTTTTGGCTAAACATAGTCAGTATTTCTTTGGTGATTTTTGTGAAACCGATTTCTCCGCTTTTCTCAACGATCAACAAAGCGTCAGGTGGCTGTCTGTTGCCGATACAAGTCACTTCACAACCGTACAAGTTCCAGTGCTTTTTGAATGGGAACAGGTTGTACTTTTTTGTGAAATTACCGTTGGCGAAGGTGTTCACCAATATCGGCGGGCCGCAAGTGTTGCAATGCGTTTCGCTGTATGGATACGACGTATACAGGTGTATTTTCTTTTCCGTCGGCATTATTAACAGAACGTCTTCAATTTTGGAGTCAAAAAATTGTTTGAACACGGTGAACATTTGGTCTCGCGTGTAAGTTTCGTCGGTTATGCCGATGAAGTAGGAATTCTTGTCGGCGTTCGCCAGGATGTCGTGAAACATCTCGCCGACTCTCGCGAAGAACACGTAAACTAGCTTTTCGTAATTGGTTAGCGTCTGTTTGGAGGAAACTATGAGATGTTGTTCGTCCGTTCTGGAGATGATTTCTTCCCACAACGTACCTTCGTCTTCATCTTCTGATAGAAATACAACAACTTTTCTTTCGTTGTTTACTAGTTTGCCTTTCACTATGCGCATGACGCATGAAGCGATCTCTAAATGAAACAGTCCCTCCGATTCATTCTGATTTTGTTGAATCACCAATTGTGCGTTAGAAGAAAGACAAAAGTAGAAAATCACTTTCACTAAAACACAACACAAATTTCGCCTTGCCATCGCGTATATTATATATATTAGCATTCACTGAAATATCAAAATATTTTTCGTTTACTTATGTAGTTTATTTTAAGAGTCAGATCGTTTGTCGTAGCATATCTAGTTAGTATGTAGTCGGCAGTCTGACACTTAAAAATTAAGAAATAGATATACGTGATTATTTCGAAGTAGTGGTTAGAACAAAGATTAGTACAGAAAGAAGTAATATGGATTACACTGCTAGTAACCGTACAAAGAACTGATTCGCACTCTTTGGGTCTGTGTTTACTATGAGTAAACACTTATTTTTTGAATAATAAAGTATTGAAGTACGTTATTCTTGAAACCAAATCAATTTGTGCTGTATTACGTTCGGGTACTTGAAAGTCATCCAATTCGCTGGAAATATACCCGAATTTGTAAGGTATATTGTAATTTCTGAGCGTTTTCTGATATGGAACACTCTATAAGAAGCACTCATGAACACAAAAGAATATCTTTTAACACAAACCTATAAAATCCATTGTACGTGAAACTTGGACATTTTTGACACGAAATGATTTAATGTTTAATGTCAATATTGTTTGGCCGTGGCATCGATTTCAGAAAAGATCATTGTCACGTAATTAAATAAATACAATCACAGTCATCATTATCATAATTTGAATCCATTCTTGTATCTATTTTTTTCAAAGTAAAAGGAATTATACAAAGTAGTAACTATTGTAAATATGTCATATTTAAAGGATGTAAAATATTGTTATAAAAAATATAAGAATATGAGTTATAAAAATTATTAAACTCGATATTAACGAAAAGTTGTAGGCTACCTTCTCATGGTGAATTTATCTAATACAAATCTGAGTTAAATGCAAAGACATGGTGATTTATTTCACGTCTTTGTACCAATGGGCTGCAAAAAAATACATCGTGAAAATTATAAAACTTAAAGCTTAAGACAGACAACAATTAATTTCACAAATTAAACTATATACACATTTAATTTAGTTACAATTTTATTTTTTTACATAATGCGTCAAACCGTTGGTGTTGAAATCCTTAAATAGCCTCTTGAGTTATAAAAACAGGTTTGCAGATTGTAACAATTGACATATCACAAAGTAAATTTTTGTGGCACACATATAGCATTTTAATAATACAAAATGTATGGTATTTTCATTAATTAAAAAAGCGTTGCAGCTAAATGAAGAAAACACTATTACTGTTGCAATGAAGCTAAAAATTAATTGTTCAAGAAATGTATGACAGTCGTGATACCTGACAGCTAAACTGCTTATGAAAAATATTTCGTAAATTCTAAGGGTTTTTTTCTCAATAAAAAGTGCGCAGACGCACTAGGAGATAAACGCCAACCAAGGATCTGACATTTTGAGGCCACAGCTACGGTTCTTTACATATAAATAGATATTTTGTCGTTTTTAAATAATATATACTAAAATATTTTACTTGTATTTAAAGATTTTAGTAAAACCAAAAATGTAAGACGTATAAAACGATAAAAATAAAAGCTTTATTAGGATAAATGACCGATCTTTCTTTCTTTAGATAAATGACCAAGTTTTCAGTCTTTCCTCATTCATCGTTGTTCTAAAGTAACTTTATATTGTTACAAGTGTTGAGCAAATATTTTTACATGAGACCACAGTAACGCAAATTAATTAAAAACTTCTGTAGGATGAGACGTAGACATGAGACAAATCTCACATTGGGTGAAAATGAAAGTCATACAGTATAAAAAAGTAAGTTAAAGTTTATAAAAACAAATCGCTAAAAGTGAATAAATGCATAATATTGTTTTTCGACTGGCAAAAGAATGTTTAAAAGTTAAGAAAGAACTGCAAACTAGAAGAAAATGAATGTGATCATACCGTGAACTTGACTGTAACTAGAACCTTTGTGTGGACCTGACAAAGAACGACGAATTGGACGTATGATGAAGAGAAGCAGAGAATAGAATTAAAAATAGAAAATCAGAACACAATCTATCAAGCCCACATTTAAGAAGGCAACAAAAAGAAAAGGACGTAAAAATACAAAGTGACGTGCAAAATGATAATGAAATTAAAACAAAAGATAAATTACCATCCACCAAGATTAGAGACAAAACAACGTTATGATAAACTACTGTCTTGAAAAGAAAGATTATCTGCGCCAATTAAAATTTTAAAAATCGTTGAGTTACGAAGAAATTTTTATGTTACAAAAGATGCGACTTACTTCATCCGTAGAAGATCGAAAACAAACAGAATCAGGTATCGGACGCAAAGGAACTTTACTTGTATTTGTGGTGAGTTATGAACACAATGAAAGACACAGAAAGATCCAGAGTTATCAGAACCATTCAAGGTACTATAGGAAAATCGAGTAGAATGGTTTCTCAGTGCTGTGGGTATACACACAAAATGTCTATACATGAATCCAAAAGTGAATCAAATGTGCTAAAAACATGTGAGGTCACAAGGGAATGCGTTAAGAAAGTTCGTCACTGGATTTTTAAATGGGTTTGCTTTGAAAGAGAGTTTTATAGCACTACAATCATCGGCAAGAAATATGGGAATGCAGGCTAACGATGACAAATTAAGTACATAAGAACTGAACTGGAAAACCTGTGGATGGGTCTGTCCTTTCTGGGTTGGCTGTATCTGGGCTCGCAGACAAACACGGACAATGTTGTGTCTTTAGAAGTCCTTAGAAGAATATTCACAACTAATCACTGCTCCAATGGGTTGCGGAAACACTTGAAAAGCAGGTTGATTTCTGATAAGACCAAGGTGAAGCTCTACAGGGTTTCAGTGTTGATGAATGTCTCTGAAACCGGGACAATCTCTAAGTCAAATGAACGTAATCTCATATTATTTAAAGGAAACACCTACAAAAAGATTTGCAGTGTAGGCTACTGCTTGAAGCCCAACTTGGATATGGACTTCAACGCCTCTCAAAACAGCCAAATCATAACGAGTTATTGAATGTGGAAGACTTCGGTGGGCTGGACATGATACTCGAAGGAAATATTTTCATGTAATTGTACAGAACAGGAGAGTCGGTCGACTCCGCTGGATAGACGGTGCGAAGGAGTGGTGTGATCAGGGTGCCGAACTGGGAAGTGGCAGCACAGGATTGACGAAACTGGTAGGAGATACTTTAGGAGGCCAGGAGTCTCACTGATGAGTTGTAGCGTCGACGGTTGCTGATGACGATGATGTAACGAAAAGATTATAGTATTCTTCTCCTTAATATTCATGTAATAATTAATAAAATAATAGTTCACAGGCACATGAATACTTCAATGTACTGACAAATATAATGCAACTTTACTTTTCACTGTTGACTGTTTATTATTTTCGTATCACTACTATACAGCACTTCGTTCAATAAAGTGGCAAAACCATATCCCCCCCCCGTCCTCTCAATATTCCAATATTTCAGTATTAAAATATTTACTTATTTATAAAATATTAATTTATTTCTAATACTAAAAATTAAAATTAGTTATTACAAGAATGGGCATAATTGAGGTAAATTTTTAAATATTGAAAACAGTTTTTATATCATTAAATTACATGGCAAATATCGCTCATGAATTACATTTGAAGAATTATAGACTTATATTTGAAATAATTATTCTAATGTAATTATTACTTTTAATGTATTTTATTAGCTTATCGACAAATCATCCTTCTTCTCATGACGCAGTCTCCCAATGGACGTACGCAATCCTGAAAAAAGTCTGATGGAACCATTCTCGCAGTTTTTTCATCCACGAAATTCTTCTCGAACTTACAATCTACTGCCTTCCTTGAAGTATAAATTGCAGAACAGCACATGTGGGTGCTCAGAAAATATGTCCAAAGTGCTCCAAGTTTATTTTATAGACCAGTGGTTTCCAGCTTAAGTTTAAAGCGCCTGAAGGCCACAATTAAACCATCCGGCGGGACGCATCAACTTTTGTCAAGTAACGTTAAAATAAAACAGGTAGAGTTTAATTGTAAATAAGTAAAAAGAGGTAATTTAAAAATTTAGAACATCTTGCTGCATGTCTTTAACGGTAAAATCTTTAATATGTCATTAAAATAATTAAGATTTAAGAAAGATATTAAACCTTGTATATTTTCATAAAATCTTCAATGTCAAAACTGACGAGTTTTGTCTGATGCTGAACGATCTGTGTGTGAGTTGTAGTTTGAAAACACTTATACGTAAATTTGAATAACAGATGCAACTGATTACGAATCAAAGACGAAACATCAGACAAGCGCGTCTGTTTTGTCTAGCAAGGGATGGAAAATAATAGACTGGGTCAATGAATCAGATGGAAAATATTAGTGAATCAGTGAACATTTTCCATAGGTTATTTTTGCAACCATTTTCAGTTAAAATAATATTTTATCTTTCGTTTCATACATACAAACATTAACAAGAAGGTTTTAATTAAATTCGGTGTACGCGTGTTTGTTTTCGTGTAGGCCTACACATGAGCGCGCGCGTGTGTGTATACAAAAACTTTCATTTTTAAGTGTGTTTACGTTAGTTGTTAATACACTGAGTCTTATACTTTAGACAATGTTGTACCTTTTGTATAAAATACATGTTTCCTGTCTAAACGATACACCAAATTACATGCCATATTACATTCAAAGTAATAATTACTGAATTACATTAGAATAATTATTTCAAATATAAATCTATAATTCTTTAAACGTAATATGGCATGAGCGATATTTGCCATGTAATTTAATGATATAACCTTCATTTTAAAGTTTGGGCTGTGTCCCGATTGCGTACAGTCCAAATGCCAAAATTTTTCCAGATTGTGAACAGTTTCAAATCATTTTAGAGTTCGTGACTGCCATCTAATTATCCAGTGTCCAGATTGCGTATAACGAACAACTCGACATCTGGTGTGTGACGGAGTTAAATTCTGAAAGTGAATTGGTGAAAACCTGCAACACTTAGAGAGAGAGATTTTTCTTAAAACTGACATCGTTTAGCAAGACATTTAAAGAAATAGTTCCAATCCATATATAGACTTATACTCAGATCTGTACTATCCATGTACAGTTAGGCAGCACAAATAAAGAAACTAATGTTAGCCCCAGTCTAAACAAGGAGCTAGATATGTTCAAACTATCCTGCAAGAAATTCCCCGAGACAGTGAAGCCGCTATTATTTTAGCTTTAAATAAATGTGTATTAGTTCATTCTGCATAGTATAAAAAGTATTTTAAAAGTAAAGTAACTTGTCAAGGTAATACAAAGATACTGCTAAGACTAGGACTTAAATTAAAAGCCGAGCGCGGGTTCACGGGATCCGTGTCTCTTTACCCCTTTTTGTGAAGCATAGACTTGCAAATTTTGTCTATATTTCACTACAGGCTCACCACTGAGAAAGGGCACGTAGTACCGGCTGACGTTAAAAGTGGACGTTTCTGCACTTTCTGTAAATTAAATTGTGCTTTTAATGAGGTTTCTATTGACTTTATTAATACAGTATGTTAACTAAGTACCGTATGTTAGAATGAGTCATAAGCAGATAATGTTTTTGATTTGTTTGCAATCTGGAACATCCCTCAACTGTTTCTCTCCAGGTAGCCGACTGTACGCAATCAGAACACCAAATATTTTGTGCATGTAGATGGATTTGTGTTCTAATACTCTTGTTTATATACAAGAGTATATAACTTCTATATACTCTGAACAATATTGAGTATTCTGAAGAATACCATAAACCATACACCAAATTTATTTCATTCAAACCTTATTTTTTTACCTCTATTACGTAGAGTTAAAGACGGTGGTGAAACTGCAGAAAAATTGTACTATTTATAACAAAAAATTAGTATGGTGGAAACAATTTGAGTCTTTTATTCTTGTTATAATTGTTGGAGTTACTCGAATGTAATCGATTTTTTTAATATGTAAAGAATAACACGAGTCCAATAGAAAACTATTAAAAGTAGCAATAAACAAATAAAATGTATGAGGCGATTATTTACAGACTCAACAATTACAACTTACAAAAACTGTACGCACCCTTTTATGCGAAAGGCATACAAATACTGTTACAGCTGTTTCAGCAATGGACAAACTACGCGAATTTTTTACGCCTGTTGCACTTTAGAGTGTCTTAATTAGGCTGACCAAATTGTCTGTGCCAAAATCCTGGTCATTTTCAAGGAATAAGTTTTTTTCAGGACGGATCGTTATTGTAACAACATACATAATTTTTAGGAGTTATTACTATAGATATCAAACACTTTATTATTATTATTACTTTTCTATATTGTTATTTATGATTATGATGATGATGATGATCATGAGTATTATTATTATTGTTAATGCAGTGGCACTATGATTTATTGTTATTAACTTCATTATTATACGAATCTAACGCGCGCTGACACGCACACACACAATATTAAAATATGTGGTGATTCAATAATTATTAGAGGTTACAATTTTAATGTGAAATAAAACGCATTGGTTTTTGATAAACTCTTAATGTATTTATTTCGATATGTTGTTTAGACATTGACATTAAACATGATAAATAATATCGGCCAAATGGCTGCCACGAGGGGTCCTGCAGACTTCCGCCCTTTTGATGAAATTTTCCATTTCTTTCCGGCATAACTGCTGCGGCAGTGGCGAATCTCGTCCTTTAGCTCTGGAGTTGTTTTGGGGTCATTGGTATATACCTTCTGCTTCAAATAACCCCATAGAAAATAATTCAATGGCATGAGATCACACGATCTTGGTGGCCAATGTTGATCGCCGAAACGAGAGATGACGCAGCCGGGGAACTTTGTGTGCAACAACTGTATTCTTTAATTTTTTTCTGTATTTCCTGAGTCATCCACACTGGGTAGTTCTTCTTTTTTATTTTAAGACCAAATGCTTCCTTTGGCGCTTGATGTAAAACCGTTATTTTCCTATTATGCTCTTCTTCTATATCGTTTTGTTCTTGTCTTAACTGCAACTGTTGATTTAGTCTGGATTCATATAGATTTCTAACTGTTTCATCGTGTGTTAAATGTATATTATATTGAGGATATAGTTCTACGTTATTTTCATTGTTGTTAGCTTGGGGATTCTGGCGTCCCATGAAAGGATATATAATTTCTGGACGCACAAGGAAATGGTCAGAGCCACAGTTAGCCCCCTCTTAACTACAACATTTTTCACTATGTCTTTCGTTACCTGTCTTGTGACAATCAAATCAATGATGGATTTTTGATTCAGCGACGGTCTTGTCTAAGTGTATTGATGAATGTCTTTGTGTGCAAAGAAGGTGTTGTTAATTTTTAAGTTGTATTGTTTACATAGATTAATTACTCTTTCACGGTTGTCGTTACTGGCTGGATCTCCATATGGACCTACAACGTCATCGTTCCTTCTGTCTCCTACTTTCCCATTCAAGTATCCAGCTAAAAAAAGCGATTGATTATTTTCTATTAAATCAAGCCGGGCCCGCGCCATAAAATCAAGGTGCGTTTTTCAGCCCCCAGGTCGACTCAGCCTGTTGAAAATGAGTACTTGGGATAACATCCTGGGGATAATAATGGGCGGCTGAAGCGTAGTGACACTGAAGGTAGCCACACGACCTTCCTTGTATGCCGTACGGCTCACATTAGGCAGCCTACTCCTAAGCTACTTCGGTGGTATACATGGGAGCCATTATTATTATCAAGTTGATCACTGAGCGCCTGATGGACTTAGTCTTTGAGTTGTGCAGCCATGTCATCTGTTGGAGGATAAACAGATAAAATTACGATTTCCCTGCCAAATCTCTTTAACACCAGTTTTAAAGTTCTTTCATTTATGTACTGGATGTCTGTCACATTTCGAAATAACTTTTTTTTAGCAAAATATCAACTCCTGCTCATGCATGATTTACTTACTCCTGAACAAATCAGGATGTACTCCGTACATAGTTCCCTACAAATTCATTTCCTTGCCCCTTCTTCTTTGTTTCTGATAAGTAAATTATGTCAATTCTATATCTTTCTCCTTCAGTCACTACTTCCTTTAACTTTGTTGATATACCTTGAATGTTCCAGGTACCCAATCTCAAAATCCGTTTCCTTTGCCAATGTCGTTTATCCTTTGTCCAATCTGTATCCGAGGCTGCTTGTTAGGTTTTCTAACATTTACTTTTCGACGAGTATCGAGTAGTTAGCCCGATGCCTCAACCCCCAATCTGGAGGACCAGAATTTTCTGTTAGGGTCTTTTTCCTTAGCTGACTTGTTTTTGACGAGTTTTTAAGCGCCCGAAACTCGCTTATCACCCTCTCCCGTCTGTTGCATAACGCACTACAATAGTACGCCATACACGCGGCATAAAGCCTAAGAGGACGTGAGAGTAGGATTTGTTGGTAGAGCTGAGTTTGATTTCTGAAATCCCTGACTTACTTGCTAGGAAAATGCAGTGGTCAGAGTTTTAGTGCTATGAAGGTGTACCTTCATAACCTCCAAGACCCTTACCAACCTTTGACCCCTTTCTTACAATCTACTTTAATAAAATTATTAGAAATATTTTTGTTAATTATATTTTTGATTTTATTAGATGTTCTCATCTAACCAGCTGCAGCAAACGTGACAATTTAAACACTTACGTGAGAGAAAACACAATAAATCTAATGCGAAGTATATAAAATATGGTTTACATGTTGTTAAACAACAACAAAATTTGTTGTCTTAAAAAAATTCTTTTTCTATCTGAACTAAAAAGTATTTGAAAAGCGTTTGCTCTAACTGATATTGCCAATTTTTAATAGCTACACGCTGTTTATAGTATAGTCATTTGACTGATAAGTAACACAACACCTACAATTTATAGGTAACATTATATTGTAACACAACACAATACTAAAATCATCAGTCTCTATAGACTGCCAGATCAGTCTCGTCAGACTGCTGGAAAACTGTCAGTCTCGATAAGCGACAGGAACGTATAACCGTTTGTCAATTTAGTTAACTAATCCTAGTGTGTAATTTATTATTAAGTTATTAATCAAGGTGTTGGAAAATATAAACTTGTTATTGTAGCAGAATAGTAAACCACTATCTCAAGCGGACTTGTGTTTTAACACTTCACTGAGTACAACTCACACCAACCAAACAACAAAAGCTTCTGACCGACATTCCTGGTTATACACCCGTATGTCTGTGACACTACACTATATACATACTCTTTGAAGTCTTTCACGATATCGTTGGGTCTCTTCCAGTTTGCCTAAAGTACCGAAGAATTTCAATGGGCAAAATTTTTGTTTTGGTGCACTTGTAAAAGACAGAAAGTAGGCATTTAATGGTTCAAACATTTGCAGAATTCTTTCTATGGCGAGATAAAGTGACAACCATCTTGTTTTGAATGGTAGAGCATTTGTTTGATGACATACATCTTTCAGAGCCTCTGTTCGTACTGTAAAAGTGGCAAAGTGGTTGTGGAGCTGCATCACAATAATTTCTTACGAGGTGGGCAACGAACCTGTAGCGTGATGTGTCGAATTGTTGAAAATGTGAACAATATAACCAAATATCACTATTACATTAACGACTCGGAACACTAGGGTTTTTATAAGTAAAAGCATAAGTTTTACCTTACAGCCTTAACCGGTTTTCTCCTTTAAAAGGCTTCTTCAGAGGCTGCCGCAGGTAGCGCTGTCCGTCTTGTTGTGGGTGACGGAATCGAATTTCGAAAGATCGATGCTGTGTGTGTGGGGTGAGACATGTTCGAATAATTAGTGCGATTATACTAACCTTTTCTTTCTACTTTCTACTAACAAAACAGAACACACACTATCAAAACACACACACAAAGCACAAAACAAATTCGATCTACCAGGTGTTTACAAGCTAAATTGCTCAAATTGCAGTAAATTCTACATAGGCCAGACAGGACGTAGCTTCAAACAGAGATACATTGAACACACAAAGGCACTCGACTCCACTACAGAATCCACCTTTGCAAACCACCTCATTGAAGCAAACCACACATATAAAAACATCAACAATAACATGAACATTCTACACGTACACACAAAAGGCCGAAAACTAGACACTCTAGAACAATTGGAAATATACAAACACACAAAAACAAATAAAAACGACATCCTAAACGAACAGACACAATTCAAATCGCACGCATTATTCGAACATATCTCACCTCACACACACAGCATCGATCTTTCGAAATTCGATTCCGTCACCCACAACAAGACGGACAGCGCTACCTGCGGCAGCCTCTGAAGAAGCCTTTTAAAGGAGAAAACCGGTTAAGGCTGTAAGGTAAAACTTTATGCTTTTACTTATAAAAAACCTAGTGTTCCGAGTCGTTAATGTAATAGTGATATTTAGTTAAGTAACGGACACGTCATGGACAACGAAATCCAAGAATACAACCAACTCCGACAATATTGTCATTTTTTGTAATTGATTTTAATTTTCTGTACAAATTGTTGATACCAGTTCGATCTTTACCTCCAACACTTGTAGCTGTATTATCAGCCGCAAAAGCAACCAATTTGTCTAACATATTTTTCTTCTTTAAAACATTGTAGATGTAACTTGATATTGTATCCGAAGTGCCACTGGATTGTGGCTTTATGTCCAGTAAATAAATTTGTATTACTCCATGTCTGGAATCACTACCTGTGATGGATGCAAGTGTTTTTAAAGAATGGTTTTAAAACCAGTTATTAATATATTACAAGGGCCCTCTATTATAATCATGGACAATGCTAGCTATCACTTAGTGCAAATAAATAAACCTCCAACTATGTCCTCTAGAAAAATCGAATAAACAGTAATCAACTATGACAGCATATTGTTTGTTTATCCAAAATGACGAGTTATAGAGAAATGAGTTGTGTGAACGACTTGTGTTGAAAACAACAGGTAGTCGAAAGAATGGTACAAAGAGATTATTTTAATTAAGAAAGTGTGTTAGTGATTATGATCATAAACAGAATTATCACTGTTGCACACCACTATAGAAAAATTATTCCGATTAGCGATTTCAAGCTTCTCAGTTAATCGTCAGATCGCCTATTTCCGATCTGACGATGAGCTGAGAAGCTTGATAGCGCTAATCGGAATAATTTTTCTATAGTGGTGTGAAACAGTGATAATTCTGTTAAAGAGACTACTGTTTAGTAAACAGCTCATTCCTAGACATAACAATCCTGTAGACCCTAATTTTTTTTTATTTTCGTGGTATTTGAGAAGCCCAATTAGGACCTTCGGGCTGTTCTGGAGCAAGCTCCCTTCAGCCGTGTGGGTTTGGTTCGCACGCCAGCACAGACCGGGAGATGAGAAGGTACCAGCGTAGAGAGAGTGTTTGAGTAAACGTGTGAGCAGCCTCTAGGAGAGGGTGTGGGGGGTGTTTAGTGCCAAACTTATAGACTAGAGCAGCCAGTGTCGTGCAGCCTGTGACGCTAAAGGTGGTGAGAAGCTTCGTAAAGGCGTCATGGGATCGGCGGGGGACAGGATTTTAGGTTTTAAGATAGGTTTGCGTTATTTGAAGATTGTTATTTTTATTTGTATTTATTATCTTCTTTCTAGGTTGGTGTTGACATTGTAGTAGGACGGTGCGGAGGAGTTGAATCTGGTTTTATATTTATTTATTTTATTTCATTTTGTTTTATTTTTTCAGCTTAGCGAGGCATGTGGCGGTCGCTAGTCGGGTCCGGGGACCATTCTGATTCGTGGTCTTTGTCGTGGACGCCTGGGCGGGGTTCACTTGCAAGAGTCAAGAGACGATTGACGAGGAAGTGAGGACGCCGGGTGTTTCGGACTGGTCTATTGAGGGGCGTGATGAGAGATTGTAGAGGTTCGTGTTTTAGCAGTAGTGGCGTATTTCCAGTTGAGTTTTTGTAGGAAAGTGTCTAGGTCAGGGAAAAGTGTGTTTAGGGCATATAAAGCCACACTAGAGGTTTTGGTGCGGAGAGGTCGGCGGTAAATCCAGCGTAAACCATGTCGTTCTGGAATCCTGTAGGGTTTTATTCAATTTCAGGATTATTCAATCCTGTAGGTTGAGTCTGTCGTCAGCATGACCGGGTGTGCGTAAGTCAAGATGGGTCTAATGCAAGTTGTATAGATCCTGTAACGGCCACTAGGCCGTTACGCAAAATTTAAGACTAGGCTACTTAACCTAGAGGAAGCGAAAAGTGTGCTGGAGCCCAAACAGAGTGACAGGATTTGCAATCAACACTCTTTTAACAAGTAACAATTTTTATTAGTGTTTAACTTGTGACACACTGTTATAATCATGTAGCATTTTCTATAAGAGCATTAATTTATGTTGTTACAAAATATTCAGTTACAAAGTATGACCAGTTATGACCTGTTACAAAGTATTCAGTTACAAGTTTTTTAAACAGCTGGAGTTCTTGATCTGAGGTATTGTGAGTTCTTAACAAGATGTTTAACGTGAACACCAGGGGCCAGTCTATTGAGTTGATGTTGACTGAAGGGTAATAATTAAAACGTTCCCACCTGTACTTTTATGTTGAAGAACTCAAACGGTACTATGATGAACAGTGTGTCATGAGTGTTGCAGATTGTTCTTAGATTGTGGTGAATCTCCAGTGAGTCTCGTTCCGGGCAGATGTGGGTCCTTCGGTGTTCTGTTGGATGAGTATTCCTGGGTCTGACGGCTTCGGGGAGCATCCTGGTGCACTGCTCTGCGGATAGTGACAGGTGTTGATGTTACTACCGCTACTCCCCTTTCTTCTGGCTGGTGCGGGGACCCTATAACATTTTTATTTGGAGATTAGCCGTCTGTTAATACACCTACACATAACACTCTCTCGCCTCGGAACACAGACACCGCACTCACTGTCACAATTTTTATCAACATTTTATTTGCTCTGATTAATTTAGCAGTGCTTATTTAATTCAATTATAGTAATTACTTTTAATCAACTTTATCAAAAGACAATCGAATACAATGTCACCACGTGTTTCCAGACCGGAAGTAACGTGTGAATCAAATTTACAATACAAAGATTTTACAATGAAATAGGTTTTACAGAAGTCTGGGCCACACACACATTTACATAATCATAAAACATAATCCATAATTAAATAAACACAGAATAATATAATTAAGTCTAACCTAAAAGCCTTTACTGGATTACGAACTCATGTGGAAAGATCTGCACATAAACCCTGGGCCGTCAGACCATTGGACACTCTCCTTGAAGGTTGGCAGAGGAATGAGAACAAAGCCTGGATTAGTCGGTCCCACTATCCTGCATAAAAACAACCTGTCCAAATTTGCAGATAATAACCTTTTGTAGCTTGCTTACTAACAACGTACAACGAGCATCTGAGGCGGTTGACTAGGCCTACTAGATAGCGTCACCACGGAGCGTAGACACGGCCATGACAATCATATCTTAATGATCGAGGTGGCTGTGGCAAGCACAGCTGCCAAGCGCATTGGCGGCACTGAACACATTCAAACCGCGCCGGGAAAATTCAAACCCCGGCACACCCCCACCCCAAAGGGCAACCTGGTTGCCCAAAACAAAAGAAAAGACAACTGCGCCACTTGGCTACTCTGGGAGTCTCAGGAAATATACCGCTCTCAGGAAGTTAGAAACACTGTGGAAACAAGACAAGAAAAAAAGGATAAGAAATCGAAACTGAGTGAGTGCATGTGTACCTGTGTGTGTATGTGTATAAGTGTATGGTAACTGTATGCTGACTTGATCAGGGTCAGCCTACAGAGATGAGAGACAGAAGAAGATGAAAGGCAAGAAATCACGCGCGTGCACAAGCTCTGACCTCCTAAGACGCCTCCATACTCACAAACTTAGAACCCACGAGCCAACTTAACACTTCAACTAAAAACAACTCCTCTACCACCACTCACCTACCTATGCCACATGGCAAAACTTCAACTTGGATATGTGAGTGGTCAACTTCTCTACATCACTGCTGGGATCTCCCAACCTCACCGTCACTGGTGACACAAACCTCAGAATGCGGTATAGACCGGACCAACGATAACATAACTTAGCGGCTCTTTTGTCCACGGCTCTGGCAGTAGACTAAATCCCCAAACTTAAAAGGATTAGGAGTTCGCCCCTGATTGTAACGAACACGGACACGCTCGTACGCACAAAGCAGATTCTTCCGGGCTTCTTTCCACCTGTCTGCTGTCCTAATGTAGGGAGTATTAGGCAGAAGATCTTCAATTTTCCACAAGTTGGCCAATGGAAGTGTGGGCGAGAATCCAAACATGACCTGAAAGGGAATGGCCTTATGACTCTCATGGAGGGCCGTGTTAAAGGCTAACTGTAACCACTTGAGATTCTGGTCCCAACAATTCTGTTGCTCTGCGTGGTAAGCAATCAGAGCAGACCTAAGATTCCTGTTTTGAATCTTTCCGCGTGGGACGGCTGAGGGTAGTAAAGGGAAGTGGTTACATGTTGGATACCGTTGGCGAAGCACATTCGCTGGAATTCGCCAGAGGTGAATTGTGGACCATTGTCAGAGACAATGATGGCCGGAAGTCCGAAATGCTGAAAGATGGTTGTGCTAGAATGGTTAACCGAGCGTTTGCCTGCCGTAAGGGCATAGCCAGACAAACTTAGAGAAAGCATCCACACAAACAAGCAGGAAGGAATTACCTGACTTGCTACGTGGGAGAGGTCCCACGTAATCGATGAATAACTTCATTGGTCTGCTCGCCACGTGCGATGACAAGAAACCCAACTTAGTGTTTTGGGCAGGCTTGCTTAACCCAGAAAGATGGCACGCCTTAACCCTAGCAGCAATATCCCTATCCATGCCCTTCCAGATAAAATACTTCCTGATACTGGAAATGGTCTTTGAAATTCCCTTATGTTCACCAACTGGGGAATTATGATAGTAGCTGAAGACCATGGGCACTAACTTGCTAGGCAGCACGATTTTAGGGACTCGTCCTTTTCTTTCTTTGCAACACAGGACGCCCTTGGACAAGAAATATGGGGCCTGTACGTTACCCTCTTTTAACTTATTGATGATAGTACCCAACTCTTCATCATCTAACTGATGGGGTAACACATCAGTAAAGGCTAGCGGAAAGCCTAATAATAAGGCACAGGGTTGCTCAGATTGAACTTCACTGGGTAGGGAAAACATGCGGGACACAGCGTCAGCAACAACACTCCGAGTTCCCCTACTGTGTTGCACCTTGAATTTAAAGGATGAAATTTTCACCACCCATCTTCCAATTTTACCCAGTTGCCGGGGATGAGCAAGAAGCCATGAGAGGGCCTGATTATCAGTCTCGAGCAGGAACTCAGCATGTTCCAGGAAACGCCTGAACTTATCTAGAGCGTATACCACTGCCAAACACTCTAGTTCATAGGCAGATGACTTCTTTTCTTGTTGGGTCAAGGTCCGAAATATAAAACCACTGGCTGCCTAGCACCATCAACAACCTGGGAAAGAACAGCCCCAAGCGCAACCGAACTAGCGTCCGTCTGCAGGACAAACTGCTTAGAAAAATCGGGCATCCACAACACAGGTGGAGACATGATGACCTCCTTAAGCGCCTCAAAAGCCTTCTGTTGCTTTCTCCCCATTCGAATTTAGCCCCTTTTTTACGTAATTCATTAAGTGGGGCAGCAATTTCTGCAGCATTCGGGATAAAAGATCGATAAAAATTCACCATGCCCACAAGTCTTGCGATACCCTTGGCATCCTTAAGTGGGGGAAAATCTCTGATGCCCTGTGTTCTCTCTGGGTCGACCCAGAGAAATAATGTGAAATAAGGTGCCCAGAAAAGAATTTTGGGTTTGGGCAAACTTGACCTTTTCAGGGTTGACAGTAAGTCCGGCACTCCTCAACCTGCACATCACCTCATGAAGATGACCCATATGCTCCTCAAAGTTCTCGCTGTACACAAGTAAATCGTCTAGATAATTAAACACAAACCTGAACTTGACATCGTGGAAAACGGTGTCAAGTAGGCGAGTGATGGTTTGCGCCCCCACGGCCAAGCCCATGGGAACTCGTGTGTACTGGTACAGATTCCATGGAACACAGAATAGGGCCTACTTTCTTTAGCAAGTGGAATCTGGTGATATGCAGAGTTGAGGTCACAATGATGATGAAATGCCTCGCTTTACTGAACCAATCGAACGTCGAGCGCAGATCTGGGAGAGGGACGTAATCAACTTCGATATTCGCGTTTAGTTTCCGACAGTCGACAACCGAATGGTACAAGGAATGCTGGCCTGGCATAGCTGGAATTAGAAGGTTCAATTACCCCTTGGTCTAATAACTCTTGAACCTTCTCTCTCAGAATGGCCATTTTTGGAGGGGCAAACTTATAAGGGTGGGAGCGTGCCCACCTTGGAGTCCGTGAGGAGGATTTTATACTCCAAGAGATGTGTGAGCCCAAGGGTAGGCGTTAATACAGAAGGGAACTGCTCACACAACTGATGTAAGGCGGACTGCTGGTACAGATTGAGATGGTCTCTAGATGTGTCGGGACATTCTATCTCTTAGATATCCTCCCTAGTTCCCTGATATCCAAAGAAAGGAATTGCCACTCCCCGATTAAATTTAAAATAACATTGGTGCTCTTGGATGTCAAGGATGAGAACACTCTTAAAGATAAAGTTGGCACCAATAATACAATCGACTCCCAAAGTCGGAGAAACCAAAAAGCTCCACACCCAAGAAAATCCCTCGATCTAGAACTTGAAGGAAACTACCCGAGAGATGGGCAGAATTTCCCGGGATGCCGTCCAGCACACTATTGAAGACTCTTCCGACCCTTTAAGTAAACCCTTGTTGTTAAGGTCCTCGCACACTCTGGACGAAATGATGGACCGTGCTGTTCCGGAGTCAACTAAAGCTCTGAGTTGACTCCTTTTCAACTCCAACATCAGAAAGGGGCATACAGAAGTGGCGTTAGCGATGGTTTGGAGGACCTTGTTGCCTGAAGAAGTTGGACCTAATGCCTGCCTGGAGGCACATATTTGAGAAGACCTGTGACGGGGAGGGGAAGACAATAGCCGTCTTATCTTCGCCTTGTTGCCCCGTTTTTTGAATTGGACCCCTTTGGAGAGGACGTTGGATTCGGCCTAGCTCCTGGGCAATATCCGCTAATGTGCCCCGGCCTATTACTTTTGATACAAATTATGTTAAGGGAATTACCACCCCTCACGCTGGCGGACTGACCAACTTTAGGTGCCCTCAGATTGTCCTAGGATTGAACGGCGCGTCGTTCACCCGTCCTTGTAGTCAGGGTCACGCGCAACCCTGGGACCTCTAGCTTCATCATTCGTCTGGATTGCCCTGGACATCACACACAGACAGCCGGTCCAGTCCAGCAAACCAACGCGGACAATCCGCAAAAACCAAGAATTACTCGTTCTTCACCGTTCTGCACTTGAGACAAAACTGCTCTTAGACCAGGATTGCTTGCGTCTGTGTCTACGATCTACTTCCCTTCGGAAGCTGGAAAAGCGAGAATTGGCTGCGAACATAATGCAATCTTCAAAGTCCTAAATGCTTGGTCACACTCTTTCGACCACTGGAAGTTTCGTTTATTTTCCGTTAGCTCATGTAGTGGTTTAGCAATTGTAGCGAAGGCTTTCACAAAAGTCTGTAATATGAGCATAACCCCAGGAAACTCCGAACTTCATGTTTACTCTTCGGAACTGGCCAGTCTCTTACGGTGTCTACTTTATTATGATCCATGCTAACACCCGCTGCCGAAACCAGATGGCCCAGATACTGTACTTCCTTCTGGAATAGAGAACACTTCTTCGGGCTCAGCTTCAGTTGTGCACCGTGAATTCTAGTTAGAACCTCCTTAAGCTTTTCCAAATGGTCTTTAAAAGTCTTCTCGATC
Organism: Magicicada septendecula; assembly: GCA_034769895.1. Classification (NCBI taxonomy): domain Eukaryota; kingdom Metazoa; phylum Arthropoda; class Insecta; order Hemiptera; family Cicadidae; genus Magicicada; species Magicicada septendecula. The sequence continues at coordinate 142,154,888 of CM068376.1, read as the reverse complement.
ACTATGACATCGTTTAAGTAAACAAGGCAAGTTTTCCACGTCAGGCCTCGGAGTACCAGGTCCATCAATCTTTCAAATGTTGCCGGTGCATTACAGAGTCCAAATGGCATGACTTTAATTGGAATAAGCCACTTGGGGTCGAGAAAGCGGTCTTTCCCTTTTCTTCTTGATGAAGACACACTTGCCAATATCCACTCCTCAGGTCCAATGTGGAAAACCACTGTACTCCGGACCAGTGGCGTAGCTAGGCTTTTTGGCGCCCGGGGCAAGGAGATCGTCGGTCGCCTCGTCTTCAGAATTAAAAAGGGACAAAAGAGCAAAAATGAAGGCCCATCCAATGAACAAGTACTTAATACATGCAAATGTGTAGATTTTTGTATGAAAGCACGTCCAGCAAACTTCTTAAGAATGCTTAAGTCAAAATTAAGAAATTACATATTATATTATTCAATTTGTATACATTTATTAATAACAAATGTAGACAATAAAAAATGTAGTAATATAAAAAATTTATAACATAAAAACTTAACAAACATGCAAATTCCTTGTAGGTCTAAAGCGCATCGTCTAAACAATATCCTAAAGCAACATAACGTTAAAGACCTACATTAAAAGTAATAAAATAAATCACTTACCATTACAGGTTAACGGTTTCGTCTTCTATTAATAAACACTTAATATTTATTTTTAATATTTAATAGATATTTAAAACGAGAAATTTTAAAATGTAACTTTTCTCATCTTAATTGCTGCAAAGTCGGTTATTAAATCACTATAATCTAAAGACGAAGCAATGTCGCTTTCAATTGAAAGTACCGCTATATTTGATACCCTCTTTTGAGGTATTGTTGATTGTAGGTACGATTTAATCAATTTAATTTTACTAAAGATCTTTCACAAGAAGACACAGGCACTGGTAAAGTAAGAAAAATGTTTAAAGCTGTTGCTAGTGTTTTGTAGGCTTCTAATCGCTTTGAAGAAAATTGTAGCAGTCCCTGAGGTGTAAAGTCCATTTGTTCTCAGTTAACTGTTGCCCTTTTTAATAAAAGTATGAAGTCTTTCAAATTACTGAACAATTCTTCACTGTTTAGGTCATGTGGGTACAGTTTTTCAAGCATTGTGCACTGATTTGGAAAAGTTGTTCCTTAAAAGGTATATCCTCATCATTTACGTACACCTCAAATTTATAGAGGAACTCAAAGCGTTTTTCTAACTCTTTTGTGTTAGAGAAACGCCTTAAAATTTCAACTGACAGTTTGTCCAAAATGTCTATTAGAGAACATCGCATTTCTTGCCGAAACCCAATGTACTATCAATGCGCCCACTTATTAATTTTCTTGCAAAATTTTACATCAAATTTTGGTTAATTAAATGTAAAACAGCACACAAGGCTATAAACATGCACTAGAAATATCCTGTATCTAAACTACTTTTTGTTTACACTTCTCATCATTGTATTAAAAAACTATCCATTTCTAACAACAACAAAAAACCAATCATATGAAACATACCGTTACAAAAAGCTTCTTTCAAAAATTTCCATTTGAATTATTCCGTTTGGCTAAGTTACAGTGTGTTTACAGGTTACAATTTGTTTTTTAATCAGTGTTCTTTGTTTGTTCTCAGTGTTACATTTAATTATTCAGTACTATGAAATAAAGTGAACTGATGAACGTTATATGCACCGAAGAGGATGCAGTTCCTTTTCTTCAGGAAATGTATTGCTTCATAATCCTCGCCATTGCATTAATGGGCATGACGTAGTGTTGAAACTTGGAAATCGACAACTTTAGTGTTGCAAGAAGAGAGCATGCTGTGAGTATAAGTCAGTTCGCCAGGGCACATGGTCTGAGTGATCCAGAGTCAGAACAATAATTTCATTTATTTACTGCTGGTGTGATACCACACCAGTATGAAATATAGTGAAAATCAACTGGAAATCTACCACATTACACACATAAAGTGGGTGCCCTATTTAAGAAGTACCTGTGCCTCAGCCCAGTACTATACTATCAGTACGATATCCAGTATTTTGTAACAGGATGTATCATTCCACACTATAAATAAAGATGACAGACAACAATATATATCTATGTGTAGGCAGAGGAAAATGGAATTGCTGTTTACTTACCACTTTGCCTGGTATTTTGGTCACTTAACCAAAAAATTTTCAATTTTATGAACAGACTCTAACTTATCACATTGCAAAGTAACTGGACCTCTCGGATAGTTTAAAACAAGATTAAACTATCACTCACATATTCAACTCCCACCCCATAGAAAGAGGGAGGGGGAGAGAGTGAGTTATATTTTTATTGTTGAATAATTAAGATATTTCTTTTAATAAAAATATTGTTTTTAATTAAATTATTATATCTATTATTTATGTAACTACTTATTTTTACTTCAATTATATTTTTTCTGAAGTAATATTATAATACAATACAATAATTAAAATAAAAGTACATTTTTGATCAAAAGTATTTTATATTTCATTCAACAATAATAATAATAACTAAAGAATAAAGTAATTTGTGAATATCATTATACTTCTGATGTGTAATGTGTTATACATGTATAGTCTACTCTCATACAGTATACGAATTTGTTGTATCCCGACAGGTATTTTGTTACAGCTGCTGTGAAGTTGTTTAGATTAAATAATGTAACCTAACCAACTTTAAAGTATTGAATATTGTGATGGTACAATTCTGGTACAATCATACTTTTATAAATATATGGTCCAAAAAACCATAATTATTGTATTTTATTCCATAACTATTTATTTTATAATAAATTTTGTAATATTTCATAATCCCTATAAAGTTTTGGTGAAGAAACTATATAATATTTTATACAACGCATATTGGCATTAACAGGATTTCGATCGAATTCGTTGTAAAACTGCAAACATCGCAAAAAACTGTGTGTCACAGATAGCGATAAACGAGCCTAGCCCCTGATGACGTCAGCCGAAGGAATGCATACTTTTGTAAACAACCCGAGGCTTGGCTGTACAAACACAAGACTGGTGACGTAGTTTTGCCCCACCTACGCGATGTTTAACAAAGACTTTGCGTCATTTTCGCCTGGACAGTGAACAGAGGCGACCGGCATATTCACTGAGTGTGAATATTTAAATTTTACACCACCAAAAGTGGTTTAATAACTATTGTCAAAATATCGGAAATGTTGGTGTGGTAACCGGACTTGAGTAGGTGTCATCGGCCAAAGGGATCTTCAATTACGTGCGGCTAAATCTGCCAAAGTGTTATTAGAGGGGGGACACTACGGTGTGGGCCCTACGACGATGTAAAACAACCAGATTTTGCACGGTGGCAGGATCCAAGCAGTACGGTGAGATCTACCCAAAAAAACGGCAGCTAAGCCGTCCAATATTTATATCATTTTATATCAAATTCATAACTAAAGTACAAAATTTTAAATGACCAAATTTTTGCATTTAATAAACAAAATGAGCTCATACAACAACTAAAAAATTTGTACCAGAGAATGAGAGAGAGAGAGAGAGAGAGAGAGAGAGAGAGAGAGAGAGAGAGAGAGAGAGAGAGAGAGAGAGAGAGAGAGAGAGAGAGAGAGAGAGAGAGAGAGAGAGAGCGCGAGAGAGAGAGAGAGCGCGTGAACAAAATAATTTTAGCAAGTGCTGGGTTGTGCAAATATCATTTATTGTTTATCATGTTTATTATACAGTAGTTGTAACACATGTTTATTTTGGAGGGTCTAAAAATGTTTAAAGGTGATATGTTTAAACATATATTCATATGTTTACCAGATAAATCGGACTACGCCCCGAGGCATAGTAAAAGCGTGCATGTTTGGCACACATTAGAGTCTTTTCAAATATGTAAGTAGGGTTTTATATGAATAAAGGGTAATGTCATTGGTAAAAAATACAAGCACGAGTGAGTTATTTCAGGTAATACATTTCGCAATTACTGGTTCGTTAACACGAATTCTGGACCCCAAGGTCAATTTCATATTTTGTTGTGTATGGCATATGCAACATGGCGCCCGAGAAAATCTCAAAATAATTGCTTTACAAAATAATTAATTTGTAACAGAGTAATAAAAGTTACATTGGCGCCCGAACAGGGACTCGACATAAAACTTTTATGTGGAGTATACCTACCAGGAAAGCGGAATAATTGCCTGAAATAATTTCGTAAGTACATAAACACGTGCGTAAGATAGGGTTAAGTTACGAGGTTATAAACATATATGTGTTAGAGATATAAGAACCAAAATGAGTACCAATGACAATAAAACATTAGAAATCATTAGAAATCAGTACAACTGATGAAAATTTGACTAGTGAGATGGATGTTCCATTAACACAAAGTAGTCAGATTGGCGAGGCGAGTACGACTGAAAATGTAGAGACAGTAACAGTAACCTCCATCTCAACTAGGTCAGAAAATAAAACAGACGAGATGTTAACACGTTTATATAACATGATGTGTAGCAATTTTAATGAACTAAGAGGGGACATGAATTTTAAATTCGATGTTCAAAATAATAAGTTTGATGAACAAAAAAGAGATTCCAATTTGAAATGTGACAAACAGAATGAAAATTTTAATAATTTGAAAACTGAAATAAAGAATGAAATTACTGAAATAAAAATTGAAATTACAACACAAAACGTTCAAATTAAAAGTGATTTTAATGACAAATTTGATGAAATGAAAAACGAAATTACAAAACGTAATGAAAATTTAGTTAAACAATGTGATAAAGTAATTAAAAAGTTGGATGAGCAGTTAATCCAAATAGAGAATCAGAGGGTGGGTAACAGTGATAATTTGAATAATGAGTTTACAAGTAGTAAGAATGATATGATATTAGAAAATGATGATGAGAGTATTATGAGTGAAAATGAGGTGTTTGTGTTTGTTGAGAAAGAGAGAGAGCTGAGAGAAAGTACATTTGTAAAAGGGGTGCAGGGGTTAGAATTTTCCTTTGATGTTGTGTTAGGGGGTGAAGTCAAGTCTTCACGTATTTTTAATAAGGACGAGAGTTCCTTAAATTTATATTTGGGAGACGAAAGGTCTACAAATAGAGTTCCTTGGTGTTTGTGTGTACCTCATAGGTGGTACAGTAATTATGAGTTAGTGACCCCTGCATATTTAGAGAGAGAGAGTGTAATTTGGTGTTATGGTGAGAAATATATTGAGAGAGAGAAAAAGAGAGTAATAGAGATTTTTAAAGTAAATAGAAAGTACAGAAAATTTGTAGAAAGATTAGGAGTAGAGATGGCGGATGAAAATAATAAATACTTACCTTGTAGTAAGATTGAAATTAAAATAATAATAGATGATGATAATAATGGTAACAATCACTTACCTTGGGAAGTAACAGGTGTAATAGTAGAAAATTATGATGATAATTGTGATGACTATATGACTAACAAGATTATAGCATATCATACTGATGTAGACAGACATATACCCGATCGTGACATGGCATATGATAAATTAATAGGAGATACATCTATTAATGTAAACGGAATTGTGAGTGAATATAAAATGTTTGATGAATATTATGAGTATAATAATATAATTCATTTACTAAACCATAAGATAAATAGACCTAAGATTAGAATGTTATTCAACGATGGAGGATAGATTGTTTCAATTATGTAATGAACATTTAATATATGTGAACAATGGTTTTGAATTGGACTGCATATGGATTGATTTTGATTAATGATAAAATAATGAGTTGGATTGTATATTTTTCATTGTGTTTATGTGTTAATATCAATGTATTTATGTATTTTGATGTTGTGTATTACAGGTAAATTTTATGTACACCATGTATGTTTTAATAATTGTTTTCATAATTAACAATTAACATGTTTTTATTTTGCTAAACAAGTAATGGTGAAAATTTTTAAATAATTGAATAATAATTAAAGGTCAATTACTGAATTAATATGGTACAAAAGAAAGTTGTACTAACTTTGTAACTGAAGTTGTAAATTATTAATTGTAATAGAAAGTTTCTAATGAAGTTAAATTATTATTTAATTTGTAATGAAGGTAATTCCTAATGAATAATAATAAATGATTAAGTAAGAATATATATTGAAGATTGAGATGTACTGTTATGAGTAGGTGAGAGATGAATTTTATAATACAATTGTAAATGATTACAGTAAGGTAAAATGTTAAAAAGGGATAGTGCCTGGGTGTATTAAAATAAAAGCAGGTGAGTTATTTAATTAAAGTAAATGGGAGTTAGATAGTTAAGAATTTTAAAGAAAATAATACAAAGAGAGTATTAGATATTTGTTAGTGATAAAGACAGTAGTTAGTGATTATATGTAGAGGTGAGTAAAGTAAAGGTTAAACATATATTGTTGCTGATGATATTTTGTAGTGGGGGTGAAGTGATATAAGGAGTGGCCAACGTATAGCGTTGTGGCAGGTAATAGTGTAGTTTGAGGGAGTGTTTGCCGAATTTTTTGGAAGGGCAAAATATTATGAATGTATATGGCCAGGTAGGGAACACCCATCTCTGTACAAAGACGCGCGGTGCCATAGGATTTATCGTCGGAATGAAATTAGTGAAAGGTGTTTATAATTGAGAAATTGGTGTCATGATAGGTAAATTGGGTTGTTAGTTAGAAGAAAGGTGAGTAAGATTATACAATTAGTAAAAGCATAGTGAATACAGGAGTCACCCAGACTAAACAATGATTAGAATGTGAAAGGTTAGGTAAAACATTCAGAGTAGAAAAGAAATAGGAAATAATAATAAGAATGTAATATGAATATTAATAATAAATTTGAAATAAATTTTATAATAATAATAAATAATTGATGGCTAATTAATGAAAGTTTAGAATTAATGAATTAATTAATTGAAATTGTAATTTTTATAATTTAAATTGCAAATTTAAATAGGTAGGATATGTAAATTCTGATCAAGAATATTTCAAGGTATTAACTGTATTAATGTATCAATGTTGATTATGAGGTATCATGTATTATGTATTATGTTTTATGTATTAACATAGAAATTTTAACATGATGTATAGGAAATAGTGTGTGTGGAGGAGACAGAGGGGTAAATATTATTAACAGCGCCAGTTGTTAACTGTTAATAATAATAATAATATTAGTTTCAATAAGATTTTATTAATTATTTTTTTCTATAAAATGTTTTTCTCCATGTTTGAGTAATATTGGGAGATTTAGGTAATATTTGGGGTTTATATGTGGATTTCCATGTATTTTATTTAAATATTTGTTTCTTTTATGATTACATTAATTATGAAACAAAAAAAAGAGTTAATTATTATCGATGGGAATCGAAACGATTTTTACAATTAAAGGGTAGTCCATGAAGAGAATGGCGATTCTATATAATTCTTGTATTTTATATTTTTTGTATTTGTATTTCTTGTATTTCAAGCAAACCCAGTGCTTATTAACGCAAACCAGCACATAGCTAAGGGGAAACAGATCATTTAAGGATAGAGTAATATACCAAGCCACTATTTTTATATTTCTAATTTATTGTTTCAGTGTTTGGTGATGTTATGACGGCGGTCCTGAGCTGGCCAGCGCGTCAGAGCAGGAACGTTACGCGCCTGATTGGCCTTATGGTGTTGGGATCTCGAAGGAGAAGTCCAGTAAGGTCATGCAGGTACTGTCATCATCATCGAACCACGGGTGAGTTATTGTATTTCTTTTTTATATAAATTGTAAGGGGGTTGTGGCGACATATCCTGGCTGATCCCTTTAGGAAGTACGAATGTGTCAATGAAAGTTTTTATGCTTCGGCACAAAATCTTTCATTGAGGGGGTTTTGTGATGGTACAATTCTGGTACAATCATACTTTTATAAATATATGGTCCAAAAAACCATAATTATTGTATTTTATTCCATAACTATTTATTTTATAATAAATTTTGTAATATTTCATAATCCCTATAAAGTTTTGGTGAAGAAACTATATAATATTTTATACAACGCATATTGGCATTAACAGGATTTCGATCGAATTCGTTGTAAAACTGCAAACATCGCAAAAAACTGTGTGTCACAGATAGCGATAAACGAGCCTAGCCCCTGATGACGTCAGCCGAAGGAATGCATACTTTTGTAAACAACCCGAGGCTTGGCTGTACAAACAAAAGACTGGTGACGTAGTTTTGCCCCACCTACGCGATGTTTAACAAAGACTCTGCGTCATTTTCGCCTGGACAGTGAACAGAGCCGGCCGGCATATTCACTGAGTGTGAATATTTAAATTTTACACCACCAAAAGTGGTTTAATAACTATTGTCAAAATATCGGAAATGTTGGGGTGTGGTAACCGGACTTGAGTAGGTGTCATCGGCCAAAGGGATCTTCAATTACGTGCGGCTAAATCTGCCAAAGTGTTATTAGAGGGGGGACACTACGGTGTGGGCCCTACGACGATGTAAAACAACCAGATTTTGCACGGTGGCAGGATCCAGGCAGTACGGTGAGACCTACCCAAAAAAACGGCAGCTAAGCCGTCCAATATTTATATCATTTTATATCAAATTCATAACTAAAGTACAAAATTTTAAATGACCAAATTTTTGCATTTAATAAACAAAATGAGCTCATACAACAACTAAAAAATTTGTACCAGAGAATGAGAGAGAGAGAGAGAGAGAGAGAGAGAGAGAGAGAGAGAGAGAGAGAGAGAGAGAGAGAGAGAGAGCGTGAACAAAATAATTTTAGCAAGTGCTGGGTTGTGCAAATATCATTTATTGTTTATCATGTTTATTATACAGTAGTTGTAACACATGTTTATTTTGGAGGGTCTAAAAATGTTTAAAGGTGATATGTTTAAACATATATTCATATGTTTACCAGATAAATCGGACTACGCCCCGAGGCATAGTAAAAGCGTGCATGTTTGGCACACATTAGAGTCTTTTCAAATATGTAAGTAGGGTTTTATATGAATAAAGGGTAATGTCATTGGTAAAAAATACAAGCATGAGTGAGTTATTTCAGGTAATACATTTCGCAATTACTGGTTCGTTAACACGAATTCTGGACCCCAAGGTCAATTTCATATTTTGTTGTGTATGGCATATGCAACATGGCGCCCGAGAAAATCTCAAAATAATTGCTTTACAAAATAATTAATTTGTAACAGAGTAATAAAAGATACATTGGCGCCCGAACAGGAACTCGACATAAAACTTTTATGTGGAGTATACCTACCAGGAAAGCGGAATAATTGCCTGAAATAATTTCGTAAGTACATAAACACGTGCGTAAGATAGGGTTAAGTTACGAGGTTATAAACATATATGTGTTAGAGATATAAGAACCAAAATGAGTACCAATGACAATAAAACATTAGAAATCATTAGAAATCAGTACAACTGATGAAAATTTGACTAGTGAGATGGACGTAAAATGACGGGCTCCAATATAATACATTTTATTGTTTTGTCTCCAAGTCGTGCTCTAATACAAAGGTACAATCTTACCTATTTTTTATTTTCCGTCGTGCGACATCGTATATTTTATTTATAGCACTATGCGTTTCAGCAAAAAGTTGCCATCCTCAGGTGAAACACTCACTCAAAACGAGGTCGTTAAAAAGTAAAATGATTTATTAAAATACTAAAATTTAAAGTTAAAAGTGCACTTTCAACATATATTAGCACACACACGAACATGAGCAGGTCAGTGCTATACACGCGGGCATTATCGGTCGACGAGACTTAGTGCTTATGTAAGAATGTATGCTGATAAAACTCTTTGTTTACCAAACTCTGTACGCATCTATTTTTTGTTGTCCGTGTACACGTATAGCTGTATCATACAATATATTTGATGAAAATGTAAGCTTATCATTCAAAACACAACCACTGTTAATTTGAGCTGCTTTATATATTTCATACTCCTCGAGTGCGTCCATGTATTTACCCTTCTTGCAGTAATGCATAGGCACAAAATTTTTTTCAAAATCGACATACATATGATTACTCATCATCAGGAGACGGGCAAAATTAGATGTTGTTTTCTGTAGATCCCTCCTAGGGAGATGTTCTTTATAACGTTCTTCGAATGGTCTGCCCATCTGGCCCAGGTAGAACATATCACATGAGCTGCAAGTCATCTTATATACGCCGGTTCTTTCTTTATTTGGTACAGTGCTCTTCTGGCTGAGGATCTTCTTAATGCTGTTTTTTGTGCGGAACGTTAAATTTACCTGGTGTATTTTAAACTCATTCTTTATAATATTTGGTAAAATATTTGTATAGTCAGCAGATATATATTTCTTAACCAGTAATAAGTCATCACTGGCCAACTTTTTAATTTTCTTCTTTCTGTGTTTGTTAATTAATTTATCTATTAAAGAGCTTTTATAACAGTTTGCCGCTGCTATGTACTTGATGGTGTCAGCCTCTCCATTGTAGTCATGTTTACTTAGCGGTATTGTCAAAAACCTGTGCACAAAACTATTATACGCTGTCATCTTTTGCGAAACGGGATGAGACGAATCAGCATGTATTGTAATATCCATTGTTGTGGCTTTTCTAAAGATTTTAAACTGAAGTTGTCCTGTGTTTTTTGTAACAGTTAAATCTAAAAAATTCAACTGATTTTCTGCCTCTATCTCAGACGTGAATTTAATTTTTTGGTGTATACTATTTACGTGACTATTTAAGTTTTCTATTTGCCTTCTAGTTCCGTTAAATACCATAAATGTATCATCATCGTATCTGCAGTAAAAAATGATCTTATCTTTGAATAATCTACTATCTATTATGTTTGCATTCTAGAAATAGTTTAGGTAAATATCAGCTAAAAGCCCCGAGAATGGTGAACCCATAGCTATACCGTCATTTTGTATAAAAAATCGTTATCAAATGTGAAATAGTTCTTTTCAAGGACCAGCATAAGGAGTTTTTACAAGTTCATTAATTTCTTGTGTGCCAAGCTGTGTCACCTCATTTAGATTGTTGGTTAAGATTTCAATAGTTTCTTTCACTGGAACATTAGTATATAAATTGGTTATTTCAAAAGAAACAACCTTATACTGCTGGATCATTTTCATTTTTTTAAGTTTTTCAACGAATTCGTAACTGTTCTAAATACTATAATTATTTTTTATCCTAATATTATTTTTAATTATGGTTTCTAACAATTTAGCAGCTTTGTAACCGGAGGCTGTGGTATAATTTATTACTGGCCTGATTGGTGTATTTTCTTTTTGTAATTTGGGTAATCCTGTGAATTTTGGCGCCTTAGCGTTAATAGGTTTTAGGTATGTGCGTGTTTTTTCAGCCAACAGTACCCTACATTGATTAATGGCATTATTCAACTCTTTTACATAGGCCTTAGTGGGGTCCCGGTCTAATTTCTTAAGATTATTATTACGTTTGAAGTCAAGGATTTTTTGTGTATATTCTTTTTTTTCTGTATGACCATTAAAGTATTACCTTTGTCTGCCTTACTTATAATTGCATCATTATCTTCTAGTTTATTTTTTATGGTTCTAAGGTTTAAGACATCTTGCTTATATTTGTGTTTTAAAAATTTTTTTGGTATTTATTTTGCTATTATTATTATTTATGCGATTGAGTTTGTTGTTGATAAAAATCCTAGATTCGTTCTGTGCTTGGACACCGTTTAATTTTTTAATTACAGCCTCAGTGTTAACAACCTCATGGACGATTTCATTGTTTGTCTTATTAAATGTTGGTATATTATACTTCAAACCTTTACTAAGCCTGTGTAATTCTTGTGTAGTGAAATCTATGTTGGTTGTATTTACCACACGTTCATAAAATACATGTTTACATTCTCTCGGTATATTTTCATTCTCACACTTACTACGGATTAAGTTTTCAATTTTCTTTTAGTGTGTTAATAATTTAGAAAGGACAAATTTTGAGATTGAGGCATTAACTTTATTTATGATTGTATCTTTAACTGATGGGTGAATTTCGTTTAGTATTTCTAAATGCGCTTTAAAAAGAACTGTATTTAACCTGTTTTTCTTTGCATACAGCTGTCTAATTTCTTGGGTTAACCATGATTTTTCCGCTATTTGCTTTGTCTTGAGTGCAGCCGGTGTTCGTGACACGATATTTACGTGAGCGTATTTTGGTATGATGTTCAATTTTCTGCACATTTTGTTAAATTTGATGTTAAGTGCAACCTTAGTCATTTTTATTCTAGTATTTTTATATTTATAGACAACACTTGCCTGACGGGCTCCAATATAATACATTTTATTGTTTTGTCTCCAAGTCGCGCTCTAATACAAAGGTACAATCTTACCTATTTTTTATTTTCCGTCGTGCGACATCGTATATTTTATTTATAGCACTATGCGTTTCAGCAAAAAGTTGCCATCCTCAGGTGAAACACTCACTCAAAACGAGGTCGTTAAAAAGTAAAATGATTTATTAAAATACTAAAATTTAAAGTTAAAAGTGCACTTTCAACATATATTAGCACACACACGAACATGAGCAGGTCAGTGCTATACACGCGGGCATTATCGGTCGACGAGACTTAGTGCTTATGTAAGAATGTACGCTGATAAAACTCTTTGTTTACCAAACTCTGTACGCATCTATTTATTGTTGCCCGTGTACACGTATAGCCGTATCATACAATATATTTGATGAAAATGCAAGCTTATCATTCAAAACACAACCACTGTTAATTTGAGCTGCTTTATATATTTCATACTCCTCGAGTGCATCCATGTATTTACCCTTCTTGCAGTAATGCATAGGCACAAAATTTTTTTCAAAATCGACATACATATGATTACTCATCATCAGGTGACGGGCAAAATTTGATGTTGTTTTCTGTAGATTCCTCCTAGGGAGATGTTCTTTATAATGTTCTTCGAACGGTCTGCCCGTGTGGCCCAGGTAGAACATATCGCATGAGCTGCAAGTCATCTTATATACGCCGGTTCTTTCTTTATTTGGTACAGTGCTCTTCTGGTTGAGGATCTTCTTAATGCTGTTTTTGTGCGGAACGTTACATGTACCTGATGTATTTTAAACTCATTCTTTATAATATTTGGTAAAATATTTGTATAGTCAGCAGATATATATTTCTTAACCAGTAATAAGTCATCACTGGCCAACTTTTTAACCTTCTTCTTTCTGTGTTTGTTAATTAATTTATCTATTAAAGAGCTTTTATAACAGTTTGCCGCTGCTATGTACTTGATGGTGTCAACCTCTCCATTGTAGTCATGTTTACTTAGCGGTATTGTCAACAACCTGTGCACAAAACTATTATACGCTGTCATCTTTTACGAAACGGGATGAGACGAATCAGCATGTATTGTAATATCCATTGTTGTGGCTTTTCTAAAGATTTTAAACTGAAGTTGTCCTGCGTTTTTTGTAATAGTTAAATCTAAAAAATTCAACTGATTTTCTGCCTCTATCTCAGACGTGAATTTAATTTTTTGGTGTATACTATTTACGTGACTATTTAAGTTTTCTATTTGCCTTCTAGTTCCGTTAAATACCATAAATGTATCATCATCGTATCTGCAGTAAAAAATGATCTTATCTTTGAATAATCTATTATCTATTATGTTTGCATTCTAGAAATAGTTTAGGTAAATATCAGCTAAAAGCCCCGAGAATGGTGAACCCATAGCTATACCGTCATTTTGTATAAAAAAATCGTTATCAAATGTGAAATAGTTCTTTTCAAGGACCAGCATAAGGAGTTTTACAAGTTCATTAATTTCTTGTGTGCCAAGCTGTGTCACCTCATTTAGATTGTTGGTTAAGATTTCAATAGTTTCTTTCACTGGAACATTAGTATATAAATTGGTTATTTCAAAAGAAACAACCTTATACTGCTGGATCATTTTCATTTTTTTATGTTACACAACGAATTCGTCACTGTTCTAAATACTATAATTATTTTTTATCCTAATATTATTTTTAATTATGGTTTCTAACAATTTAGCAGCTTTGTAACCGGAGGCTGTGGTATAATTTATTACTGGCCTGATTGGTGTATTTTCTTTTTGTAATTTGGGTAATCCTGTGAATTTTGGCGCCTTAGCGTTAATAGGTTTTAGGTATGTGCGTGTTTTTTTCATCCAACGGTACCCTACATTGATTAATGGCATTATTCAACTCTTTTACATAGGCCTTAGTGGGGTCCCGGTCTAATTTCTTAAGATTATTATTACGTTTGAAGTCAAGGACCTTTTGTGTATATTCTTTTTTTTTCTGTATGACCACTAAATTATTACCTTTGTCTGCCTTACTTATAATTGCATCATTATCTTCTAGTTTATTTTTTATGGTTCTAAGGTTTAAGACATCTTGCTTATATTTGTGTTTTAAAAATTTTTTTGGTATTTATTTTGCTATTATTATTATTTATGCGATTGAGTTTGTTGTTGATAAAAATCCTAGATTCGTTCTGTGCTTGGACACCGTTTAATTTTTTAATTACAGCCTCAGTGTTAACAACCTCATGGACGATTTCATTATTTGTCTTATTAAATGTTGGTATATTATACTTCAAACCTTTACTAAGCGTGTGTAATTCTTGTGTAGTGAAATCTATGTTTGTTGTATTTACCACACGTTCATAAAATACATGTTTACATTCTCTCGGTATATTTTCATACTCACACTTACTACGGATTAAGTTTTCAATTTTCTTTTTGTGTGTTAATAATTTAGAAAGGACAAATTTTGAGATTGAGGCATTAACTTTATTCATGATTGTATCTTTAACTGACAGGTGAATTTCGTTTAGTATTTCTAAATGCGCTTTAAAAAGAACTGTATTTAACCTGTTTTTCTTTGCATACAGCTGTCTAATTTCTTGGGTTAACCATGATTTTTCCGCTATTTGCTTTGTCTTGAGTGCAGCCGGTGTTCGTGACACGATATTTACGTGAGCGTATTTTGGTATGATGTTCAATTTTCTGCACATTTTGTTAAATTTGATGTTAAGTGCAACCTTAGTCATTTTTATTCTAGTATTTTTATATTTATAGACAACACTTGCCTGACGGGCTCCAATATAATACATTTTATTGTTTTGTCTCCAAGTCGCGCTCTAATACAAAGGTACAATCTTACCTATTTTTTATTTTCCGTCGTGCGACATCGTATATTTTATTTATAGCACTATGCGTTTCAGCAAAAAGTTGCCATCCTCAGGTGAAACACTCACTCAAAACGAGGTCGTTAAAAAGTAAAATGATTTATTAAAATACTAAAATTTAAAGTTAAAAGTGCACTTTCAACATATATTAGCACACACACGAACATGAGCAGGTCAGTGCTATACACGCGGGCATTATCGGTCGACGAGACTTAGTGCT
This sequence comes from Magicicada septendecula, assembly GCA_034769895.1. Classification (NCBI taxonomy): domain Eukaryota; kingdom Metazoa; phylum Arthropoda; class Insecta; order Hemiptera; family Cicadidae; genus Magicicada; species Magicicada septendecula. Next base: position 142,139,521 of record CM068376.1, on the reverse strand, counting down.
TATGTAAGAATGTACGCTGATAAAACTCTTTGTTTACCAAACTCTGTACGCATCTATTTATTGTTGTCCGTGTACACGTATAGCCGTATCATACAATATATTTGATGAAAATGCAAGCTTATCATTCAAAACACAACCACTGTTAATTTGAGCTGCTTTATATATTTCATACTCCTCGAGTGCATCCATGTATTTACCCTTCTTGCAGTAATGCATAGGCACAAAATTTTTTTCAAAATCGACATACATATGATTACTCATCATCAGGTGACGGGCAAAATTTGATGTTGTTTTCTGTAGATTCCTCCTAGGGAGATGTTCTTTATAATGTTCTTCGAACGGTCTGCCCGTGTGGCCCAGGTAGAACATATCGCATGAGCTGCAAGTCATCTTATATACGCCGGTTCTTTCTTTATTTGGTACAGTGCTCTTCTGGTTGAGGATCTTCTTAATGCTGTTTTTGTGCGGAACGTTACATGTACCTGATGTATTTTAAACTCATTCTTTATAATATTTGGTAAAATATTTGTATAGTCAGCAGATATATATTTCTTAACCAGTAATAAGTCATCACTGGCCAACTTTTTAACCTTCTTCTTTCTGTGTTTGTTAATTAATTTATCTATTAAAGAGCTTTTATAACAGTTTGCCGCTGCTATGTACTTGATGGTGTCAACCTCTCCATTGTAGTCATGTTTACTTAGCGGTATTGTCAACAACCTGTGCACAAAACTATTATACGCTGTCATCTTTTGCGAAACGGGATGAGACGAATCAGCATGTATTGTAATATCCATTGTTGTGGCTTTTCTAAAGATTTTAAACTGAAGTTGTCCTGCGTTTTTTGTAATAGTTAAATCTAAAAAATTCAACTGATTTTCTGCCTCTATCTCAGACGTGAATTTAATTTTTTGGTGTATACTATTTACGTGACTATTTAAGTTTTCTATTTGCCTTCTAGTTCCGTTAAATACCATAAATGTATCATCATCGTATCTGCAGTAAAAAATGATCTTATCTTTGAATAATCTATTATCTATTATGTTTGCATTCTAGAAATAGTTTAGGTAAATATCAGCTAAAAGCCCCGAGAATGGTGAACCCATAGCTATACCGTCATTTTGTATAAAAAATCGTTATCAAATGTGAAATAGTTCTTTTCAAGGACCGGCATAAGGAGTTTTTACAAGTTCATTAATTTCTTGTGTGCCAAGCTGTGTCACCTCATTTTGATTGTTGGTTAAGATTTCAATAGTTTCTTTCACTGGAACATTAGTATATAAATTGGTTATTTCAAAAGAAACAACCTTATACTGCTGGATCATTTTCATTTTTTTAAGTTATTCAACGAATTCGTAACTGTTCTAAATACTATAATTATTTTTTATCCTAATATTATTTTTAATTATGGTTTCTAACAATTTAGCAGCTTTGTAACCGGAGGCTGTGGTATAATTTATTACTGGCCTGATTGGTGTATTTTCTTTTTGTAATTTGGGTAATCCTGTGAATTTTGGCGCCTTAGCGTTAATAGGTTTTAGGTATGTGCGTGTTTTTTTCATCCAACAGTACCCTACATTGATTAATGGCATTATTCAACTCTTTTACATAGGCCTTAGTGGGGTCCCGGTCTAATTTCTTAAGATTATTATTACGTTTGAAGTCAAGGACCTTTTGTGTATATTCTTTTTTTTTCTGTATGACCACTAAATTATTACCTTTGTCTGCCTTACTTATAATTGCATCATTATCTTCTAGTTTATTTTTTATGGTTCTAAGGTTTAAGACATCTTGCTTATATTTGTGTTTAAAAAATTTTTTTGGTATTTATTTTGCTATTATTATTATTTATGCGATTGAGTTTGTTGTTGATAAAAGTCCTAGATTCGTTCTGTGCTTGGACACCGTTTAATTTTTTAATTACAGCCTCAGTGTTAACAACCTCATGGACGATTTCATTATTTGTCTTATTAAATGTTGGTATATTATACTTCAAACCTTTACTAAGCGTGTGTAATTCTTGTGTAGTGAAATCTATGATGGTTGTATTTACCACACGTTCATAAAATACATGTTTACATTCTCTCGGTATATTTTCATTCTCACACTTACTACGGATTAAGTTTTCAATTTTCTTTTTGTGTGTTAATAATTTAGAAAGGACAAATTTTGAGATTGAGGCATTAACTTTATTCATGATTGTATCTTTAACTGACAGGTGAATTTCGTTTAGTATTTCTAAATGCGCTTTAAAAAGAACTGTATTTAACCTGTTTTTCTTTGCATACAGCTGTCTAATTTCTTGGGTTAACCATGATTTTTCCGCTATTTGCTTTGTCTTGAGTGCAGCCGGTTTCGTGACACGATATTTACGTGAGCGTATTTTGGTATGATGTTCAATTTTCTGCACATTTTGTTAAATTTGATGTTAAGTGCAACCTTAGTCATTTTTATTCTAGTATTTTTATATTTATAGACAACACTTGCCTGACGGGCTCCAATATAATACATTTTATTGTTTTGTCTCCAAGTCGCGCTCTAATACAAAGGTACAATCTTACCTATTTTTTATTTTCCGTCGTGCGACATAATACATTTTATTTATAGCACTATGCGTTTCAGCAAAAAGTTGCCATCCTCAGGTGAAACACTCACTCAAAACGAGGTCGTTAAAAAGTAAAATGATTTATTAAAATACTAAAATTTAAAGTTAAAAGTGCACTTTCAACATATATTAGCACACACACGAACATGAGCAGGTCAGTGCTATACACGCGGGCATTATCGGTCGACTAGACTTAGTGCTTATGTAAGAATGTACGCTGATAAAACTCTTTGTTTACCAAAATCTGTACGCATCTATTTATTGTTGTCCGTGTACACGTATAGCCGTATCATACAATATATTTGATGAAAATGCAAGCTTATCATTCAAAACACAACCACTGTTAATTTGAGCTGCTTTATATATTTCATACTCCTCGAGTGCGTCCATGTATTTACCCTTCTTGCAGTAATGCATAGGCACAAAATTTTTTTCAAAATCGACATACATATGATTACTCATCATCAGGTGTCGGGCAAAATTTGATGTTGTTTTCTGTAGATCCCTCCTAGGGAGATGTTCTTTATAATGTTCTTCGAACGGTCTGCCCATCTGGCCCAGGTAGAACATATCGCATGAGCTGCAAGTCATCTTATATACGCCGGTTCTTTCTTTATTTGGTACAGTGCTCTTCTGGCTGAGGATCTTCTTAATGCTGTTTTTTGTGCGGAACGTTACATTTACCTGGTGTATTTTAAACTCATTCTTTATAATATTTGGTAAAATATTTGTATAGTCAGCAGATATATATTTCTTAACCAGTAATAAGTCATCACTGGCCAACTTTTTAACCTTCTTCTTTCTGTGTTTGTTAATTAATTTATCTATTAAAGAGCTTTTATAACAGTTTGCCGCTGCTATGTACTTGATGGTGTCAACCTCTCCATTGTAGTCATGTTTACTTAGCGGTATTGTCAACAACCTGTGCACAAAACTATTATACGCTGTCATCTTTTGCGAAACGGGATGAGACGAATCAGCATGTATTGTAATATCCATTGTTGTGGCTTTTCTAAAGATTTTAAACTGAAGTTGTCCTGTGTTTTTTGTAACAGTTAAATCTAAAAAATTCAACTGATTTTCTGCCTCTATCTCAGACGTGAATTTAATTTTTTGGTGTATACTATTTACGTGACTATTTAAGTTTTCTATTTGCCTTCTAGTTCCGTTAAATACCATAAATGTATCATCATCGTATCTGCAGTAAAAAATGATCTTATCTTTGAATAATCTATTATCTATTATGTTTGCATTCTAGAAATAGTTTAGGTAAATATCAGCTAAAAGCCCCGAGAATGGTGAACCCATAGCTATACCGTCATTTTGTATAAAAAATCGTTATCAAATGTGAAATAGTTCTTTTCAAGGACCAGCATAAGGAGTTTTTACAAGTTCATTAATTTCTTGTGTGCCAAGCTGTGTCACCTCATTTTGATTGTTGGTTAAGATTTCAATAGTTTCTTTCACTGGAACATTAGTATATAAATTGGTTATTTCAAAAGAAACAACCTTATACTGCTGGATCATTTTCATTTTTTTAAGTTTTTCAACGAATTCGTAACTGTTCTAAATACTATAATTATTTTTTATCCTAATATTATTTTTAATTATGGTTTCTAACAATTTACCAGCTTTGTAACCGGAGGCTGTGGTATAATTTATTACTGGCCTGATTGGTGTATTTTCTTTTTGTAATTTGGGTAATCCTGTGAATTTTGGCGCCTTAGCGTTAATAGGTTTTAGGTATGTGCGTGTTTTTTTCATCCAACAGTACCCTACATTGATTAATGGCATTATTCAACTCTTTTACATAGGCCTTAGTGGGGTCCCGGTCTAATTTCTTAAGATTATTATTACGTTTGAAGTCAAGGACCTTTTGTGTATATTCTTTTTTTTTCTGTATGACCACTAAATTATTACCTTTGTCTGCCTTACTTATAATTGCATCATTATCTTCTAGTTTATTTTTTATGGTTCTAAGGTTTAAGACATCTTGCTTATATTTGTGTTTTAAAAATTTTTTTGGTATTTATTTTGCTATTATTATTATTTATGCGATTGAGTTTGTTGTTGATAAAAATCCTAGATTCGTTCTGTGCTTGGACACCGTTTAATTTTTTAATTACAGCCTCAGTGTTAACAACCTCATGGACGATTTCATTATTTGTCTTATTAAATGTTGGTATATTATACTTCAAACCTCTACTAAGCGTGTGTAATTCTTGTGTAGTGAAATCTATGTTGGTTGTATTTACCACACGTTCATAAAATACATGTTTACATTCTCTCGGTATATTTTCATTCTCACACTTACTACGGATTAAGTTTTCAATTTTCTTTTTGTGTGTTAATAATTTAGAAAGGACAAATTTTGTGATTGAGGCTTTAACTTTATTCATGATTGTATCTTTAACTGACGGGTGAATTTCGTTTAGTATTTCTAAATGCGCTTTAAAAAGAACTGTATTTAACCTGTTTTTCTTTGCATACAGCTGTCTAATTTCTTGGGTTAACCATGATTTTTCCGCTATTTGCTTTGTCTTGAGTGCAGCCGGTTTCGTGACACGATATTTACGTGAGCGTATTTTGGTATGATGTTCAATTTTCTGCACATTTTGTTAAATTTGATGTTAAGTGCAACCTTAGTCATTTTTATTCTAGTATTTTTATATTTATAGACAACACTTGCCTGACGGGCTCCAATATAATACATTTTATTGTTTTGTCTCCAAGTCGCGCTCTAATACAAAGGTACAATCTTACCTATTTTTTATTTTCCGTCGTGCGACATAATACATTTTATTTATAGCACTATGCGTTTCAGCAAAAAGTTGCCATCCTCAGGTGAAACACTCACTCAAAACGAGGTCGTTAAAAAGTAAAATGATTTATTAAAATACTAAAATTTAAAGTTAAAAGTGCACTTTCAACATATATTAGCACACACACGAACATGAGCAGGTCAGTGCTATACACGCGGGCATTATCGGTCGACTAGACTTAGTGCTTATGTAAGAATGTACGCTGATAAAACTCTTTGTTTACCAAAATCTGTACGCATCTATTTATTGTTGTCCGTGTACACGTATAGCCGTATCATACAATATATTTGATGAAAATGCAAGCTTATCATTCAAAACACAACCACTGTTAATTTGAGCTGCTTTATATATTTCATACTCCTCGAGTGCGTCCATGTATTTACCCTTCTTGCAGTAATGCATAGGCACAAAATTTTTTTCAAAATCGACATACATATGATTACTCATCATCAGGTGTCGGGCAAAATTTGATGTTGTTTTCTGTAGATCCCTCCTAGGGAGATGTTCTTTATAATGTTCTTCGAACGGTCTGCCCATCTGGCCCAGGTAGAACATATCGCATGAGCTGCAAGTCATCTTATATACGCCGGTTCTTTCTTTATTTGGTACAGTGCTCTTCTGGCTGAGGATCTTCTTAATGCTGTTTTTTGTGCGGAACGTTACATGTACCTGGTGTATTTTAAACTCATTCTTTATAATATTTGGTAAAATATTTGTATAGTCAGCAGATACATATTTCTTAACCAGTAATAAGTCATCACTGGCCAACTTTTTAACCTTCTTCTTTCTGTGTTTGTTAATTAATTTATCTATTAAAAAGCTTTTATAACAGTTTGCCGCTGCTATGTACTTGATGGTGTCAACCTCTCCATTGTAGTCATGTTTACTTAGCGGTATTGTCAACAACCTGTGCACAAAACTATTATACGCTGTCATCTTTTGCGAAACGGGATGAGACGAATCAGCATGTATTGTAATATCCATTGTTGTGGCTTTTCTAAAGATTTTAAACTGAAGTTGTCCTGTGTTTTTTGTAACAGTTAAATCTAAAAAATTCAACTGATTTTCTGCCTCTATCTCAGACGTGAATTTAATTTTTTGGTGTATACTATTTACGTGACTATTTAAGTTTTCTATTTGCCTTCTAGTTCCGTTAAATACCATAAATGTATCATCATCGTATCTGCAGTAAAAAATGATCTTATCTTTGAATAATCTATTATCTATTATGTTTGTATTCTAGAAATAGTTTAGGTAAATATCAGCTAAAAGCCCCGAGAATGGAGAACCCATAGCTATAGCGTCATTTTGTATAAAAAATCGTTATCAAATGTGAAATAGTTCTTTTCAAGGACCAGCATAAGGAGTTTTTACAAGTTCATTAATTTCTTGTGTGCTAAGCTGTGTCACCTCATTTTGATTGTTGGTTAAGATTTCAATAGTTTCTTTCACTGGAACATTAGTATATAAATTGGTTATTTCAAAAGAAACAACCTTATACTGCTGGATCATTTTCATTTTTTTAAGTTTTTCAACGAATTCGTAACTGTTCTAAATACTATAATTATTTTTTAACCTAATATTATTTTTAATTATGGTTTCTAACAATTTAGCAGCTTTGTAACCGGAGGCTGTGGTATAATTTATTACTGGCCTGATTGGTGTATTTTCTTTTTGTAATTTGGGTAATCCTGTGAATTTTGGCGCCTTAGCGTTAATAGGTTTTAGGTATGTGCGTGTTTTTTTCATCCAACAGTACCCTACATTGATTAATGGCATTATTCAACTCTTTTACATAGGCCTTAGTGGGGTCCCGGTCTAATTTCTTAAGATTATTATTACGTTTGAAGTCAAGGACCTTTTGTGCATATTCTTTTTTTTTCTGTATGACCACTAAATTATTACCTTTGTCTGCCTTACTTATAATTGCATCATTATCTTCTAGTTTATTTTTTATGGTTCTAAGGTTTAAGACATCTTGCTTATATTTGTGTTTTAAAAATTTTTTTGGTATTTATTTTGCTATTATTATTATTTATGCGATTGAGTTTGTTGTTGATAAAAATCCTAGATTCGTTCTGTGCTTGGACACCGTTTAATTTTTTAATTACAGCCTCAGTGTTAACAACCTCATGGACGATTTCATTATTTGTCTTATTAAATGTTGGTATATTATACTTCAAACCTTTACTAAGCGTGTGTAATTCTTGTGTAGTGAAATCTATGTTGGTTGTATTTACCACACGTTCATAAAATACATGTTTACATTCTCTCGGTATATTTTCATTCTCACACTTACTACGGATTAAGTTTTCAATTTTCTTTTTGTGTGTTAATAATTTAGAAAGGACAAATTTTGAGATTGAGGCATTAACTTTATTCATGATTGTATCTTTAACTGACAGGTGAATTTCGTTTAGTATTTCTAAATGCGCTTTAAAAAGAACTGTATTTAACCTGTTTTTCTTTGCATACAGCTGTCTAATTTCTTGGGTTAACCATGATTTTTCCGCTATTTGCTTTGTCTTGAGTGCAGCCGGTTTCGTGACACGATATTTACGTGAGCGTATTTTGGTATGATGTTCAATTTTCTGCACATTTTGTTAAATTTGATGTTAAGTGCAACCTTAGTCATTTTTATTCTAGTATTTTTATATTTATAGACAACACTTGCCTGACGGGCTCCAATATAATACATTTTATTGTTTTGTCTCCAAGTCGCGCTCTAATACAAAGGTACAATCTTACCTATTTTTTATTTTCCGTCGTGCGACATAATACATTTTATTTATAGCACTATGCGTTTCAGCAAAAAGTTGCCATCCTCAGGTGAAACACTCACTCAAAACGAGGTCGTTAAAAAGTAAAATGATTTATTAAAATACTAAAATTTAAAGTTAAAAGTGCACTTTCAACATATATTAGCACACACACGAACATGAGCAGGTCAGTGCTATACACGCGGGCATTATCGGTCGACTAGACTTAGTGCTTATGTAAGAATGTACGCTGATAAAACTCTTTGTTTACCAAACTCTGTACGCATCTATTTATTGTTGTCCGTGTACACGTATAGCCGTATCATACAATATATTTGATGAAAATGCAAGCTTATCATTCAAAACACAACCACTGTTAATTTGAGCTGCTTTATACATTTCATACTCCTCGAGTGCGTCCATGTATTTACCCTTCTTGCAGTAATGCATAGGCACAAAATTTTTTTCAAAATCGACATACATATGATTACTCATCATCAGGTGTCGGGCAAAATTTGATGTTGTTTTCTGTAGATCCCTCCTAGGGAGATGTTCTTTATAATGTTCTTCGAACGGTCTGCCCATCTGGCCCAGGTAGAACATATCGCATGAGCTGCAAGTCATCTTATATACGCCGGTTCTTTCTTTATTTGGTACAGTGCTCTTCTGGCTGAGGATCTTCTTAATGCTGTTTTTTGTGCGGAACGTTACATTTACCTGGTGTATTTTAAACTCATTCTTTATAATATTTGGTAAAATATTTGTATAGTCAGCAGATATATATTTCTTAACCAGTAATAAGTCATCACTGGCCAACTTTTTAACCTTCTTCTTTCTGTGTTTGTTAATTAATTTATCTATTAAAGAGCTTTTATAACAGTTTGCCGCTGCTATGTACTTGATGGTGTCAACCTCTCCATTGTAGTCATGTTTACTTAGCGGTATTGTCAACAACCTGTGCACAAAACTATTATACGCTGTCATCTTTTGCGAAACGGGATGAGACGAATCAGCATGTATTGTAATATCCATTGTTGTGGCTTTTCTAAAGATTTTAAACTGAAGTTGTCCTGTGTTTTTTGTAACAGTTAAATCTAAAAAATTCAACTGATTTTCTGCCTCTATCTCAGACGTGAATTTAATTTTTTGGTGTATACTATTTACGTGACTATTTAAGTTTTCTATTTGCCTTCTAGTTCCGTTAAATACCATAAATGTATCATCATCGTATCTGCAGTAAAAAATGATCTTATCTTTGAATAATCTATTATCTATTATGTTTGCATTCTAGAAATAGTTTAGGTAAATATCAGCTAAAAGCCCCGAGAATGGTGAACCCATAGCTATACCGTCATTTTGTATAAAAAATCGTTATCAAATGTGAAATAGTTCTTTTCAAGGACCAGCATAAGGAGTTTTTACAAGTTCATTAATTTCTTGTGTGCCAAGCTGTGTCACCTCATTTTGATTGTTGGTTAAGATTTCAATAGTTTCTTTCACTGGAACATTAGTATATAAATTGGTTATTTCAAAAGAAACAACCTTATACTGCTGGATCATTTTCATTTTTTTAAGTTTTTCAACGAATTCGTAACTGTTCTAAATACTATAATTATTTTTTATCCTAATATTATTTTTAATTATGGTTTCTAACAATTTAGCAGCTTTGTAACCGGAGGCTGTGGTATAATTTATTACTGGCCTGATTGGTGTATTTTCTTTTTGTAATTTGGGTAATCCTGTGAATTTTGGCGCCTTAGCGTTAATAGGTTTTAGGTATGTGCGTGTTTTTTTCATCCAACAGTACCCTACATTGATTAATGGCATGATTCAACTCTTTTACATAGGCCTTAGTGGGGTCCCGGTCTAATTTCTTAAGATTATTATTACGTTTGAAGTCAAGGACCTTTTGTGTATATTCTTTTTTTTTCTGTATGACCACTAAATTATTACCTTTGTCTGCCTTACTTATAATTGCATCATTATCTTCTAGTTTATTTTTTATGGTTCTAAGGTTTAAGACATCTTGCTTATATTTGTGTTTTAAAAAATTTTTTGGTATTTATTTTGCTATTATTATTATTTATGCGATTGAGTTTGTTGTTGATAAAAATCCTAGATTCGTTCTGTGCTTGGACACCGTTTAATTTTTTAATTACAGCCTCAGTGTTAACAACCTCATGGACGATTTCATTATTTGTCTTATTAAATGTTGGTATATTATACTTCAAACCTTTACTAAGCGTGTGTAATTCTTGTGTAGTGAAATCTATGTTGGTTGTATTTACCACACGTTCATAAAATACATGTTTACATTCTCTCGGTATATTTTCATTCTCACACTTACTACGGATTAAGTTTTCAATTTTCTTTTTGTGTGTTAATAATTTAGAAAGGACAAATTTTGTGATTGAGGCTTTAACTTTATTCATGATTGTATCTTTAACTGACGGGTGAATTTCGTTTAGTATTTCTAAATGCGCTTTAAAAAGAACTGTATTTAACCTGTTTTTCTTTGCATACAGCTGTCTAATTTCTTGGGTTAACCATGATTTTTCCGCTATTTGCTTTGTCTTGAGTGCAGCCGGTGTTCGTGACACGATATTTACGTGAGCGTATTTTGGTATGATGTTCAATTTTCTGCACATTTTGTTAAATTTGATGATAAGTACAACCTTAATCATTTTTATTCTAGTATTTTTATATTTATAGACAACACTTGCCTGACGTGCTCCAATATAATACATTTTATTGTTTTGTCTCCAAGTCGCGCTCTAATACAAAGGTACAATTTTACCTGTTTTTTATTTTCCGTCGTGCGACATCGTATATTTTATTTATAGCACTACGCGTTTCGGCAACAAGTTGCCATCCTCAGGTGAAACACTCACTCAAAACGAGGTCGTTAAAAAGTAAAATGATTTAGTAAAATACTAAAATTTAAAGTTAAAAGTGCACTTTCAACATATATTAGCACACACACGAACATGAGCAGGTCAGTGCTATACACGCGGGCATTATCGGTCGACTAGACTTAGTGCTTATGTAAGAATGTACGCTGATAAAACTCTTTGTTTACCAAACTCTGTACGCATCTATTTATTGTTGTCCGTGTACACGTATAGCCGTATCATACAATATATTTGATGAAAATGTAAGCTTATCATTCAAAACACAACCACTGTTAATTTGAGCTGCTTTATATATTTCATACTCCTCGAGTGCGTCCATGTATTTACCCTTCTTGCAGTAATGCATAGGCACAAAATTTTTTTCAAAATCGACATACATATGATTACTCATCATCAGGTGTCGGGCAAAATTTGATGTTGTTTTCTGTAGATCCCTCCTAGGGAGATGTTCTTTATAATGTTCTTCGAACGGTCTGCCCGTCTGGCCCAGGTAGAACATATCGCATGAGCTGCAAGTCATCTTATATACGCCGGTTCTTTCTTTACTTGGTACGGTGCTCTTCTGGCTGAGGAACTTCTTAATGCTGTTTTTTGTGCGGAACGTTACATGTACCTGGTGTATTTTAAACTCATTCTTTATAATATTTGGTAAAATATTTGTATAGTCAGCAGATATATATTTCTTAACCAGTAATAAGTCATCACTGGCCAACTTTTTAACCTTCTTCTTTCTGTGTTTGTTAATTAATTTATCTATTAAAGAGCTTTTATAACAGTTTGCCGCTGCTATGTACTTGATGGTGTCAACCTCTCCATTGTAGTCATGTTTACTTAGCGGTATTGTCAACAACCTGTGCATAAAACTATTATACGCTGTCATGTTTTGCGAAACGGGATGATACGAATCAGCATGTATTGTAATATCCATTGTTGTGGCTTTTCTAAAGATTTTAAACTGAAGTTGTCCTGCGTTTTTTGTAACAGTTAAATCTAAAAAATTCAACTGATTTTCTGCCTCTATCTCAGACGTGAATTTAATTTTTTGGTGTATACTATTTACGTGACTATTTAAGTTTTCTATTTGCCTTCTAGTTCCGTTAAATACCATAAATGTATCATCATCGTATCTGCAGTAAAAAATGATCTTATCTTTGAATAATCTATTATCTATTATGTTTGCATTCTAGAAATAGTTTAGGTAAATATCAGCTAAAAGCCCCGACAATGGTGAACCCATAGCTATACCGTCATTTTGTATAAAAATATCGTTATCAAATGTGAAATAGTTCTTTTCAAGGACCAGCAAAAGGAGTTTTACAAGTTCATTAATTTCTTGTGTGCCAAGCTGTGTCACATCATTTAGATTGTTGGTTAAGATTTCAATAGTTTCTTTCACTGGAACATTAGTATATAAATTGGTTATTTCAAAAGAAACAACCTTATACTGCTGGATCATTTTCATTTTTTTAAGTTTTTCAACGAATTCGTAACTGTTCTAAATACTATAATTATTTTTTATCCTAATATTATTTTTAATTATGGTTTCTAACAATTTAGCAGCTTTGTAACCGGAGGCTGTGGTATAATTTATTACTGGCCTGATTGGTGTATTTTCTTTTTGTAATTTGGGTAATCCTGTGAATTTTGGCGCCTTAGCATTAATAGGTTTTAGGTATGTGCGTGTTTTTTTATCCAAGAGTACCCTACATTGATTAATGGCATTATTCAACTCTTTTACATAGGCCTTAGTGGGGTCCCGGTCTAATTTCTTAAGATTATTATTACGTTTGAAGTCAAGGATCTTTTGTGTATATTCTTTTTTTTTCTGTATGACCACTAAAGTATTACCTTTGTCTGCCCTACTTATAATTGCATCATTATCTTCTAGTTTATTTTTTATGGTTCTAAGGTTTAAGACATCTTGCTTATATTTGTGTTTTAAAAATTTTTTTGGTATTTATTTTGCTATTATTATTATTTATGCGATTGAGTTTGTTGTTGATAAAAATCCTAGATTCGTTCTGTGCTTGGACACCGTTTAATTTTTTAATTACAGCCTCAGTGTTAACAACCTCATGGACGATTTCATTATTTGTCTTATTAAATGTTGGTATATTATACTTCAAACTTTACTAAGCGTGTGTAATTCTTGTGTAGTGAAATATATGTTGGTTGTATTTACCACACGTTCATAAAATACATGTTTACATTCTCTCGGTATATTTTCATTCTCACACTTACTACGGATTAAGTTTTCAATTTTCTTTTTGTGTGTTAATAATTTAGAAAGGACAAATTTTGAGATTGAGGCATTAACTTTATTCATGATTGTATCTTTAACTGACGGGTGAATTTCGTTTAGTATTTCTAAATGCGCTTTAAAAAGAACTTTATTTAACCTGTTTTTCTTTGCATACAGCTGTCTAATTTCTTGGGTTAACCATGATTTTTCCGCTATTTGCTTTGTCTTGAGTGCAGCCGGTGTTCGTGACACGATATTTACGTGAGCGTATTTTGGTATGATGTTCAGTTTTCTGCACATTTTGTTAAATTTGATGTTAAGTACAACCTTAATCATTTTTATTCTAGTATTTTTATATTTATAGACAACACTTGCCTGACGGGCTCCAATATAATACATTTTATTGTTTTGTCTCCAAGTCGCGCTCTAATACAAAGGTACAACCTTACCTATTTTTTATTTTCCGTCGTGCGACATCGTATATTTTATTTATAGCACTACGCGTTTCGGTAACAAGTTGCCATCCTCAGGTGAAACACTCACTCAAAACGAGGTCGTTCAAAAGTAAAATGATTTATTAAAATACTAAAATTTAAAGTTAAAAGTGCACTTTCAACATATATTAGCACACACACGAACATGAGCAGGTCAGTGCTATACACGCGGGCATTATCGGTCGACTAGACTTAGTGCTTATGTAAGAATGTACGCTGATAAAACTCTTTGTTTACCAACCTCTGTACGCATCTATTTATTGTTGTCCGTGTACACGTATAGCCGTATCATACAATATATTTGATGAAAAAGTAAGCTTATCATTCAAAACACAACCACTGTTAATTTGAGCTGCTTTATATATTTCATACTCCTCGAGTGCGTCCATGTATTTACCCTTCTTGCAGTAATGCATAGGCACAAAATTTTTTTCAAATCGACATACATATGATTACTCATCATCAGGTGTCGGGCAAAATTTGATGTTGTTTTCTGTAGATCCCTCCTAGGGAGATGTTCTTTATAACGTTCTTCGAACGGTCTGCCCGTCTGGCCCAGGTAGAACATATCGCATGAGCTGCAAGTCATCTTATATACGCCGGTTCTTTCTTTACTTGGTACGGTGCTCTTCTGGCTGAGGAACTTCTTAATGCTGTTTTTTGTGCGGAACGTTACATGTACCTGGTGTATTTTAAACTCATTCTTTATAATATTTGGTAAAATATTTGTATAGTCAGCAGATATATATTTCTTAACCAGTAATAAGTCATCACTGGCCAACTTTTTAACCTTCTTCTTTCTGTGTTTGTTAATTAATTTATCTATTAAAGAGCTTTTATAACAGTTTGCCGCTGCTATGTACTTGATGGTGTCAACCTCTCCATTGTAGTCATGTTTACTTAGCGGTATTGTCAACAACCTGTGCATAAAACTATTATACGCTGTCATGTTTTGCGAAACGGGATGATACGAATCAGCATGTATTGTAATATCCATTGTTGTGGCTTTTCTAAAGATTTTAAACTGAAGTTGTCCTGCGTTTTTTGTAACAGTTAAATCTAAAAAATTCAACTGATTTTCTGCCTCTATCTCAGACGTGAATTTAATTTTTTGGTGTATACTATTTACGTGACTATTTAAGTTTTCTATTTGCCTTCTAGTTCCGTTAAATAACATAAATGTATCATTATCGTATCTGCAGTAAAAAATGATCTTATCTTTGAATAATCTATTATCTATTATGTTTGCATTCTAGAAATAGTTTAGGTAAATATCAGCTAAAAGCCCCGAGAATGGTGAACCCATAGCTATACCGTCATTTTGTATAAAAAAATCGTTATCAAATGTGAAATAGTTCTTTTCAAGGACCAGCATAAGGAGTTTTACAAGTTCATTAATTTCTTGTGTGCCAAGCTGTGTCACCTCATTTAGATTGTTGGTTAAGATTTCAAAAGTTTCTTTCACTTGAACATTAGTATATAAATTGGTTATTTCAAAAGAAACAACCTTATACTGCTGGATCATTTTCATTTTTTTAAGTTTTTCAACGAATTCGTAACTGTTCTAAATACTATAATTATTTTTTATCCTAATATTATTTTTAATTATGGTTTCTAACAATTTAGCAGCTTTGTAACCGGAGGCTGTGGTATAATTTATTACTGTCCTGATTGGTGTATTTTCTTTTTGTAATTTGGGTAATCCTGTGAATTTTGGCGCCTTAGCGTTAATAGGTTTTAGGTATGTGCGTGTTTTTTCATCCAACAGTACCCTACATTGATTAATGGCATTATTCAACTCTTTTACATAGGCCTTAGTGGGGTCCCGGTCTAATTTCTTAAGATTATTATTACGTTTGAAGTCAAGGACCTTTTGTGTATATTCTTTTTTTTTCTGTATGACCACTAAAGTATTACCTTTGTCTCCCTTACTTATAATTGCATCATTATCTTCTAGTTTATTTTTATGGTTCTAAGGTTTAAGACATCTTGCTTATATTTGTGTTTTAAAAATTTTTTTGGTATTTATTTTGCTATTATTATTATTTATGCGATTGAGTTTGTCGTTGATAAAAATCCTAGATTCGTTCTGTGCTTGGACACCGTTTAATTTTTTAATTACAGCCTCAGTGTTAACAACCTCATGGACGATTTCATTATTTGTCTTATTTAATGTTGGTATATTGTGACGATTTTAAATGTATTAAAAATCGCACAGATTAAAATTTGTACTATTTCTTTTATGAATTTGCTAACTGCTATAATTTTTTATTGTTCGACTAAGCTTTTCGTCATTACTGACATCTTCAGGTCTTAAACAACCTTCTTCGTATTGTTTAAATTAGCAGCCATCCTTACTATTTCTTTTAAGATTAAGAAATTAATCTTAAAATTAATCTTATTCCTCGTTGTTTAAGACCTGAAGATGTCAGTAATGACGAAAAGCTTAGTCGAACAATAAAAAATTATAGCAGTTAGCAAATTCATAAAAGAAATAGTAAGGATGGCTGCTAATTTAAACAATACGAAGATTAAAATTTTTAATTTTAATAAGTAAGAGTATCATACACCCTTACCTATACCCAGATTCCTGAATCAACTTGAAACCTTCCTGTACCAACACGCCAAGGAAAGTATTAAGTAGTGAATAATAATAATAATTACTTAAGTAATTAAAAATGCGACTAGAGAAATAAAGAAATCCCTAAGTCATAATAAAATAAACATAAAGTATTTATCTTCTAATTAATGAATAAATAATAATAGGAAAAGTACGAACTATTTTCTTAGCGCGTAAATACGCCCTAGCTTACTGAGCCTTCTCCCCTAAACCATACGCGCATTCGGCCGTAGAACGTCACAATGAGTAGATGTGAGTTTTGGTGTTGTACACATATACGTATGTGTAAGTTCTCTAGAAGCATATCCAGCGTGAAATCTTGTTATTGTGAATAATGTAGTGTATAGAGTTTGTGAGAAAATATATAAATAAAATAGAAAAAGGTAGCCAACACATCTCTTAAAAACAAAATCAAATGTAAGTGTAACATAGTTAACTACTAGACTGTAGTACTGCAAAGTGAGAACTATAACTGTAATTAAAATAAAGAAAATGTGAACTACAAGAATCTGCACTAAGAAAAGTGAAATTACAACATTTGGAACTTCAAGTAAACAACCTATCTTCGAGAGCTTCAAGTTAACTAAAAAATCAACCCGATGTAGATACACCAAGAACAACGTACTCAACCCGTAGAAGACGACTGGAGATGTCCCAAGAATACAACAACAACCTCAGGTGATATCAAACCACAACTTTTGTAAATTTCCCCTTAATAAGAAGTAACAAAGAACTTTAAAGAACTTTCGCAACGTAATGAACAAATTATCAGAATTGTATATTTTGTAATTTTGTAAGAAGTAATAGTAACCGTAATGTATATATTGATAAATTAATAATTTTGAGAAAATTGAGACCCGGATCCGTGGTATTAAAACTAACAGTTATATGAATAAATTTTTGATATAACAAGAATAATATAATTAAGATCTCTGAAGCAGTAAAAGCACTATTTACAAAAATAACCTTCTTTAAAATCAGTAATAATGTTTGAATAATATTTCAATAGCAATAAAGAGATGTTTTAGCTAATACCTAGTGAGTGAATAAGTTTATGCAAACCTTGTCAGTTTCCTATATCATACTTGTTTTGTAATTTGTTAGTAAGAGTTTTACTAACAACGGCAGCTGGTTTAGTTTACTGGTAAAGAATTAAACTAGTTCCCGATTTTTGTGTTGTCTTGCCAAGGGGCGGCACAAAATTGCGCCACTCTGCTGAATTTAAAATTGTGTAATTTACTTGGTAAAAAAAAATATTGTTTACAGAGTGTCACGTACAGAAAATTGCAACATAATTATGTAATTGTTGTTGTGTAAGTTTATAAGTCGTTAACGATAATAACGATAAAAAAGGACAAACATAAATTTATTCACTCAGAAATAAACAAAAAAAATAAATGAGTAAAATTTTAATTATATAATAATAATATTAGTATCGCGAGTTTGCCGTGTTAAGCAAGTAATAGCTGGTAGGGAAACCATTCCAAACAAGTCAATTCCAAGCCAGTTGGTTCATGTTAAATATGTGTTGAGGAATGTAAACTCTCCCCTTTGTAAGAACCCATCTCATTCATAACCCCTCCTCCCTAAAGCAAACAAAGCCACGTTAGACAAGCTCTTTCCTGTTTTTGTATTGTTCTGAATTACTACCCTATGCAACTAGACGACACCCCAAAACAGCTGATTCTTTGTGCTGTTTGTTAAATCAATGAACTTTCCGTATATGAAATTTCTCTCTACTAAAATAGTATTATCGTTTTGTTTTAATTAATTATATATGTCAATACTGAGAATTTAATTGTTGTGAGATAAGTTATGTTGATTAATTAAGATAAGATTGCATATGGAAGCTTAATATGAAATAAGATATAGATATGTGTGTTTAAATAAATTCAAGTTTATAAGTGTTTGAAATCAAATAAATAATAAGTACTTTAAATAAAAAGGTTTAATAATAGCTTGAATAAAAATAACGTGCAATAAAAGTGTAAAGTGTAGAAGTAAAATGAGTAAAGAGAAAATAATAATAAAAGTATATTTGAGTCGTGTAAACGCCCGGTCGTGGCCTGCTTCAAAATAATTCCCCCAGCTTGACAGTAATAGAGACAAACCCGTTCGTACAGGAAATATTGTAGTAAGCCTTCCCCTATTGTTATAAATGGTAGCATCGCTAAACAATGAAAACCTCCCTAGTGAATAATACAATGCGTCTAGTGTAAAGTGTTTGACCCCTCTTAGATTATAACTGCTCATTGTTTAAATGTAAATAAAGATTCCCGCTTTGTGAAATTCCGCGTATCTCAGTAGAATAAGAAATTAGTGTTAAGATAGGATCTAAGGTTGAGTATGGGATCAATTTTAGATTACCTTGGTAGTATTAAGAGATATAGGGATAAATACGTAACACAGTCACAATGGCGCCGCACTTTAAGAAAGTTCTTTACAAGGGTTAAAGAAAGTGCAGAAAGCTAACAAATATAGTTAGAGTATGCAAGGTAATCAGTCGGGCCACTATATTGTGAAGTTACGGGAAACATGAGTAACAAATAGATTAATAAATAAGTAATGTCTATTTATATGTAAATAATATTAAGGTAAATGTTAAGAAAAGAGAGAAAGGGAATTTCACGAAAGAAAAAAAATAATTGTTTATTAGATTTCCTATTATTATTACACCCCCCCGTTTTTCATAGTTAAGTGCAGGAGGATGTGACGATTTTAAATGTATTAAAAATCGCACAGATTAAAATTTTTAATTTTAATAAGTAAGAGTATCATACACCCTTACCTATACCCAGATTCCTGAATCAACTTGAAACCTTCCAGTACCAACACGCCAAGAAAAGTATTAAGTAGTGAATAATAATAATAATTACTTAAATAATTAAAAATGCGACTAGAGAAATAAACAAATCCCTAAGTCATAATAAAATAAACATAAAGTATTTATCTTCTAATTAATGAATAAATAATAATAGGAAAAGTACGAACTATTTTCTTAGCGCGTAAATACGCCCTAGCTTACTGAGCCTTCTCCCCTAAACCGTACGCGCATTCGGCCGTAGAACGTCACAATGAGTAGATGTGAGTTTTGGTGTTGTACACATATACGTATGTGTAAGTTCTCTAGAAGCATATCCCTCGTGAAATCTTGTTATTGTGAATAATGTAGTGTATAGAGTTTGTGAGAAAATATATAAATAAAATAGAAAAAGGTAGCCAACACATCTCTTAAAAACAAAATCAAATGTAAGTGTAACATAGTTAACTACTAGACTGTAGTACTGCAAAGTGAGAACTATAACTGTAACTAAAATAAAGAAAATGTGAACTACAAGAATCTGCACTAAGAAAAGTGAAATTACAACATTTGGAACTTCAAGTAAACAACCTATCTTCGAGAGCTTCAAGTTAACTAAAAAATCAACCCGATGTAGATACACCAAGAACAACGTACTCAACCCGTAGAAGACGACTGGAGATGTCCCAGGAATACAACAACAACCTCAGGTGATATCAAACCACAACTTTTGTAAATTTCCCCTTAATAAGAAGTAACAAAGAACTTTAAAGAACTTTCGCAATGTAATGAACAAATTATCAGATTTGTATATTTTATAATTTTGTAAGAAGTAATAGTAACCGTAATGTATATATTGATAAATTAATAATTTTGAGAAAATTGAGACCCGGATCCGTGGTATTAAAACTAACAGTTATATGAATAAATTTTTGATATAACAAGAATAATATAATTAAGATCTCTGAAGCAGTAAAAGCACTATTTACAAAATAACCTTCTTTAAAATCAGTAATAATGTTTGATTAATATTTCAATAGCAATAAAGAGATGTTTTAGCTAATACCTAGTGAGTGAATAAGTTTATGCAAACCTTGTCAGTTTCCTATATCATACTTGTTTTGTAATTTGTTAGTAAGAGTTTTACTAACAACGGCAGCTGGTTTAGTTTACTGGTAAAGAATTAAACTAGTTCCCGATTTTTGTGTTGTCTTGCCAAGGGGCGGCACAATATTATACTTCAAACTTTACTAAGCGTGTGTAATTCTTGTGTAGTGAAATCTATGTTGGTTGTATTTACCACACGTTCATAAAATACATGTTTACATTCTCTCGGTCTATTTTCATTCTCACACTTACTACGGATTAAGTTTTAATTTTCTTGTTGTGTGTTAATAATTTAGAAAGGACAAATTTTGTGATTGAGGCTTTAACTTTATTCATGATTGTATCTTTAACTGACGGGTGAATTTCGTTTAGCATTTCTAAATGCGCTTTAAAAAGAACTGTATTTAACCTGTTTTTCTTTGCATACAGCTGTCTAATTTCTTGGGTTAACCATGATTTTTCCGCTATTTGCTTTGTCTTGAGTCCAGCCGGTGTTCGTAACACGATATTTACGTGAGCGTATTTTGGTATGATGTTCAGTTTTCTGCACATTTTGGTAAATTTGATGTTAAGTGCAACCTTGAGCATTTTTATTCTAGTATTTTTATATTTATAGACAACAATTGCCTGACGGGCTCCAATATAATACATTTTATTGTTTTGTCTCCAAGTCGCGTTCTAATACAAAAGTACAATCTTACCTATTTTTTATTTTCCGTCGTGCGACTTCGTATATTTTATTTATAGCACTACGCGTTTCGGCAACAAGTTGCCATCCTCAGGTGAAACACTCACTCAAAACGAGGTAGTGAAAGTAAAATGATTTATTAAAATACTAAAATTTAAAGTTAAAAGTGCACTTTCAACATATATTAGCACACACACGAACATGAGCAGGTCAGTGCTATACACGCGGGCATTATCGGTCGACGAGACCTAGTGCTTATGTAAGAATGTACGCTGATAAAACTCTTTGTTTACCAAACTCTGTACGCATCTATTTATTGTTGTCCGTGTACACGTATAGCCGTATCATACAATATATTTGATGAAAATGCAAGCTTATCATTCAAAACACAACCACTGTTAATTTGAGGTGCTTTATATATTTCATACTCCTCGAGTGCGTCCATGTATTTACCCTTCTTGCAGTAATGCATAGGCACAAAATTTTTTTCAAAATCGACATACATATGATTACTCATCATCAGGTGACGGGCAAAATTTGATGTTGTTTTCTGTAGATTCCTCCTAGGGAGATGTTCTTTATAACGTTCTTCGAACGGTCTGCCCGTGTGGCCCAGGTAGAACATATCGCATGAGCTGCAAGTCATCTTATATACGCCGGTTCTTTCTTTATTTGGTACAGTGCTCTTCTGGCTGAGGATCTTCTTAATGCTGTTTTTTGTGCGGAACGTTACATGTACCTGATGTATTTTAAACTCATTCTTTATAATATTTGGTAAAATATTTGTATAGTCAGCAGATATATATTTCTTAACCAGTAATAAGTCATCACTGGCCAACTTTTTAACCTTCTTCTTTCTGTGTTTGTTAATTAATTTATCTATTAAAGAGCTTTTATAACAGTTTGCCGCTGCTATGTACTTGATGGTGTCAACCTCTCCATTGTAGTCATGTTTACTTAGCGGTATTGTCAACAACCTGTGCACAAAACTATTATACGCTGTCATCTTTTGCGAAACGGGATGAGACGAATCAGCATGTATTGTAATATCCATTGTTGTGGCTTTTCTAAAGATTTTAAACTGAAGTTGTCCTGCGTTTTTTGTAACAGTTAAATCTAAAAAATTCAACTGATTTTCTGCCTCTATCTAAGACGTGAATTTAATTTTTTGGTGTATACTATTTACGTGACTATTTAAGTTTTTTATTTGCCTTCTAGTTCCGTTAAATACATAAATGTATCATCATCGTATCTGCAGTAAAAAATGATCTTATCTTTGAATAATCTATTATCTATTATGTTTGCATTCTAGAAATAGTTTAGGTAAATATCAGCTAAAAGCCCCGAGAATGGTGAACCCATAGCTATACCGTCATTTTGTAAAAAAATCGTTATCAAATGTGAAATAGTTCTTTTCAAGGACCAGCATAAGGAGTTTTTACAAGTTCATTAATTTCTTGTGTGCCAAGCTGTGTCACCTCATTTAGATTGTTGGTTAAGATTTCAATAGTTTCTTTCACTGGAACATTAGTATATAAATTGGTTATTTCAAAAGAAACAACCTTATACTGCTGGATCATTTTCATTTTTTTAAGTTTTTCAACCAATTCGTAACTGTTCTAAATACTATAATTATTTTTTATCCTAATATTATTTTTAGTTATGGTTTCTAACAATTTAGCAGCTTTGTAACCGGAGGCTGTGGTATAATTTATTACTGGCCTGATTGGTGTATTTTCTTTTTGTAATTTGGGTAATCCTGTGAATTTTGGCGCCTTAGCGTTAATAGGTTTTAGGTATGTGCATGTTTTTTCATCCAACAGTACCCTACATTGATTAATGGCATTATTCAACTCTTTTACATAGGCCTTAGTGGGGTCCCGGTCTAATTTCTTAAGATTATTATTACGTATGAAGTCAAGGACCTTTTGTGTATATTCTTTTTTTTCTGTATGACCACTAAAGTATTACCTTTGTCTGCCTTACTTATAATTGCATCATTATCTTCTAGTTTATTTTTTATGGTTCTAAGGTTTAAGACATCTTGCTTATATTTGTGTTTTAAAATTTTTTTGGTATTTATTTTGCTATTATTATTATTTATGCGATTGAGATTGTTGTTGATAAAAATCCTAGATTCGTTCTGTGCTTGGACACCATTTAATTTTTTAATTACAGCCTCAGTGTTAACAACCTCATGGACGATTTCATTATTTGTCTTATTAAATGTTGGTATATTATACTTCAAACCTTTATAAGCGTGTGTAATTCTTGTGTAGTGAAATCTATGTTGGTTGTATTTACCACACGTTCATAAAATACATGTTTACATTCACTCGGTATATTTTCATTCTCACACTTACTACGGATTAAGTTTTCAATTTTATTTTTGTGTGTTAATAATTTAGAAAGGACAAATTTTGAGATTGAGGCATTAATTTTATTCATGATTGTATCTTTAACTGACGGGTGAATTTCGTTTAGTATTTCTAAATGCGCTTTAAAAAGAACTGTATTTAACCTGTTTTTCTTCACATACAGCTGTCTAATTTCTTGGGTTAACCATGATTTTTCCGCTATTTGCTTTGTCTTGAGTGCAGCCGGTGTTCGTGACACGATATTTACGTGAGCGTATTTTGGTATGATGTTCAGTTTTCTGCACATTTTGTTAAATTTGATGTTAAGTACAAACTTAATCATTTTTATTCTAGTATTTTTATATTTATAGACAACACTTGCCTGACGGGCTCCAATATAATACATTTTATTGTTTTGTCTCCAAGTCGCGCTCTAATACAAAGGTACAATCTTACCTATTTTTTATTTTCCGTCGTGCGACATAATACATTTTATTTATAGCACTATGCGTTTCAGCAAAAAGTTGCCATCCTCAGGTGAAACACTCACTCAAAACGAGGTCGTTAAAAAGTAAAATGATTTATTAAAATACTAAAATTTAAAGTTAAAAGTGCACTTTCAACATATATTAGCACACACACGAACATGAGCAGGTCAGTGCTATACACGCGGGCATTATCGGTCGACTAGACTTAGTGCTTATGTAAGAATGTACGCTGATAAAACTCTTTGTTTACCAAACTCTGTACGCATCTATTTATTGTTGTCCGTGTACATGTATAGCCGTATCATACAATATATTTGATGAAAATGTAAGCTTATCATTCAAAACACAACCACTGTTAATTTGAGCTGCTTTATATATTTCATACTCCTCGAGTGCGTCCATGTATTTACCCTTCTTGCAGTAATGCATAGGCACAACATTTTTTTCAAAATCGACATACATATGATTACTCATCATCAGGTGTCGGGCAAAATTTGATGTTGTTTTCTGTAGATCCCTCCTAGGGAGATGTTCTTTATAACGTTCTTCGAACGGTCTGCCCGTCTGGCCCAGGTAGAACATATCGCATGAGCTGCAAGTCATCTTATATACGCCGGTTCTTTCTTTACTTGGTACGGTGCTCTTCTGGCTGAGGAACTTCTTAATGCTGTTTTTTGTGCGGAACGTTGCATGTACCTGGTGTATTTTAAACTCATTCTTTATAATATTTGGTAAAATATTTGTATAGTCAGCAGATATATATTTCCTAACCAGTAATAAGTCATCACTGGCCAACTTTTTAACCTTCTTCTTTCTGTGTTTGTTAATTAATTTATCTATTAAAGAGCTTTTATAACAGTTTGCCGCTGCTATGTACTTGATGGTGTCAACCTCTCCATTGTAGTCATGTTTACTTAGCGGTATTGTCAACAACCTGTGCATAAAACTATTATACGCTGTCATGTTTTGCGAAACGGGATGATACGAATCAGCATGTATTGTAATATCCATTGTTGTGGCTTTTCTAAAGATTTTAAACTGAAGTTGTCCTGCGTTTTTTGTAACAGTTAAATCTAAAAAATTCAACTGATTTTCTGCCTCTATCTCAGACGTGAATTTAATTTTTTGGTGTATACTATTTACGTGACTATTTAAGTTTTCTATTTGCCTTCTAGTTCCGTTAAATACCATAAATGTATCATCATCGTATCTGCAGTAAAAAATGATCTTATCTTTGAATAATCTATTATCTATTATGTTTGCATTCTAGAAATAGTTTAGGTAAATATCAGCTAAAAGCCCCCAGAATGGTGAACCCATAGCTATACCGTCATTTTGTAAAAAAATCGTTATCAAATGTGAAAGAGTTCTTTTCAAGGACCAGCATAAGGAGTTTTTACAAGTTCATTAATTTCTTGTGTGCCAAGCTGTGTCACCTCATTTAGATTGTTGGTTAAGATTTCAATAGTTTCTTTCACTGGAACATTAGTATATAAATTGGTTATTTCAAAAGAAACAACCTTATACTGCTGGATCATTTTCATTTTTTTAAGTTTTTCAACCAATTCGTAACTGTTCTAAATACTATAATTATTTTTTATCCTAATATTATTTTTAATTATGGTTTCTAACAATTTAGCAGCTTTGTAACCGGAGGCTGTGGTATAATTTATTACTGGCCTGATTGGTGTATTTTCTTTTAGTAATTTGGGTAATCCTGTGAATTTTGGCGGCTTAGCGTTAATAGGTTTTAGGTATGTGCGTGTTTTTTCATCCAACAGTACCCTACATTGATTAATGGCATTATTCAACTCTTTTACATAGGCCTTAGTGGGGTCCCGGTCTAATTTCTTAAGATTATTATTACGTTTGAAGTCAAGGACTTTTTGTGTATATTCTTTTTTTTCTGTATGACCATTAAAGTATTACCTTTGTCTGCCTTATTTATAATTGCATCATTATCTTCTAGTTTATTTTTTATGGTTCTAAGGTTTAAGACATCTTGCTTATATTTGTGTTTTAAAAATTTTTTTGGTATTTATTTTGCTATTATTATTATTTATGCGATTGAGTTTGTTGTTGATAAAAATCCTAGATTCGTTCTGTGCTTGGACAACGTTTAATTTTTTAATTACAGCCTCAGTGTTAACAACCTCATGGACGATTTCATTATTTGTCTTATTAAATGTTGGTATATTATACTTCAAACCTTTACTAAGCGTGTGTAATTCTTGTGTAGTGAAATCTATGTTGGTTGTATTTACCACACGTTCATAAAATACATGTTTACATTCTCTCGGTATATTTTCATTCTCACACTTACTACGGATTAAGTTTTCAATTTTCTTGTTGTGTGTTAATAATTTAGAACGGACAAATTTTGAGATTGAGGCATTAACTTTATTCATGATTGTATCTTTAACTGATGGGTGAATTTCGTTTAGTATTTCTAAATGCGCTTTAAAAAGAACTGTATTTAACCTGTTTTTCTTTGCATACAGCTGTCTAATTTCTTGGGTTAACCATGATTTTTCCGCTATTTGCTTTGTCTTGAGTGCAGCCGGTGTTCGTGACACGATATTTACGTGAGCGTATTTTGGTATGATGTTCAGTTTTCTGCACATTTTGTTAAATTTGATGTTAAGTGCAACCTTAGTCATTTTTATTCTAGTATTTTTATATTTATAGACAACACTTGCCTGACGGGCTCCAATATAACACATTTTATTGTTTTGTCTCCAAGTCGCGCTCTAATACAAAGGTACAATCTTACCTATTTTTTATTTTCGGTCGTGCGACATCGTATATTTTATTTATAGCACTATGCGTTTCAGCAAAAAGTTGCCATCCTCAGGTGAAACACTCACTCAAAACGAGGTCGTTAAAAAGTAAAATGATTTATTAAAATACTAAAATTTAAAGTTAAAAGTGCACTTTCAACATATATTAGCACACACACGAACATGAGCAGGTCAGTGCTATACACGCGGGCATTATCGGTCGACAAGACCTAGTGCTTATGTAAGAATGTACGCTGATAAAACTCTTTGTTTACCAAACTCTGTACGCATCTATTTATTGTTGTCCGTGTACATGTATAGCCGTATCATACAATATATTTGATGAAAATGTAAGCTTATCATTCAAAACACAACCACTGTTAATTTGAGCTGCTTTATATATTTCATACTCCTCGAGTGCGTCCATGTATTTACCCTTCTTGCAGTAATGCATAGGCACAAAATTTTTTTCAAAATCGACATACATATGATTACTCATCATCAGGTTTCGGGCAAAATTTGATGTTGTTTTCTGTAGATCCCTCCTAGGGAGATGTTCTTTATAACGTTCTTCGAACGGTCTGCCCGTCTGGCCCAGGTAGAACATATCGCATGAGCTGCAAGTCATCTTATATACGCCGGTTCTTTCTTTACTTGGTACGGTGCTCTTCTGGCTGAGGAACTTCTTAATGCTGTTTTTTGTGCGGAACGTTACATGTACCTGGTGTATTTTAAACTCATTCTTTATAATATTTGGTAAAATATTTGTATAGTCAGCAGATATATATTTCTTAACCAGTAATAAGTCATCACTGGCCAACTTTTTAACCTTCTTCTTTCTGTGTTTGTTAATTAATTTATCTATTAAAGAGCTTTTATAACAGTTTGCCGCTGCTATGTACTTGATGGTGTCAACCTCTCCATTGTAGTCATGTTTACTTAGCGGTATTGTCAACAACCTGTGCATAAAACTATTATACGCTGTCATCTTTTGCGAAACGGGATGAGACGAATCAGCATGTATTGTAATATCCATTGTTGTGGCTTTTCTAAAGATTTTAAACTGAAGTTGTCCTGCGTTTTTTGTAATAGTTAAATCTAAAAAATTCAACTGATTTTCTGCCTCTATCTCAGACGTGAATTTAATTTTTTGGTGTATACTATTTACGTGACTATTTAAGTTTTCTATTTGCCTTCTAGTTCAGTTAAATAACATAAATGTATCATCATCGTATCTGCAGTAAATAATGATCTTATCTTTGAATAATCTATTATCTATTATGTTTGCATTCTAGAAATAGTTTAGGTAAATATCAGCTAAAAGCCCCGAGAATGGAGAACCCATAGCTATACCGTCATTTTGTAAAAAAATCGTTATCAAATGTGAAATAGTTCTTTTCAAGGACCAGCATAAGGAGTTTTTACAAGTTCATTAATTTCTTGTGTGCCAAGCTGTGTCACCTCATTTAGATTGTTGGTTAAGATTTCAAAAGTTTCTTTCACTTGAACATTAGTATATAAATTGGTTATTTCAAAAGAAACAACCTTATACTGCTGGATCATTTTCATTTTTTTAAGTTTTTCAACCAATTCGTAACTGTTCTAAATACTATAATTATTTTTTAACCTAATATTATTTTTAATTATGGTTTCTAACAATTTAGCAGCTTTGTAACCGGAGGCTGTGGTATAATTTATTACTGGCCTGATTGGTGTATTTTCTTTTTGTAATTTGGGTAATCCTGTGAATTTTGGCGCCTTAGCGTTAATAGGTTTTAGGTATGTGCGTGTTTTTTCATCCAACAGTACCCTACATTGATTAATGGCATTATTCAACTCTTTTACATAGGCCTTAGTGGGGTCCCGGTCTAATTTCTTAAGATTATTATTACGTTTGAAGTCAAGGACTTTTTGTGTATATTCTTTTTTTTCTGTATGACCATTAAAGTATTACCTTTGTCTGCCTTACTTATAATTGCATCATTATCTTCTAGTTTATTTTTTATGGTTCTAAGGTTTAAGACATCTTGCTTATATTTGTGTTTTAAAAATTTTTTTGGTATTTATTTTGCTATTATTATTATTTATGCGATTGAGTTTGTTGTTGATAAAAATCCTAGATTCGTTCTGTGCTTGGACACCGTTTAATTTTTTAATTACAGCCTCAGTGTTAACAACCTCATGGACGATTTCATTATTTGTCTTATTAAATGTTGGTATATTATACTTCAAACCTTTACTAAGCGTGTGTAATTCTTGTGTAGTGAAATCTATGTTGGTTGTATTTACCACACGTTCATAAAATACATGTTTACATTCTCTCGGTATATTTTCATACTCACACTTACTACGGATTAAGTTTTCAATTTTCTTTTTGTGTGTTAATAATTTAGAAAGGACAAATTTTGAGATTGAGGCATTAACTTTATTCATGATTGTATCTTTAACTGATGGGTGAATTTCGTTTAGTATTTCTAAATGCACTTTAAAAAGAACTGTATTTAACCTGTTTTTCTTTGCATACAGCTGTCTAATTTCTTGGGTTAACCATGTTTTTTCCGCTATTTGCTTTGTCTTGAGTGCAGCCGGTGTTCGTGACACGATATTTACGTGAGCGTATTTTGGTATGATGTTCAATTTTCTGCACATTTTGTTAAATTTGATGTTAAGTGCAACCTTAGTCATTTTTATTCTAGTATTTTTATTTTTATAGACAACACTTGCCTGACGGGCTCCAATATAATACATTTTATTTGTTTTGTCTCCAAGTCGCGCTCTAATACAAAGGTACAATCTTACCTATTTTTTATTTTCCGTCGTGCGACATCGTATATTTTATTTATAGCACTATGCGTTTCAGCAAAAAGTTGCCATCCTCAGGTGAAACACTCACTCAAAACGAGGTCGTTAAAAAGTAAAATGATTTATTAAAATACTAAAATTTAAAGTTAAAAGTGCACTTTCAGCATATATTAGCACACACACGAACATGAGCAGGTCAGTGCTATACACGCGGGCATTATCGGTCGACGAGACCTAGTGCTTATGTAAGAATGTAAGCTGATAAAACTCTTTGTTTACCAAACTCTGTACGCATCTATTTATTGTTGTCCGTGTACACGTATAGCCGTATCATACAATATATTTGATGAAAATGCAAGCTTATCATTCAAAACACAACCACTGTTAATTTGAGCTGCTTTATATATTTCATACTCCTCGAGTGCGTCCATGTATTTACCCTTCTTGCAGTAATGCATAGGCACAAAATTTTTTCAAAATCGACATACATATGATTACTCATCATCAGGTGACGGGCAAAATTTGATGTTGTTTTCTGTAGATTCCTCCTAGGGAGATGTTCTTTATAACGTTCTTCGAACGGTCTGCCCGTGTGGCCCAGGTAGAACATATCGCATGAGCTGCAAGTCATCTTATATACGCCGGTTCTTTCTTTATTTGGTACAGTGCTCTTCTGGCTGAGGATCTTCTTAATGCTTTTTTTTGTGCGGAACGTTACATGTACCTGATGTATTTTAAACTCATTCTTTATAATATTTGGTAAAATATTTGTATAGTCAGCAGATATATATTTCTTAACCAGTAATAAGTCATCACTGGCCAACTTTTTAACCTTCTTCTTTCTGTGTTTGTTAATTAATTTATCTATTAAAGAGCTTTTATAACAGTTTGCCGCTGCTATGTACTTGATGGTGTCAACCTCTCCATTGTAGTCATGTTTACTTAGCGGTATTGTCAACAACCTGTGCACAAAACTATTATACGCTGTCATCTTTGCGAAACGGGATGAGACGAATCAGCATGTATTGTAATATCCATTGTTGTGGCTTTTCTAAAGATTTTAAACTGAAGTTGTCCTGCGTTTTTTGTAATAGTTAAATCTAAAAAATTCAACTGATTTTCTGCCTCTATCTCAGACGTGAATTTAATTTTTTGGTGTATTCTATTTACGCGACTATTTAAGTTTTCTATTTGCCTTCTAGTTCCGTTAAATAACATAAATGTATCATCATCGTATCTGCAGTAAAAAATGATCTTATCTTTGAATAATCTATTATCTATTATGTTTGCATTCTAGAAATAGTTTAGGTAAATATCAGCTAAAAGCCCCGACAATGGTGAACCCATAGCTATACCGTCATTTTGTATAAAAATCGTTATCAAATGTGAAATAGTTCTTTTCAAGGACCAGCATAAGGAGTTTTACAAGTTCATTAATTTCTTGTGTGCCAAGCTGTGTCACCTCATTTAGATTGTTGGTTAAGATTTCAATAGTTTCTTTCACTGGAACATTAGTATATAAATTGGTTATTTCAAAAGAAACAACCTTATACTGCTGGATCATTTTCATTTTTTTAAGTTTTTCAACGAATTCGTAACTGTTCTAAATACTATAATTATTTTTTATCCTAATATTATTTTTAATTATGGTTTCTAACAATTTAGCAGCTTTGTAACCGGAGGCTGTGGTATAATTTATTACTGGCCTGATTGGTGTATTTTCTTTTTGTAATTTGGGTAATCCTGTGAATTTTGGCGCCTTAGCGTTAATAGGTTTTAGGTATGTGCGTGTTTTTTCATCCAACAGTACCCTACATTGATTAATGGCATTATTCAACTCTTTTACATAGGCCTTAGTGGGGTCCCGGTCTAATTTCTTAAGATTATTATTACGTTTGAAGTCAAGGATTTTTTGTGTATATTCTTTTTTTTCTGTATGACCATTAAAGTATTACCTTTGTCTGCCTTACTTATAATTGCATCATTATCTTCTAGTTTATTTTTTATGGTTCTAAGGTTTAAGACATCTTGCTTATATTTGTGTTTTAAAAATTTTTTTGGTATTTATTTTGCTATTATTATTATTTATGCGATTGAGTTTGTTGTTGATAAAAATCCTAGATTCGTTCTGTGCTTGGACACCGTTTAATTTTTTAATTACAGCCTCAGTGTTAACAACCTCATGGACGATTTCATTATTTGTCTTATTAAATGTTGGTTTTTTATACTTCAAACCTTTACTAAGCGTGTGTAATTCTTGTGTAGTGAAATCTATGTTGGTTGTATTTACCACACGTTCATAAAATACATGTTTACATTCTCTCGGTATATTTTCATTCTCACACTTACTACGGATTAAGTTTTCAATTTTCTTGTTGTGTGTTAATAATTTAGAAAGGACAAATTTTGAGATTGAGGCATTAACTTTATTCATGATTGTATCTTTAACTGATGGGTGAATTTCGTTTAGTATTTCTAAATGCGCTTTAAAAAGAACTGTATTTAACCTGTTTTTCTTCACATACAGCTGTCTAATTTCTTGGGTTAACCATGATTTTTCCGCTATTTGCTTTGTATTGAGTGCAGCCGGTGTTCGTGACACGATATTTACGTGAGCGTATTTTGGTATGATGTTCAATTTTCTGCACATTTTGTTAAATTTGATGTTAAGTGCAACCTTAGTCATTTTTATTCTAGTATTTTTATATTTATAGACAACACTTTCCTGACGGGCTCCAATATAACACATTTTATTGTTTTGTCTCCAAGTCGCGCTCTAATACAAAGGTACAATCTTACCTATTTTTTATTTTCCGTCGTGCGACATCGTATATTTTATTTATAGCACTATGCGTTTCAGCAAAAAGTTGCCATCCTCAGGTGAAACACTCACTCAAAACGAGGTCGTTAAAAAGTAAAATGATTTATTAAAATACTAAAATTTAAAGTTAAAAGTGCACTTTCAACATATATTAGCACACACACGAACATGAGCAGGTCAGTGCTATACACGCGGGCATTATCGGTCGACGAGACCTAGTGCTTATGTAAGAATGTACGCTGATAAAACTCTTTGTTTACCAAACTCTGTACGCATCTATTTATTGTTGTCCGTGTACACGTATAGCCGTATCATACAATATATTTGATGAAAATGCAAGCTTATCATTCAAAACACAACCACTGTTAATTTGAGGTGCTTTATATATTTCATACTCCTCGAGTGCGTCCATGTATTTACCCTTCTTGCAGTAATGCATAGGCACAAAATTTTTTTCAAAATCGACATACATATGATTACTCATCATCAGGTGACGGGCAAAATTTGATGTTGTTTTCTGTAGATTCCTCCTAGGGAGATGTTCTTTATAACGTTCTTCGAACGGTCTGCCCGTGTGGCCCAGGTAGAACATATCGCATGAGCTGCACGTCATCTTATATATGCCGGTTCTTTCTTTATTTGGTACAGTGCTCTTCTGGCTGAGGATCTTCTTAATGCTGTTTTTTGTGCGGAACGTTACATGTACCTGATGTATTTTAAACTCATTATTTATAATATTTGGTAAAATATTTGTATAGTCAGCAGATATATATTTCTTAACCAGTAATAAGTCATCACTGGCCAACATTTTAACCTTCTTCTTTCTGTGTTTGTTAATTAATTTATCTATTAAACAGCTTTTATAACAGTTTGCCGCTGCTATGTACTTGATGGTGTCAACCTCTCCATTGTAGTCATGTTTACTTAGCGGTATTGTCAACAACCTGTGCACAAAACTATTATACGCTGTCATCTTTTGCGAAACGGGATGAGACGAATCAGCATGTATTGTAATATCCATTGTTGTGGCTTTTCTAAAGATTTTAAACTGAAGTTGTCCTGCGTTTTTTGTAATAGTTAAATCTAAAAAATTCAACTGATTTTCTGCCTCTATCTCAGACGTGAATTTAATTTTTTGGTGTATACTATTTACGTGACTATTTAAGTTTTCTATTTGCCTTCTAGTTCAGTTAAATAACATAAATGTATCATCATCGTATCTGCAGTAAATAATGATCTTATCTTTGAATAATCTATTATCTATTATGTTTGCATTCTAGAAATAGTTTAGGTAAATATCAGCTAAAAGCCCCGAGAATGGAGAACCCATAGCTATACCGTCATTTTGTAAAAAAATCGTTATCAAATGTGAAATAGTTCTTTTCAAGGACCAGCATAAGGAGTTTTTACAAGTTCATTAATTTCTTGTGTGCCAAGCTGTGTCACCTCATTTAGATTGTTGGTTAAGATTTCAATAGTTTCTTTCACTGGAACATTAGTATATAAATTGGTTATTTCAAAAGAAACAACCTTATACTGCTGGATCATTTTCATTTTTTTAAGTTTTTCAACCAATTCGTAACTGTTCTAAATACTATAATTATTTTTTATCCTAATATTATTTTTAATTATGGTTTCTAACAATTTAGCAGCTTTGTAACCGGAGGCTGTGGTATAATTTATTACTGGCCTGATTGGTGTATTTTCTTTTTGTAATTTGGGTAATCCTGTGAATTTTGGCGCCTTAGCGTTAATAGGTTTTAGGTATGTGCGTGTTTTTTCATCCAACAGTACCCTACATTGATTAATGGCATTATTCAACTCTTTTACATAGGCCTTAGTGGGGTCCCGGTCTAATTTCTTAAGATTATTATTACGTTTGAAGTCAAGGACTTTTTGTGTATATTCTTTTTTTTCTGTATGACCATTAAAGTATTACCTTTGTCTGCCTTACTTATAATTGCATCATTATCTTCTAGTTTATTTTTTATGGTTCTAAGGTTTAAGACATCTTGCTTATATTTGTGTTTTAAAAATTTTTTTGGTATTTATTTTGCTATTATTATTATTTATGCGATTGAGTTTGTTGTTGATAAAAATCCTAGATTCGTTCTGTGCTTGGACACCGTTTAATTTTTTAATTACAGCCTCAGTGTTAACAACCTCATGGACGATTTCATTATTTGTCTTATTAAATGTTGGTATATTATACTTCAAACCTTTACTAAGCGTGTGTAATTCTTGTGTAGTGAAATCTATGTTGGTTGTATTTACCACACGTTCATAAAATACATGTTTACATTCTCTCGGTATATTTTCATTCTCACACTTACTACGGATTAAGTTTTCAATTTTCTTTTTGTGTGTTAATAATTTAGAAAGGACAAATTTTGAGATTGAGGCATTAACTTTATTCATGATTGTATCTTTAACTGATGGGTGAATTTCGTTTAGTATTTCTAAATGCACTTTAAAAAGAACTGTATTTAACCTGTTTTTCTTTGCATACAGCTGTCTAATTTCTTGGGTTAACCATGTTTTTTCCGCTATTTGCTTTGTCTTGAGTGCAGCCGGTGTTCGTGACACGATATTTACGTGAGCGTATTTTGGTATGATGTTCAATTTTCTGCACATTTTGTTAAATTTGATGTTAAGTGCAACCTTAGTCATTTTTATTCTAGTATTTTTATATTTATAGACAACACTTGCCTGACGGGCTCCAATATAATACATTTTATTTGTTTTGTCTCCAAGTCGCGCTCTAATACAAAGGTACAATCTTACCTATTTTTTATTTTCCGTCGTGCGACATCGTATATTTTATTTATAGCACTATGCGTTTCAGCAAAAAGTTGCCATCCTCAGGTGAAACACTCACTCAAAACGAGGTCGTTAAAAAGTAAAATGATTTATTAAAATACTAAAATTTAAAGTTAAAAGTGCACTTTCAGCATATATTAGCACACACACGAACATGAGCAGGTCAGTGCTATACACGCGGGCATTATCGGTCGACGAGACCTAGTGCTTATGTAAGAATGTACGCTGATAAAACTCTTTGTTTACCAAACTCTGTACGCATCTATTTATTGTTGTCCGTGTACACGTATAGCCGTATCATACAATATATTTGATGAAAATGCAAGCTTATCATTCAAAACACAACCACTGTTAATTTGAGGTGCTTTATATATTTCATACTCCTCGAGTGCGTCCATGTATTTACCCTTCTTGCAGTAATGCATAGGCACAAAATTTTTTTCAAAATCGACATACATATGATTACTCATCATCAGGTGACGGGCAAAATTTGATGTTGTTTTCTGTAGATTCCTCCTAGGGAGATGTTCTTTATAACGTTCTTCGAACGGTCTGCCCGTGTGGCCCAGGTAGAACATATCGCATGAGCTGCAAGTCATCTTATATACGCCGGTTCTTTCTTTATTTGGTACAGTGCTCTTCTGGCTGAGGATCTTCTTAATGCTTTTTTTTGTGCGGAACGTTACATGTACCTGATGTATTTTAAACTCATTCTTTATAATATTTGGTAAAATATTTGTATAGTCAGCAGATATATATTTCTTAACCAGTAATAAGTCATCACTGGCCAACTTTTTAACCTTCTTCTTTCTGTGTTTGTTAATTAATTTATCTATTAAAGAGCTTTTATAACAGTTTGCCGCTGCTATGTACTTGATGGTGTCAACCTCTCCATTGTAGTCATGTTTACTTAGCGGTATTGTCAACAACCTGTGCACAAAACTATTATACGCTGTCATCTTTGCGAAACGGGATGAGACGAATCAGCATGTATTGTAATATCCATTGTTGTGGCTTTTCTAAAGATTTTAAACTGAAGTTGTCCTGCGTTTTTTGTAATAGTTAAATCTAAAAAATTCAACTGATTTTCTGCCTCTATCTCAGACGTGAATTTAATTTTTTGGTGAATTCTATTTACGTGACTATTTAAGTTTTCTATTTGCCTTCTAGTTCCGTTAAATAACATAAATGTATCATCATCGTATCTGCAGTAAAAAATGAACTTATCTTTGAATAATCTATTATCTATTATGTTTGCATTCTAGAAATAGTTTAGGTAAATATCAGCTAAAAGCCCCGACAATGGTGAACCCATAGCTATACCTTCATTTTGTATAAAAATCGTTATCAAATGTGAAATAGTTCTTTTCAAGGACCAGCATAAGGAGTTTTACAAGTTCATTAATTTCTTGTGTGCCAAGCTGTGTCACCTCATTTAGATTGTTGGTTAAGATTTCAATAGTTTCTTTCACTGGAACATTAGTATATAAATTGGTTATTTCAAAAGAAACAACCTTATACTGCTGGATCATTTTCATTTTTTTAAGTTTTTCAACGAATTCGTAACTGTTCTAAATACTATAATTATTTTTTATCCTAATATTATTTTTAATTATGGTTTCTAACAATTTAGCAGCTTTGTAA
This sequence comes from Magicicada septendecula, assembly GCA_034769895.1. Taxonomy (NCBI): domain Eukaryota; kingdom Metazoa; phylum Arthropoda; class Insecta; order Hemiptera; family Cicadidae; genus Magicicada; species Magicicada septendecula. The sequence goes on along the minus strand of CM068376.1, from coordinate 142,102,760 downwards.
CCGGAGGCTGTGGTATAATTTATTACTGGCCTGATTGGTGTATTTTCTTTTTGTAATTTGGGTAATCCTGTGAATTTTGGCGCCTTAGCAATAATAGGTTTTAGGTATGTGCGTGTTTTTTCATCCAACAGTACCATACATTGATTAATAGCATTATTCAACTCTTTTACATAGGCCTTAGTGGGGTCCCGGTCTAATTTCTTAAGATTATTATTACATATGAAGTCAAGGACCTTTTGTGTATATTCTTTTTTCTGTATGACCACTAAAGTATTACCTTTGTCTGCCTTACTTATAATTGCATCATTATCTTCTAGTTTATTTTTTATGGTTCTAAGGTTTAAGACATCTTGCTTATATTTGTGTTTTAAAAATTTTCTTGGTATTTATTTTGCTATTATTATTATTTATGCGATTGAGTTTGTTGTTGATAAAAATCCTAGATTCGTTCTGTGCTTGGACACCGTTTAATTTTTTAATTACAGCCTCAGTGTTAACAACCTCATGGACGATTTCATTATTTGTCTTATTAAATGTTGGTATATTATACTTCAAACCTTTACTAAGCGTGTGTAATTCTTGTGTAGTGAAATCTATGTTGGTTGTATTTACCACACGTTCATAAAATCCATGTTTACATTCTCTCGGTCTATTTTCATTCTCACACTTACTACGGATTAAGTTTTCAATTTTCTTTTTGTGTGTTAATAATTTAGAAAGGACAAATTTTGAGATTGAGGCATTAACTTTATTCATCATTGTATCTTTAATTGACGGGTGAATTTCGTTTAGTATTTCTAAATGCGCTTTAAAAAGAACTTTATTTAACCTGTTTTTCTTTGCATACAGCTGTCTAATTTCTTGGGTTAACCATGATTTTTCCGCTATTTGCTTTGTCTTGAGTGCAGCCGGTGTTCGTGACACGATATTTACGTGAGCGTATTTTGGTATGATGTTCAGTTTTCTGCACATTTTGTTAAATTTGATGTTAAGTACAACCTTAGTCATTTTTATTCTAGTATTTTTATATTTATAGACAACGCTTGCCTGACGGGCTCCAATATAATACATTTTATTGTTTTGTCTCCAAGTCGCGCTCTAATACAAAGGTACAACCTTACCTATTTTTTATTTTCCGTCGTGCGACATCGTATATTTTATTTATAGCACTACGCGTTTCGGCAACAAGTTGCCATTCTCAGGTGAAACACTCACTCAAAACGAGGTCGTTCAAAAGTAAAATGATTTATTAAAATACTAAAATTTAAAGTTAAAAGTGCACTTTCAACATATATTAGCACACACACGAACATGAGCAGGTCAGTGCTATACACGCGGGCATTATCGGTCGACTAGACTTAGTGCTTATGTAAGAATGTACGCTGATAAAACTCTTTGTTTACCAAACTCTGTACGCATCTATTTATTGTTGTCCGTGTACACGTATAGCCGTATCATACAATATATTTGATGAAAATGTAAGCTTATCATTCAAAACACAACCACTGTTAATTTGAGCTGCTTTATATATTTCATACTCCTCGAGTGCGTCCATGTATTTACCCTTCTTGCAGTAATGCATAGGCACAAAATTTGTTTCAAAATCGACATACATATGATTACTCATCATCAGGTGTCGGGCAAAATTTGATGTTGTTTTCTGTAGATCCCTCCTAGGGAGATGTTCTTTATAACGTTCTTCGAACGGTCTGCCCGTCTGGCCCAGGTAGAACATATCGCATGAGCTGCAAGTCATCTTATATACGCCGGTTCTTTCTTTACTTGGTACGGTGCTCTTCTGGCTGAGGAACTTCTTAATGCTGTTTTTTGTGCGGAACGTTACATGTACCTGGTGTATTTTAAACTCATTCTTTATAATATTTGGTAAAATATTTGTATAGTCAGCAGATATATATTTCTTAACCAGTAATAAGTCATCACTGGCCAACTTTTTAACCTTCTTCTTTCTGTGTTTGTTAATTAATTTATCTATTAAAGAGCTGTTATAACAGTTTGCCGCTGCTATGTACTTGATGGTGCCAACCTCTCCATTGTAGTTATGTTTACTTAGCGGTATTGTCAACAACCTGTGCACAAAACTATTATACGCTGTCATCTTTTGCGAAACGGGATGATACGAATCAGCATGTATTGTAATATCCATTGTTGTGGCTTTTCTAAAGATTTTAAACTGAAGTTGTCCTGCGTTTTTTGTAACAGTTAAATCTAAAAAATTCAACTGATTTTCTGCCTCTATCTCAGAAGTAAATTTAATTTTTTGGTGTATTCTATTTACGTGACTATTTAAGTTTTCTATTTGCCTTCTAGTTCCGTTAAATACAATAAATGTATCATTATCGTATCTGCAGTAAAAAATGATCTTATCTTTGAATAATCTATTATCTATTATGTTTGCATTCTAGAAATAGTTTAGGTAAATATCAGCTAAAAGCCCCGACAATGGTGAACCCATAGCTATACCGTCATTTTGTATAAAAAAATCGTTATCAAATGTGAAATAGTTCTTTTCAAGGACCAGCATAAGGAGTTTTACAAGTTCATTAATTTCTTGTGTGCCAAGCTGTGTCACCTCATTTAGATTGTTGGTTAAGATTTCAAAAGTTTCTTTCACTGGAACATTAGTATATAAATTGGTTATTTCAAAAGAAACAACCTTATACTGCTGGATCATTTTCATTTTTTTAAGTTTTTCAACGAATTCGTAACTGTTCTAAATACTATAATTATTTTTTATCCTAATATTATTTTTAATTATGGTTTCTAACAATTTAGCAGCTTTGTAACCGGGGGCTGTGGTATAATTTTGTTACTGGCCTGATTGGTGTATTTTCTTTGTGTAATTTGGGTAATCCTGTGAATTTTGGCGCCTTAGCATTAATAGGTTTTAGGTATCTGTGTGTTTTTTCATCCAACAGTACCCTACATTGATTAATGGCATTATTCAACTCTTTTACATAGGCCTTAGTGGGGTCCCGGTCTAATTTCTTAAGATTATTATTACGTATGAAGTCAAGGACCTTTTGTGTATATTCTTTTTTCTGTATGACCACTAAAGTATTACCTTTGTCTGCCTTACTTATAATTGCATCATTATCTTCTAGTTTATTTTTTATGGTTCTAAGGTTTAAGACATCTTGCTTATATTTGTGTTTTAAAATTTTTTTTGGTATTTATTTTGCTATTATTATTATTTATGCGATTGAGTTTGTTGTTGATAAAAATCCTAGATTCGTTCTGTGCTTGGACACCGTTTAATTTTTTAATTACAGCCTCAGTGTTAACAACCTCATGGACGATTTCATTATTTGTCTTATTAAATGTTGGTATATTGTGACGATTTTAAATGTATTAAAAATCGCACAGATTAAAATTTTTACTATTTCTTTTATGAATTTGCTAACTGCTATAATTTTTTATTGTTCGACTAAGCTTTTCGTCATTACTGACATCTTCAGGTCTTAAACAACCTTCTTCGTATTGTTTAAATTAGCAGCCATCCTTACTATTTCTTTTAAGATTAAGAAATTAATCTTATTCCTCGTTGTTTAAGACCTGAAGATGTCAGTAATGACGAAAAGCTTAGTCGAACAATAAAAAATTATAGCAGTTAGCAAATTCATAAAAGAAATAGTAAGGATGGCTGCTAATTTAAACAATACGAAGATTAAAATTTTTAATTTTAATAAGTAAGAGTATCATACACCCTTACCTATACCCAGATTCCTGAATCAACTTGAAACCTTCCAGTACCAACACGCCAAGAAAAGTATTAAGTAGTGAATAATAATAATAATTACTTAAATAATTAAAAATGCGACTAGAGAAATAAAGAAATCCCTAAGTCATAATAAAATAAACATAAAGTATTTATCTTCTAATTAATGAATAAATAATAATAGGAAAAGTACGAACTATTTTCTTAGCGCGTAAATACGCCCTAGCTTACTGAGCCTTCTCCCCTAAACCGTACGCACATTCGGCCGTAGAACGTCACAATGAGTAGATGTGAGTTTTGGGGTTGTACACATATACGTATGTGTAAGTTCTCTAGAAGCATATCCAGCGTGAAATCTTGTTATTGTGAATAATGTAGTGTATAGAGTTTGTGAGAAAATATATAAATAAAATAGAAAAAGGTAGCCAACACATCTCTTAAAAACAAAATCAAATGTAAGTGTAACATAGTTAACTACTAGACTGTAGTACTGCAAAGTGAGAACTATAACTGTAATTAAAATAAAGAAAATGTGAACTACAAGAATCTGCACTAAGAAAAGTGAAATTACAACATTTGGAACTTCAAGTAAACAACCTATCTTCGAGAGCTTCAAGTTAACTAAAAAATCAACCCGATGTAGATACACCAAGAACAACGTACTCAACCCGTAGAAGACGACTGGAGATATCCCAAGAATACAACAACAACCTCAGGTGATATCAAACCACAACTTTTGTAAATTTCCCCTTAATAAGAAGTAACAAAGAACTTTAAAGAACTTTCGCAATGTAATGAACAAATTATCAGATTTGTATATTTTGTAATTTTGTAAGAAGTAATAGTAACCATAATGTATATATTGATAAATTAATAATTTTGAGAAAATTGAGACCCGGATCCGTGGTATTAAAACTAACAGTTATATGAATAAATTTTTGATATAACAAGAATAATATAATTAAGATCTCTGAAGCAGTAAAAGCACTATTTACAAAAATAACCTTCTTTAAAATCAGTAATAATGTTTGATTAATATTTCAATAGCAATAAAGAGATGTTTTAGCTAATACCTAGTGAGTGAATAAGTTTATGCAAACCTTGTCAGTTTCCTATATCATACTTGTTTTGTAATTTGTTAGTAAGAGTTTTACTAACAACGGCAGCTGGTTTAGTTTACTGGTAAAGAATTAAACTAGTTCCCGATTTTTGTGTTGTCTTGCCAAGGGGCGGCACAAAATTGCGCCACTCTGCTGAATTTAAAATTGTGTAATTTACTTGGTAAAAAAAAAATATTGTTTACAGAGTGTCACGTACAGAAAATTGCAACATAATTATGTAATTGTTGTTGTGTAAGTTTATAAGTCGTTAACGATAATAACGATAAAAAAGGACAAACATAAATTTATTCACTCAGAAATAAACAAAAAAAATAAATGAGTAAAATTTTAATTATATAATAATAATATTAGTATCGCGAGTTTGCCGTGTTAAGCAAGTAATAGCTGGTAGGGAAACCATTCCAAACAAGTCAATTCCAAGCCAGTTGGTTCATGTTAAATATGTGTTGAGGAATGTAAACTCTCCCCTTTGTAAGAACCCATCTCATTCATAACCCCTCCTCCCTAAAGCAAACAAAGCCACGTTAGACAAGCTCTTTCCTGTTTTTGTATTGTTCTGAATTACTACCCTATGCAACTAGACGACACCCCAAAACAGCTGATTCTTTGTGCTGTTTGTTAAATCAATGAACTTTCCGTATATGAAATTTCTCTCTACTAAAATAGTATTATCGTTTTGTTTTAATTAATTATATATGTCAATACTGAGAATTTAATTGTTGTGAGATAAGTTATGTTGATTAATTAAGATAAGATTGCATATGGAAGCTTAATATGAAATAAGATATAGATATGTGTGTTTAAATAAATTCAAGTTTATAAGTGTTTGAAATCAAATAAATAATAAGTACTTTAAATAAAAAGGTTTAATAATAGCTTGAATAAAAATAACGTGTAATAAAAGTGTAAAGTGTAGAAGTAAAATGAGTAAAGAGAAAATAATAATAAAAGTATATTTGAGTCGTGTAAACGCCCGGTCGTGGCCTGCTTCAAAATAATTCCCCCAGCTTGACAGTAATAGAGACAAACCCGTTCGTACAGGAAATATTGTAGTAAGCCTTCCCCTATTGTTATAAATGGTAGCATCGCTAAACAATGAAAACCTCCCTAGTGAATAATACAATGCGTCTAGTGTAAAGTGTTTGACCCCTCTTAGATTATAACTGCTCATTGTTTAAATGTAAATAAAGATTCCCGCTTTGTGAAATTCCGCGTATCTCAGTAGAATAAGAAATTAGTGTTAAGATAGGATCTAAGGTTGAGTATGGGATCAATTTTAGATTACCTTGGTAGTATTAAGAGATATAGGGATAAATACGTAACACAGTCACAATGGCGCCGCACTTAAAGAAAGTTCTTTACAAGGGTTAAAGAAAGTGCAGAAAGCTAACAAATATAGTTAGAGTATGCAAGGTAATCAGTCGGGCCACTATATTGTGAAGTTACGGGAAACAAGAGTAACAAATAGATTAATAAATAAGTAATGTCTATTTATATGTAAATAATATTAAGGTAAATGTTAAGAAAAGAGAGAAAGGGAATTTCACGAAAGAAAAAAAATAATTGTTTATTAGATTTCCTATTATTATTACACCCCCCCGTTTTTCATAGTTAAGTGCAGGAGGATGTGACGATTTTAAATGTATTAAAAATCGCACAGATAAAAATTTTTAATTTTAATAAGTAAGAGTATCATACACCCTTACCTATACCCAGATTCCTGAATCAACTTGAAACCTTCCAGTACCAACACGCCAAGAAAAGTATTAAGTAGTGAATAATAATAATAATTACTTAAATAATTAAAAATGCGACTAGAGAAATAAAGAAATCCCTAAGTCATAATAAAATAAACATAAAGTATTTATCTTCTAATTAATGAATAAATAATAATAGGAAAAGTACGAACTATTTTCTTAGCGCGTAAATACGCCCTAGCTTACTGAGCCTTCTCCCCTAAACCGTACGCGCATTCGGCCGTAGAACGTCACAATGAGTAGATGTGAGTTTTGGTGTTGTACACATATACGTATGTGTAAGTTCTCTAGAAGCATATCCAGCGTGAAATCTTGTTATTGTGAATAATGTAGTGTATAGAGTTTGTGAGAAAATATATAAATAAAATAGAAAAAGGTAGCCAACACATCTCTTAAAAACAAAATCAAATGTAAGTGTAACATAGTTAACTACTAGACTGTAGTACTGCAAAGTGAGAACTATAACTGTAATTAAAATAAAGAAAATGTGAACTACAAGAATCTGCACTAAGAAAAGTGAAATTACAACATTTGGAACTTCAAGTAAACAACCTATCTTCGAGAGCTTCAAGTTAACTAAAAAATCAACCCGATGTAGATACACCAAGAACAACGTACTCAACCCGTAGAAGACGACTGGAGATGTCCCAAGAATACAACAACAACCTCAGGTGATATCAAACCACAAATTTTGTAAATTTCCCCTTAATAAGAAGTAACAAAGAACTTTAAATAACTTTCGCAATGTAATGAACAAATTATCAGATTTGTATATTTTGTAATTTTGTAAGACGTAATAGTAACCGTAATGTATATATTGATAAATTAATAATTTTGAGAAAATTGAGACCCGGATCCGTGGTATTAAAACTAACAGTTATATGAATAAATTTTTGATATAACAAGAATAATATAATTAAGATCTCTGAAGCAGTAAAAGCACTATTTACAAAAATAACGTTCTTTAAAATCAGTAATAATGTTTGATTAATATTTCAATAGCAATAAAGAGATGTTTTAGCTAATACCTAGTGAGTGAATAAGTTTATGCAAACCTTGTCAGTTTCCTATATCATACTTGTTTTGTAATTTGTTAGTAAGAGTTTTACTAACAACGGCAGCTGGTTTAGTTTACTGGTAAAGAATTAAACTAGTTACCGATTTTTGTGTTGTCTTGCCAAGGGGCGGCACAATATTATACTTCAAACTTTACTAAGCGTGTGTAATTCTTGTGTAGTGAAATCTATGTTGGTTGTATTTACCACACGTTCATAAAATACATGTTTACATTCTCTCGGTCTATTTTCATTCTCACACTTACTACGGATTAAGTTTTAATTTTCTTGTTGTGTGTTAATAATTTAGAAAGGACAAATTTTGTGATTGAGGCTTTAACTTTATTCATGATTGTATCTTTAACTGACGGGTGAATTTCGTTTAGTATTTCTAAATGCGCTTTAAAAAGAACTGTATTTAACCTGTTTTTCTTTGCATACAGCTGTCTAATTTCTTGGGTTAACCATGATTTTTCCGCTATTTACATTGTCTTGAGTGCAGCCGGTGTTCGTGACACGATATTTACGTTAGCGTATTTTGGTATGATGTTCAGTTTTCTGCACATTTTGTTAAATTTGATGTTAAGTACAAACTTAATCATTTTTATTCTAGTATTTTTATATTTATAGACAACACTTGCCTGACGTGCTCCAATATAATACATTTTATTGTTTTGTCTCCAAGTCGCGTTCTAATACAAAAGTACAATCTTACCTATTTTTTTTTTCCGTCGTGCGACTTCGTATATTTTATTTATAGCACTACGCGTTTCGGCAACAAGTTGCCATCCTCAGGTGAAACACTCACTCAAAACGAGGTAGTGAAAGTAAAATGATTTATTAAAATACTAAAATTTAAAGTTAAAAGTGCACTTTCAATATATATTAGCACACACACGAACATGAGCAGGTCAGTGCTATACACGCGGGCATTATCGGTCGACGAGACCTAGTGCTTATGTAAGAATGTACGCTGATAAAACTCTTTGTTTACCAAACTCAGTACGCATCTATTTATTGTTGTCCGTGTACACGTATAGCCGTATCATACAATATATTTGATGAAAATGCAAGCTTATCATTCAAAACACAACCACTGTTAATTTGAGGTGCTTTATATATTTCATACTACTCGAGTGCGTCCATGTATTTACCCTTCTTGCAGTAATGCATAGGCACAAAATTTTTTTCAAAATCGACATACATATGATTACTCATCATCAGGTGACGGGCAAAATTTGATGTTGTTTTCTGTAGATTCCTCCTAGGGAGATGTTCTTTATAACGTTCTTCGAACGGTCTGCCCGTCTGGCCCAGGTAGAACATATCGCATGAGCTGCAAGTCATCTTATATACGCTGGTTCTTTCTTTATTTGCTACAGTGCTCTTCTGGCTGAGGATCTTCTTAATGCTGTTTTTTGTGCGGAACGTTACATGTACCTGATGTATTTTAAACTCATTCTTTATAATATTTGGTAAAATATTTGTATGGTCAGCAGATATATATTTCTTAACCAGTAATAAGTCATCACTGGCCAACTTTTTAACCTTCTTCTTTCTGTGTTTTTTAATTAATTTATCTATTAAAGAGCTTTTATAACAGTTTGCCGCTGCTATGTACTTGATGGTGTCAACCTCTCCATTGTAGTCATGTTTACTTAGCGGTATTGTCAACAACCTGTGCACAAAACTATTATACGCTGTCATGTTTTGCGAAACGGGATGAGACGAATCAGCATGTATTGTAATATCCATTGTTGTGGCTTTTCTAAAGATTTTAAACTGAAGTTGTCCTGCGTTTTTTGTAATAGTTAAATCTAAAAATTCAACTGATTTTCTGCCTCTATCTCAGACGTGAATTTAATTTTTTGGTGTATTCTATTTACGTGACTATTTAAGTTTTCTATTTGCCTTCTAGTTCCGTTAAATAACATAAATGTATCATCATCGTATCTGCAGTAAAAAATGATCTTATCTTTGAATAATCTATTATCTATTATGTTTGCATTCTAGAAATAGTTTAGGTAAATATCAGCTAAAAGCCCCGACAATGGTGAACCCATAGCTATACCGTCATTTTGTATAAAAATCGTTATCAAATGTGAAATAGTTATTTTTCAAGGACCAGCATAAGGAGATTTACAAGTTCATTAATTTCTTGTGTGCCAAGCTGTGTCACCTCATTTAGATTGTTGGTTAAGATTTCAATAGTTTCTTTCACTGGAACATTAGTATATAAATTGGTTATTTCAAAAGAAACAACCTTATACTGCTGGATCATTTTCATTTTTTTAAGTTTTTCAATGAATTCGTAACTGTTCTAAATACTATAATTATTTTTTATCCTAATATTATTTTTAATTATGGTTTCTAACAATTTAGCAGCTTTGTAACCGGAGGCTGTGGTATAATTTATTACTGGCCTGATTGGTGTATTTTCTTTTTGTAATTTGGGTAATCCTGTGAATTTTGGCGCCTTAGCATTAATAGGTTTTAGGTATGTGCGTGTTTTTTCATCCAACAGTAATTATTCAACTCTTTTACATAGGCCTTAGTGGGGTCCCGGTCTAATTTCTTAAGATTATTATTACGTATGAAGTCAAGGACCTTTTGTGTATATTCTTTTTTCTGTATGACCACTAAAGTATTACCTTTGTCTGCCTTACTTATAATTGCATCATTATCTTCTAGTTTATTTTTTATGGTTCTAAGGTTTAAGACATCTTGCTTATATTTGTGTTTAAAAATTTTTTTTGGTATTTATTTTGCTATTATTATTATTTATGCGATTGAGTTTGTTGTTGATAAAAATCTTAGATTCGTTCTGTGCTTGGACACCGTTTAATTTTTTAATTACAGCCTCAGTGTTAACAACCTCATGGACGATTTCATTATTTGTCTTATTAAATGTTGGTATATTATACTTCAAACCTTTACTAAGCGTGTGTAATTCTTGTGTAGTGAAATCTATGTTGGTTGTATTTACCACACGTTCATAAAATACATGTTTACATTCTCTTGGTATATTTTCATTCTCACACTTACTACGGATTAAGTTTTCAATTTTCTTTTTGTGTGTTAATAATTTAGAAAGGAGAAATTTTGAGATTGAGGCATTAACTTTATTCATCATTGTATCTTTAACTGACGGGTGAATTTCGTTTAGTATTTCTAAATGCGCTTTAAAAAGAACTTTATTTAACCTGTTTTTCTTTGCATACAGCTGTCTAATTTCTTGGGTTAACCATGATTTTTCCGCTATTTGCTTTGTCTTGAGTGCAGCCGGTGTTCGTGACACGATATTTACGTGAGCGTATTTTGGTATGATGTTCAGTTTTCTGCACATTTTGTTAAATTTGATGTTAAGTACAACCTTAATCATTTTTATTCTAGTATTTTTATATTTATAGACAACACTTGCCTGACGGGCTCCAATATAATACATTTTATTGTTTTGTCTCCAAGTCGCGCTCTAATACAAAGGTACAACCTTACCTATTTTTTATTTTCCGTCGTGCGACATCGTATATTTTATTTATAGCACTACGCGTTTCGGCAACAAGTTGCCATCCTCAGGTGAAACACTCACTCAAAACGAGGTCGTTCAAAAGTAAAATGATTTATTAAAATACTGAAATTTAAAGTTAAAAGTGCACTTTCAACATATATTAGCACACACACGAACATGAGCAGGTCAGTGCTATACACGCGGGCATTATCGGTCGACTAGACTTAGTGCTTATGTAAGAATGTACGCTGATAAAACTCTTTGTTTACCAAACTCTGTACGCATCTATTTATTGTTGTCCGTGTACACGTATAGCCGTATCATACAATATATTTGATGAAAATGTAAGCTTATCATTCAAAACACAACCACTGTTAATTTGAGCTGCTTTATATATTTCATACTCCTCGAGTGCGTCCATGTATTTACCCTTCTTGCAGTAATGCATAGGCACAACATTTTTTTCAAAATCGACATACATATGATTACTCATCATCAGGTGTCGGGCAAAATTTGATGTTGTTTTCTGTAGATCCCTCCTAGGGAGATGTTCTTTATAACGTTCTTCGAACGGTCTGCCCGTCTGGCCCAGGTAGAACATATCGCATGAGCTGCAAGTCATCTTATATACGCCGGTTCTTTCTTTACTTGGTACGGTGCTCTTCTGGCTGAGGAACTTCTTAATGCTGTTTTTTGTGCGGAACGTTACATGTACCTGGTGTATTGTAAACTCATTCTTTATAATATTTGGTAAAATATTTGTATAGTCAGCAGATATATATTTCTTAACCAGTAATAAGTCATCACTGGCCAACTTTTTAACCTTCTTCTTTCTGTGTTTGTTAATTAATTTATCTATTAAAGAGCTTTTATAACAGTTTGCCGCTGCTATGTACTTGATGGTGTCAACCTCTCCATTGTAGTCATGTTTACTTAGCGGTATTGTCAACAACCTGTGCATAAAACTATTATACGCTGTCATCTTTTGCGAAACGGGATGATACGAATCAGCATGTATTGTAATATCCATTGTTGTGGTTTTCTAAAGATTTTAAACTGAAGTTGTCCTGTGTTTTTTGTAACAGTTAAATCTAAAAAATTCAACTGATTTTCTGCCTCTATCTCAGACGTGAATTTAATTTTTTGGTGTATACTATTTACGTGACTATTTAAGTTTTCTATTTGCCTTCTAGTTCCGTTAAATACCATAAATGTATCATCATCGTATCTGCAGTAAAAAATGATCTTATCTTTGAATAATCTATTATCTATTATGTTTGTATTCTAGAAATAGTTTAGGTAAATATCAGCTAAAAGCCCCGACAATGGTGAACCCATATCTATACCGTCATTTTGTATAAAAAAATCGTTATCAAATGTGAAATAGTTCTTTTCAAGGACCAGCATAAGGAGTTTTACAAGTTCATTAATTTCTTGTGTGCCAAGCTGTGTCACCTTATTTAGATTGTTGGTTAAGATTTCAAAAGTTTCTTTTACTTGAACATTAGTATATAAATTGGTTATTTCAAAAGAAACAACCTTATACTGCTGGATCATTTTCATTTTTTTAAGTTTTTCAACGAATTCGTAACTGTTCTAAATACTATAATTATTTTTTATCCTAATATTATTTTTAATTATGGTTTCTAACAATTTAGCAGCTTTGTAACCGGAGGCTGTGGTATAATTTATTACTGTCCTGATTGGTGTATTTTCTTTTTGTAATTTGGGTAATCCTGTGAATTTTGGCGCCTTAGCGTTAATAGGTTTTAGGTATGTGCGTGTTTTTTCATCCAACAGTACCCTACATTGATTAATGGCATTATTCAACTCTTTTACATAGGCCTTAGTGGGGTCCCGGTCTAATTTCTTAAGATTATTATTACGTTTGAAGTCAAGGACCTTTTGTGCATATTCTTTTTTTTTCTGTATGACCACTAAAGTATTACCTTTGTCTGCCTTACTTATAATTGCATCATTATCTTCTAGTTTATTTTTTATGGTTCTAAGGTTTAAGACATCTTGCTTATATTTGTGTTTTAAAATTTTTTTTGGTATTTATTTTGCTATTATTATTATTTATGCGATTGAGTTTGTCGTTGAAAAAAATCCTAGATTCGTTCTGTGCTTGGACACCGTTTAATTTTTTAATTACAGCCTCAGTGTTAACAACCTCATGGACGATTTCATTATTTGTCTTATTAAATGTTGGTATATTGTGACGATTTTAAATGTATTAAAAATCGCACAGATTAAAATTTTTAATTTTAATAAGTAAGAGTATCATACACCCTTACCTATACCCAGATTCCTGAATCAACTTGAAACCTTCCAGTACCAACACGCCAAGAGAAGTATTAAGTAGTGAATAATAATAATAATTACTTAAATAATTAAAAATGCGACTAGAGAAATAAAGAAATCCCTAAGTCATAATAAAATAAACATAAAGTATTTATCTTCTAATTAATGAATAAATAATAATAGGAAAAGTACGAACTATTTTCTTAGCGCGTAAATACGCCCTAGCTTACTGAGCCTTCTCCCCTAAACCGTACGCGCATTCGGCCGTAGAACGTCACAATGAGTAGATGTGAGTTTTGGTGTTGTACACATATACGTATGTGTAAGTTCTCTAGAAGCATATCCAGCGTGAAATCTTGTTATTGTGAATAATGTAGTGTATAGAGTTTGTGAGAAAATATATAAATAAAATAGAAAAAGGTAGCCAACACATCTCTTAAAAACAAAATCAAATGTAAGTGTAACATAGTTAACTACTAGACTGTAGTACTGCAAAGTGAGAACTATAACTGTAATTAAAATAAAGAAAATGTGAACTACAAGAATCTGCACTAAGAAAAGTGAAATTACAACATTTGGAACTTCAAGTAAACAACCTATCTTCGAGAGCTTCAAGTTAACTAAAAAATCAACCCGATGTAGATACACCAAGAACAACGTACTCAACCCGTAGAAGACGACTGGAGATGTCCCAAGAATACAACAACAACCTCAGGTGATATCAAACCACAACTTTTGTAAATTTCCCCTTAATAAGAAGTAACAAAGAACTTTAAAGAACTTTCGCAATGTAATGAACAAATTATCAGATTTGTATATTTTGTAATTTTGTAAGAAGTAATAGTAACCGTAATGTATATATTGATAAATTAATAATTTTGAGAAAATTGAGACCCGGATCCGTGGTATTAAAACTAACAGTTATATGAATAAATTTTTGATATAACAAGAATAATATAATTAAGATCTCTGAAGCAGTAAAAGCACTATTTACAAAAATAACCTTCTTTAAAATCAGTAATAATGTTTGATTAATATTTCAATAGCAATAAAGAGATGTTTTAGCTAATACCTAGTGAGTGAATAAGTTTATGCAAACCTTGTCAGTTTCCTATATCATACTTGTTTTGTAATTTGTTAGTAAGAGTTTTACTAACAACGGCAGCTGGTTTAGTTTACTGGTAAAGAATTAAACTAGTTCCCGATTTTTGTGTTGTCTTGCCAAGGGGCGGCACAAAATTGCGCCACTCTGCTGAATTTAAAATTGTGTAATTTACTTGGTAAAAAAAAAATATTATTTACAGAGTGTCACGTACAGAAAATTGCAACATAATTATGTAATTGTTGTTGTGTAAGTTTATAAGTCGTTAACGATAATAACGATAAAAAAGGACAAACATGAATTTATTCACTTAGAAATAAACAAAAAAAATAAATGAGTAAAATTTTAATTATATAATAATAATATTAGTATCGCGAGTTTGCCGTGTTAAGCAAGTAATAGCTGGTAGGGAAACCATTCCAAACAAGTCAATTCCAAGCCAGTTGGTTCATGTTAAATATGTGTTGAGGAATGTAAACTCTCCCCTTTGTAAGAACCCATCTCATTCATAACCCCTCCTCCCTAAAGCAAACAAAGCCACGTTAGACAAGCTCTTTCCTGTTTTTGTATTGTTCTGAATTACTACCCTATGCAACTAGACGACACCCCAAAACAGCTGATTCTTTGTGCTGTTTGTTAAATCAATGAACTTTCCGTATATGAAATTTCTCTCTACTAAAATAGTATTATCGTTTTGTTTTAATTAATTATATATGTCAATACTGAGAATTTAATTGTTGTGAGATAAGTTAATGTTGATTAATTAAGATAAGATTGCATATGGAAGCTTAATATGAAATAAGATATAGATATGTGTGTTTAAATAAATTCAAGTTTATAAGTGTTTGAAATCAAATAAATAATAAGTACTTTAAATAAAAAGGTTTAATAATAGCTTGAATAAAAATAACGTGTAATAAAAGTGTAAAGTGTAGAAGTAAAATGAGTAAAGAGAAAATAATAATAAAAGTATATTTGAGTCGTGTAAACGCCCGGTCGTGGCCTGCTTCAAAATAATTCCCCTAGCTTGACAGTAATAGAGACAAACCCGTTCGTACAGGAAATATTGTAGTAAGCCTTCCCCTATTGTTATAAATGGTAGCATCGCTAAACAATGAAAACCTCCCTAGTGAATAATACAATGCGTCTAGTGTAAAGTGTTTGATCCCTCTTAGATTATAACTGCTCATTGTTTAAATGTAAATAAAGATTCCCGCTTTGTGAAATTCCGCGTATCTCAGTAGAATAAGAAATTAGTGTTAAGATAGGATCTAAGGTTGAGTATGGGATCAATTTTAGATTACCTTGGTAGTATTAAGAGATATAGGGATAAATACGTAACACAGTCACAATGGCGCCGCACTTAAAGAAAGTTCTTTACAAGGGTTAAAGAAAGTGCAGAAAGCTAACCAATATAGTTAGAGTATGCAAGGTAATCAGTCGGGCCACTATATTGTGAAGTTACGGGAAACATGAGTAACAAATAGATTAATAAATAAGTAATGTCTATTTATATGTAAATAATATTAAGGTAAATGTTAAGAAAAGAAGGAAAGGGAATTTCACGAAAGAAAAAAAAAATTGTTTATTAGATTTCCTATTATTATTACACCCCCCCCGGTTTTCATAGTTAAGTGCAGGAGGATGTGACGATTTTAAATGTATTAAAAATCGCACAGATTAAAATTTTTAATTTTAATAAGTAAGAGTATCATACACCCTTACCTATACCCAGATTCCTGAATCAACTTGAAACCTTCCAGTACCAACACGCCAAGAAAAGTATTAAGTAGTGAATAATAATAATAATTACTTAAATAATTAAAAATGCGACTAGAGAAATAAAGAAATCCCTAAGTCATAATAAAATAAACATAAAGTATTTATCTTCTAATTAATGAATAAATAATAATAGGAAAAGTACGAACTATTTTCTTAGCGCGTAAATACGCCCTAGCTTACTGAGCCTTCTCCCCTAAACCATACGCGCATTCGGCCGTAGAAAGTCACAATGAGTAGATGTGAGTTTTGGTGTTGTACACATATACGTATGTGTAAGTTCTCTAGAAGCATATCCAGCGTGAAATCTTGTTATTGTGAATAATGTAGTGTATAGAGTTTGTGAGAAAATATATAAATAAAATAGAAAAAGGTAGCCAACACATCTCTTAAAAACAAAATCAAATGTAAGTGTAACATAGTTAACTACTAGACTGTAGTACTGCAAAGTGAGAACTATAACTGTAATTAAAATAAAGAAAATGTGAACTACAAGAATCTGCACTAAGAAAAGTGAAATTACAACATTTGGAACTTCAAGTAAACAACCTATCTTCGAGAGCTTCAAGTTAACTAAAAAATCAACCCGATGTAGATACACCAAGAACAACGTACTCAACCCGTAGAAGACGACTGGAGATGTCCCAAGAATACAACAACAACCTCAGGTGATATCAAACCACAACTTTTGTAAATTTCCCCTTAATAAGAAGTAACAAAGAACTTTAAAGAACTTTCGCAATGTAATGAACAAATTATCAGATTTGTATATTTTGTAATTTTGTAAGAAGTAATAGTAACCGTAATGTATATATTGATAAATTAATAATTTTGAGAAAATTGAGACCCGGATCCGTGGTATTAAAACTAACAGTTATATGAATAAATTTTTGATATAACAAGAATAATATAATTAAGATCTCTGAAGCAGTAAAAGCACTATTTACAAAAATAACCTTCTTTAAAATCAGTAATAATGTTTGATTAATATGTCAATAGCAATAAAGAGATGTTTTAGCTAATACCTAGTGAGTGAATAAGTTTATGCAAACCTTGTCAGTTTCCTATATCATACTTGTTTTGTAATTTGTTAGTAAGAGTTTTACTAACAACGGCAGCTGGTTTAGTTTACTGGTAAAGAATTAAACTAGTTCCCGATTTTTGTGTTGTCTTGCCAAGGGGCGGCACAATATTATACTTCAAACTTTACTAAGCGTGTGTAATTCTTGTGTAGTGAAATCTATGTTGGTTGTATTTACCACACGTTCATAAAATACATGTTTACATTCTCTCGGTCTATTTTCATTCTCACACTTACTACGGATTAAGTTTTAATTTTCTTGTTGTGTGTTAATAATTTAGAAAGGACAAATTTTGTGATTGAGGCTTTAACTTTATTCATGATTGTATCTTTAACTGACGGGTGAATTTCGTTTAGTATTTCTAAATGCGCTTTAAAAAGAACTGTATTTAACCTGTTTTTCTTTGCATACAGCTGTCTAATTTCTTGGGTTAACCATGATTTTTCCGCTATTTGCTTTGTCTTGAGTGCAGCGGGTGTTCGTGACACGATATTTACGTGAGCGTATTTTGGTATGATGTTCAGTTTTCTGCACATTTTGGTAAATTTGATGTTAAGTGCAACCTTAATCATTTTTATTCTAGTATTTTTATATTTATAGACAACACTTGCCTGACGGGCTCCAATATAATACATTTTATTGTTTTGTCTCCAAGTCGCGTTCTAATACAAAAGTACAACCTTACCTATTTTTTATTTTCCGTCGTGCGACTTCGTATATTTTATTTATAGCACTACGTGTTTCGGCAACAAGTTGCCATCCTCAGGTGAAACACTCACTCAAAACGAGGTAGTGAAAGTAAAATGATTTATTAAAATACTAAAATTTAAAGTTAAAAGTGCACTTTCAACATATATTAGCACACACACGAACATGAGCAGGTCAGTGCTATACACGCGGGCATTATCGGTCGACTAGACTTAGTGCTTATGTAAGAATGTACGCTGATAAAACTCTTTGTTTACCAAACTCTGTACGCATCTATTTATTGTTGTCCGTGTACACGTATAGCCGTATCATACAATATATTTGATGAAAATGCAAGCTTATCATTCAAAACACAACCACTGTTAATTTGAGCTGCTTTATATATTTCATACTCCTCGAGTGCGTCCATGTATTTACCCTTCTTGCAGTAATGCATAGGCACAAAATTTTTTTCAAAATCGACATACATATGATTACTCATAATCAGGTGTCGGGCAAAATTTGATGTTGTTTTCTGTAGATCCCTTCTAGGGAGATGTTCTTTATAACGTTCTTCGAACGGTCTGACCGTCTGGCCCAGGTAGAACATATCGCATGAGCTGTAAGTCATCTTATATACGCCGGTTCTTTCTTTATTTGGTATGGTGCTCTTCTGGCTGAGGAACTTCATAATGCTGTTTTTTGTGCGGAACGTTACATGTACCTGGTGTATTTTAAACTCATTCTTTATAATATTTGGTAAAATATTTGTATAGTCAGCAGATATATATTTCTTAACCAGTAATAAGTCATCACTGGCCAACTTTTTAACCTTCTTCTTTCTGTGTTTGTAAATTAATTTATCTATTAAAGAGCTTTTATAACAGTTTGCCGCTGCTATGTACTTGATGGTGTCAACCTCTCCATTGTAGTCATGTTTACTTAGCGGTATTGTCAACAACCTGTGCACAAAACTATTATACGCTGTCATCTTTTGCGAAACAGGATGATACGAATCAGCATGTATTGTAATATCCATTGTTGTGGCTTTTCTAAAGATGTTAAACTGAAGTTGTCCTGCGTTTTTTGTAACAGTTAAATCTAAAAAATTCAACTGATTTTCTGCCTCTATCTCAGACGTGAATTTAATTTTTTGGTGTATACTATTTACGTGACTATTTAAGTTTTCTATTTGCCTTCTAGTTCCGTTAAATACCATAAATGTATCATCATCGTATCTGCAGAAAAAAATGATCTTATCTTTGAATAATCTATTATCTATTATGTATGCATTCTAGAAATAGTTTAGGTAAATATCAGCTAAAAGCCCCGACAATGGTGAACCCATAGCTATACCGTCATTTTGTATAAACAAATCGTTATCAAATGTGAAATAGTTCTTTTCAAGGACCAGCATAAGGAGTTTTACAAGTTCATTAATTTCTTGTGTGCCAAGCTATGTCACCTCATTTAGATTGTTGGTTAAGATTTCAAAAGTTTCTTTCACTTGAACATTAGTATATAAATTGGTTATTTCAAAAGAAACAACCTTATACTGCTGGATCATTTTCATTTTTTTAAGTTTTTCAACGAATTCGTAACTGTTCTAAATACTATAATTATTTTTTATCCTAATATTATTTTTAATTATGGTTTCTAACAATTTAGCAGCTTTGTAACCGGGGGCTGTGGTATAATTTTGTTACTGGCCTGATTGGTGTATTTTCTTTGTGTAATTTGGGTAATCCTGTGAATTTTGGCGCCTTAGCATTAATAGGTTTTAGGTATGTGCGTGTTTTTTCATCCAACAGTACCCTACATTGATTAATGGCATTATTCAACTCTTTTACATAGGCCTTAGTGGGGTCCCGGTCTAATTTCTTAAGATTATTATTACGTTTGAAGTCAAGGACCTTTTGTGTATATTCTTTTTTTTTCTGTATGACCACTAAAGTATTACCTTTGTCTGCCTTACTTATAATTGCATCATTATCTTCTAGTTTATTTTTTATGGTTCTAAGGTTTAAGACATCCTGCTTATATTTGTGTTTAAAAAATTTTTTGGTATTTATTTTGCTATTATTATTATTTATGCGATTGAGTTTGTTGTTGATAAAAATCCTAGATTCGTTCTGTGCTTGGACACCGTTTAATTTTTTAATTACAGCCTCAGTGTTAACAACCTCATGGACGATTTCATTATTTGTCTTATTAAATGTTGGTATATTATACTTCAAACTTTACTAAGCGTGTGTAATTCTTGTGTAGTGAAATCTATGTTGGTTGTATTTACCACATGTTCATAAAATACATGTTTACATTCTCTCGGTCTATTTTCATTCTCACACTTACTACGGAATAAGTTTCAATTTTCTTGTTGTGTGTTAATAATTTAGAAAGGAGAAATTTTGAGATTGAGGCTTTAACTTTATTCATGATTGTATCTTTAACTGACGGGTGAATTTCGTTTAGTATTTCTAAATGCGCTTTAAAAAGAACTGTATTTAACCTGTTTTTCTTTGCATACAGCTGTCTAATTTCTTGGGTTAACCATGATTTTTCCGCTATTTGCTTTGTCTTGAGTGCAGCCGGTTTTCGTGACACGATATTTACGTGAGCGTATTTTGGTATGATGTTCAGTTTTCTGCACATTTTGGTAAATTTGATGTTAAGTGCAACCTTAATCATTTTTATTCTAGTATTTTTATATTTATAGACAACACTTGCCTGACGGGCTCCAATATAATACATTTTATTGTTTTGTCTCCAAGTCGCGCTCTAATACAAAGGTACAATCTTACCTATTTTTTATTTTCCGTCGTGCGACTTCGTATATTTTATTTATAGCACTACGCATTTCGGCAACAAGTTGCCATCCTCAGGTGAAACACTCACTCAAAACGAGGTAGTGAAAGTAAAATGATTTATTAAAATACTAAAATTTAAAGTTAAAAGTGCACTTTCAACATATATTAGCACACACACGAACATGAGCAGGTCAGTGCTATACACGCGGGCATTATCGGTCGACTAGACTTAGTGCTTATGTAAGAATGTACGCTGATAAAACTCTTTGTTTACCAAACTCTGTACGCATCTATTTATTGTTGTCCGTGTACACGTATAGCCGTATCATACAATATATTTGATGAAAATGCAAGCTTATCATTCAAAACACAACCACTGTTAATTTGAGCTGCTTTATATATTTCATACTCCTCGAGTGCGTCCATGTATTTACCCTTCTTGCAGTAATGCATAGGCACAAAATTTTTTTCAAAATCGACATACATATGATTACTCATAATCAGGTGTCGGGCAAAATTTGATGTTGTTTTCTGTAGATCCCTTCTAGGGAGATGTTCTTTATAACGTTCTTCGAACGGTCTGACCGTCTGGCCCAGGTAGAACATATCGCATGAGCTGCAAGTCATCTTATATACGCCGGTTCTTTCTTTATTTGGTATGGTGCTCTTCTGGCTGAGGAACTTCTTAATGCTGTTTTTTGTGCGGAACGTTACATGTACCTGGTGTATTTTAAACTCATTCTTTATAATATTTGGTAAAATATTTGTATAGTCAGCAGATATATATTTCTTAACCAGTAATAAGTCATCACTGGCCAACTTTTTAACCTTCTTCTTTCTGTGTTTGTTAATTAATTTATCTATTAAAGAGCTTTTATAACAGTTTGCCGCTGCTATGTACTTGATGGTGTCAACCTCTCCATTGTAGTCATGTTTACTTAGCGGTATTGTCAACAACCTGTGCACAAAACTATTATACGCTGTCATCTTTTGCGAAACAGGATGATACGAATCAGCATGTATTGTAATATCCATTGTTGTGGCTTTTCTAAAGATGTTAAACTGAAGTTGTCCTGCGTTTTTTGTAACAGTTAAATCTAAAAAATTCAACTGATTTTCTGCCTCTATCTCAGACGTGAATTTAATTTTTTGGTGTATACTATTTACGTGACTATTTAAGTTTCCTATTTGCCTTCTAGTTCCGTTAAATACCATAAATGTATCATCATCGTATCTGCAGAAAAAAATGATCTTATCTTTGAATAATCTATTATCTATTATGTATGCATTCTAGAAATAGTTTAGGTAAATATCAGCTAAAAGCCCCGACAATGGTGAACCCATAGCTATACCGTCATTTTGTATAAACAAATCGTTATCAAATGTGAAATAGTTCTTTTCAAGGACCAGCATAAGGAGTTTTACAAGTTCATTAATTTCTTGTGTGCCAAGCTATGTCACCTCATTTAGATTGTTGGTTAAGATTTCAAAAGTTTCTTTCACTTGAACATTAGTATATAAATTGGTTATTTCAAAAGAAACAACCTTATACTGCTGGATCATTTTCATTTTTTTAAGTTTTTCAACGAATTCGTAACTGTTCTAAATACTATAATTATTTTTTATCCTAATATTATTTTTAATTATGGTTTCTAACAATTTAGCAGCTTTGTAACCGGGGGCTGTGGTATAATTTTGTTACTGGCCTGATTGGTGTATTTTCTTTGTGTAATTTGGGTAATCCTGTGAATTTTGGCGCCTTAGCATTAATAGGTTTTAGGTATCTGCGTGTTTTTTCATCCAACAGTACCCTACATTGATTAATGGCATTATTCAACTCTTTTACAAAGGCCTTAGTGGGGTCCCGGTCTAATTTCTTAAGATTATTATTACGTTTGAAGTCAAGGACCTTTTGTGTATATTCTTTTTTTTTCTGTATGACCACTAAAGTATTACCTTTGTCTGCCTTACTTATAATTGCATCATTATCTTCTAGTTTATTTTTTATGGTTCTAAGGTTTAAGACATCTTGCTTATATTTGTGTTTAAAAAATTTTTTGGTATTTATTTTGCTATTATTATTATTTATGCGATTGAGTTTGTTGTTGATAAAAATCCTAGATTCGTTCTGTGCTTGGACACCGTTTAATTTTTTAATTACAGCCTCAGTGTTAACAACCTCATGGACGATTTCATTATTTGTCTTATTAAATGTTGGTATATTGTGACGATTTTAAATGTATTAAAAATCGCACAGATTAAAATTTTTAATATTTCTTTTATGAATTTGCTAACTGCTATAATTTTTTATTGTTCGACTAAGCTTTTCGTCATTACTGACATCTTCAGGTCTTAAACAACCTTCTTCGTATTGTTTAAATTAGCAGCCATCCTTACTATTTCTTTTATGAATTTGCTAACTGCTATATTTTTTTATTGTTCGACTAAGCTTTTCGTCATTACTGACATCTTCAGGTCTTAAACAACCTTCTTCGTATTGTTTAAATTAGCAGCCATCCTTACTATTTCTTTTAAGATTAAGAAATTAATCTTAAAATTAATCTCATTCCTCGTTGTTTATACATATAACACGTATATGTGTACAACACCAAAACTCACATCTACTCATTGTGACGTTCTACGGCCGAATGCGCGTACGGTTTAGGGGAGAAGGCTCAGTAAGCTAGGGCGTATTTACGCGCTAAGAAAATAGTTTGTACTTTTCCTATTATTATTTATTCATTAATTAGAAAATAAATACTTTATGTTTATTTTATTATGACTTAGGGATTTCTTTATTTCTCTAGTCACATTTTAAATTATTTAAGTAATTATTATTATTATTCACTACTTAATACTTTTCTTGGCGTGTTGGTACTGGAAGGTTTCAAGTTGATTCAGGAATCTGGGTATAGGTAAGGGTGTATGATACTCTTACTTATTAAAATTAAAAATTTTAATCTTCGTATTGTTTAAATTAGCAGCCATCCTTACTATTTCTTTTATGAATTTGCTAACTGCTATAATTTTTTATTGTTCGACTAAGCTTTTCGTCATTACTGACATCTTCAGGTCTTAAACAACCTTCTTCGTATTGTTTAAATTAGCAGCCATCCTTACTATTTCTTTTATGAATTTGCTAACTGCTATAATTTTTTATTGTTCGACTAAGCTTTTCGTCAGTTCTCTAGAAGCATATCCAGCGTGAAATCTTGTTATTGTGAATAATGTAGTGTATAGAGTTTGTGAGAAAATATATAAATAAAATAGAAAAGGTAGCCAACACATCTCTTAAAAACAAAATCAAATGTAAGTGTAACATAGTTAACTACTAGACTGTAGTACTGCAAAGTGAGAACTATAACTGTAATTAAAATAAAGAAAATGTGAACTACAAGAATCTGCACTAAGAAAAGTGAAATTACAACATTTGGAACTTCAAGTAAACAACCTATCTTCGAGAGCTTCAAGTTAACTAAAAATTCAACCCGATGTAGATACACCAAGAACAACGTACTCAACCCGTAGAAGACGACTGGAGATGTCCCAAGAATACAACAACAACCTCAGGTGATATCAAACCACAACTTTTGTAAATTTCCCCTTAATAAGAAGTAACAAAGAACTTTAAAGAAATTTCGCAATGTAATGAACAAATTATCAGATTTGTATATTTTGTAATTTTGTAAGAAGTAATAGTAACCGTAATGTATATATTGATAAATTAATAATTTTGAGAAAATTAAGACCCGGATCCGTGGTATTAAAACTAACAGTTATATGAATAAATTTTTGATATAACAAGAATAATATAATTAAGATCTCTGAAGCAGTAAAAGCACTATTTACAAAAATAACCTTCTTTAAAATCAGTAATAATGTTTGATTAATATTTCAATAGCAATAAAGAGATGTTCTAGCTAATACCTAGTGAGTGAATAAGTTTATGCAAACCTTGTCAGTTTCCTATATCATACTTGTTTTGTAATTTGTTAGTAAGAGTTTTACTAACAACGGCAGCTGGTTTAGTTTACTGGTAAAGAATTAAACTAGTTCCCGATTTTTGTGTTGTCTTGCCAAGGGGCGGCACAAAATTGCGCCACTCTGCTGAATTTAAAATTGTGTAATTTACTTGGTAAAAAAAAAATATTGTTTACAGAGTGTCACGTACAGAAAATTGCAACATAATTATGTAATTGTTGTTGTGTAAGTTTATAAGTCGTTAACGATAATAACGATAAAAAAGGACAAACATAAATTTATTCACTCAGAAATAAACAAAAAAAATAAATGAGTAAAATTTTAATTATATAATAATAATATTAGTATCGCGAGTTTGCCGTGTTAAGCAAGTAATAGCTGGTAGGGAAACCATTCCAAACAAGTCAATTCCAAGCCAGTTGGTTCATGTTAAATATGTGTTGAGGAATGTAAACTCTCCCCTTTGTAAGAACCCATCTCATTCATAACCCCTCCTCCCTAAAGCAAACAAAGCCACGTTAGACAAGCTCTTTCCTGTTTTTGTATTGTTCTGAATTACTACCCTATGCAACTAGACGACACCCCAAAACAGCTGATTCTTTGTGCTGTTTGTTAAATCAATGAACTTTCCGTATATGAAATTTCTCTCTACTAAAATAGTATTATCGTTTTGTTTTAATTAATTATATATGTCAATACTGAGAATTTAATTGTTGTGAGATAAGTTATGTTGATTAATTAAGATAAGATTGCATATGGAAGCTTAATATGAAATAAGATATAGATATGTGTGTTTAAATAAATTCAAGTTTATAAGTGTTTGAAATCAAATAAATAATAAGTACTTTAAATAAAAAGGTTTAATAATAGCTTGAATAAAAATAACGTGTAATAAAAGTGTAAAGTGTAGAAGTAAAATGAGTAAAGAGAAAATAATAATAAAAGTATATTTGAGTCGTGTAAACGCCCGGTCGTGGCCTGCTTCAAAATAATTCCCCCAGCTTGACAGTAATAGAGACAAACCCGTTCGTACAGGAAATATTGTAGTAAGCCTTCCCCTATTGTTATAAATGGTAGCATCGCTAAACAATGAAAACCTCCCTAGTGAATAATACAATGCGTCTAGTGTAAAGTGTTTGACCCCTCTTAGATTATAACTGCTCATTGTTTAAATGTAAATAAAGATTCCCGCTTTGTGAAATTCCACGTATCTCAGTAGAATAAGAAATTAGTGTTAAGATAGGATCTAAGGTTGAGTATGGGATCAATTTTAGATTACCTTGGTAGTATTAAGAGATATAGGGATAAATACGTAACACAGTCACAATGGCGCCGCACTTAAAGAAAGTTCTTTACAAGGGTTAAAGAAAGTGCAGAAAGCTAACCAATATAGTTAGAGTATGCAAGGTAATCAGTCGGGCCACTATATTGTGAAGTTACGGGAAACATGAGTAACAAATAGATTAATAAATAAGTAATGACTATTTATATGTAAATAATATTAAGGTAAATGTTAAGAAAAGAGAGAAAGGGAATTTCACGAAAGAAAAAAATAATTGTTTATTAGATTTCCTATTATTATTACACCCCCCCCGTTTTTCATAGTTAAGTGCAGGAGGATGTGACGATTTTAAATGTATTAAAAATCGCACAGATTAAAATTTTTAATTTTAATAAGTAAGAGTATCATACACCCTTACCTATACCCAGATTCCTGAATCAACTTGAAACCTTCCAGTACCAACACGCCAAGAAAAGTATTAAGTAGTGAATAATAATAATAATTACTTAAATAATTAAAAATGCGACTAGAGAAATAAAGAAACCCCTAAGTCATAATAAAATAAACATAAAGTATTTATCTTCTAATTAATAAATAAATAATAATAGGAAAAGTACGAACTATTTTCTTAGCGCGTAAATACGCCCTAGCTTACTGAGCCTTCTCCCCTAAACCGTACGCGCATTCGGCCGTAGAAAGTCACAATGAGTAGATGTGAGTTTTGGTGTTGTACACATATACGTATGTGTAAGTTCTCTAGAAGCATATCCAGCGTGAAATCTTGTTATTGTGAATAATGTAGTGTATAGAGTTTGTGAGAAAATATATAAATAAAATAGAAAAAGGTAGCCAACACATCTCTTAAAAACAAAATCAAATGTAAGTGTAACATAGTTAACTACTAGACTGTAGTACTGCAAAGTGAGAACTATAACTGTAATTAAAATAAAGAAAATGTGAACTACAAGAATCTGCACTAAGAAAAGTGAAATTACAACATTTGGAACTTCAAGTAAACAACCTATCTTCGAGAGCTTCAAGTTAACTAAAAAATCAACCCGATGTAGATACACCAAGAACAACGTACTCAACCCGTAGAAGACGACTGGAGATGTCCCAAGAATACAACAACAACCTCAGGTGATATCGAACCACAACTTTTGTAAATTTCCCCTTAATAAGAAGTAACAAAGAACTTTAAAAAACTTTCGCAATGTAATGAACAAATTATCAGATTTGTATATTTTGTAATTTTGTAAGAAGTAATAGTAACCATAATGTATATATTGATAAATTAATAATTTTGAGAAAATTGAGACCCGGATCCGTGGTATTAAAACTAACAGTTATATGAATAAATTTTTGATATAACAAGAATAATATAATTAAGATCTCTGAAGCAGTAAAAGCACTATTTACAAAAATAACCTTCTTTAAAATCAGTAATAATGTTTGATTAATATTTCAATAGCAATAAAGAGATGTTTTAGCTAATACCTAGTGAGTGAACAAGTTTATGCAAACCTTGTCAGTTTCCTATATCATACTTGTTTTGTAATTTGTTAGTAAGAGTTTTACTAACAACGGCAGCTGGTTTAGTTTACTGGTAAAGAATTAAACTAGTTCCCGATTTTTGTGTTGTCTTGCCAAGGGGCGGCACAATATTATACTTCAAACTTTACTAAGCGTGTGTAATTCTTGTGTAGTGAAATCTATGTTGGTTGTATTTACCACACGTTCATAAAATACATGTTTACATTCTCTCGGTCTATTTTCATTCTCACACTTACTACGGATTAAGTTTTAATTTTCTTGTTGTGTGTTAATAATTTAGAAAGGACAAATTTTGTGATTGAGGCTTTAACTTTATTCATGATTGTATCTTTAACTGACGGGTGAATTTCGTTTAGTATTTCTAAATGCGCTTTAAAAAGAACTGTATTTAACCTGTTTTTCTTTGCATACAGCTGTCTAATTTCTTGGGTTAACCATGATTTTTCCGCTATTTGCTTTGTCTTGAGTGCAGCCGGTGTTCGTGACACGATATTTACGTGAGCGTATTTTGGTATGAAGTTCTGTTTTCTGCACATTTTGGTAAATTTGATGTTAAGTGCAACCTTAATCATTTTTATTCTAGTATTTTTATATTTATAGACAACACTTGCCTGACGGGCTCCAATATAATACATTTTATTGTTTTGTCTCCAAGTCGCGTTCTAATACAAAAGTACAATCTTACCAATTTTTTATTTTCCGTCGTGCGACTTCGTATATTTTATTTATAGCACTACGTGTTTCGGCAACAAGTTGCCATCCTCAGGTGAAACACTCACTCAAAACGAGGTAGTGAAAGTAAAATGATTTATTAAAATACTAAAATTTAAAGTTAAAAGTGCACTTTCAACATATATTAGCACACACACGAACATGAGCAGGTCAGTGCTATACACGCGGGCATTATCGGTCGACTAGACTTAGTGCTTATGTAAGAATGTACGCTGATAAAACTCTTTGTTTACCAAACTCTGTACGCATCTATTTATTGTTGTCCGTGTACACGTATAGCCGTATCATACAATATATTTGATGAAAATGCAAGCTTATCATTCAAAACACAACCACTGTTAATTTGAGCTGCTTTATATATTTCATACTCCTCGAGTGCGTCCATGTATTTACCCTTCTTGCAGTAATGCATAGGCACAAAATTTTTTTCAAAATCGACATACATATGATTACTCATAATCAGGTGTCGGGCAAAATTTGATGTTGTTTTCTGTAGATCCCTTCTAGGGAGATGTTCATTATAACGTTCTTCGAACGGTCTGCCCGTCTGGCCCAGGTAGAACATATCGCATGAGCTGCAAGTCATCTTATATACGCCGGTTCTTTCATTATTTGGTATGGTGCTCTTCTGGCTGAGGAACTTCTTAATGCTGTTTTTTGTGCGGAACGTTACATGTACCTGGTGTATTTTAAACTCATTCTTTAAAATATTTTGTAAAATATTTGTATAGTCAGCAGATATATATTTCTTAACCAGTAATAAGTCATCACTGGCCAACTTTTTAACCTTCTTCTTTCTGTGTTTGTTAATTAATTTATCTATTAAAGAGCTTTTATAACAGTTTGCCGCTGCTATGTACTTGATGGTGTCAACCTCTCCATTGTAGTCATGTTTACTTAGCGGTATTGTCAACAACCTGTGCACAAAACTATTATACGCTGTCATCTTTTGCGAAACGGGATGATACGAATCAGCATGTATTGTAATATCCATTGTTGTGGCTTTTCTAAAGATTTTAAACTGAAGTTGTCCTGCGTTTTTTGTAACAGTTAAATCTAAAAAATTCAACTGATTTTCTGCCTCTATCTCAGACGTGAATTTAATTTTTTGGTGTATACTATTTACGTGACTATTTAAGTTTTCTATTTGCCTTCTAGTTCCGTTAAATACCATAAATGTATCATCATCGTATCTGCAGTAAAAAATGATCTTATCTTTGAATAATCTATTATCTATTATGTATGCATTCTAGAAATAGTTTAGGTAAATATCAGCTAAAAGCCCCGACAATGG
The DNA here is from genome assembly GCA_034769895.1 of Magicicada septendecula. Taxonomy (NCBI): domain Eukaryota; kingdom Metazoa; phylum Arthropoda; class Insecta; order Hemiptera; family Cicadidae; genus Magicicada; species Magicicada septendecula. Next base: position 142,072,979 of record CM068376.1, on the reverse strand, counting down.
TGAACCCATAGCTATACCGTCATTTTGTATAAACAAATCGTTATCAAATGTGAAATAGTTCTTTTCAAGGACCAGCATAAGGAGTTTTACAAGTTCATTAATTTCTTGTGTGCCAAGCTGTGTCACCTCATTTAGATTGTTGATTAAGATTTCAAAAGTTTCTTTCACTTGAACATTAGTATATAAATTGGTTATTTCAAAAGAAACAACCTTATACTGCTGGATCATTTTCATTTTTTTAAGTTTTTCAACGAATTCGTAACTGTTCTAAATACTATAATTATTTTTTATCCTAATATTATTTTTAATTATGGTTTCTAACAATTTAGCAGCTTTGTAACCGGAGGCTGTGGTAGAATTTATTACTGGCCTGATTGGTGTATTTTCTTTTTGTAATTTGGGTAATCCTGTGAATTTTGGCGCCTTAGCGTTAATAGGTTTTGGTATGTGCGTGTTTTTTCATCCAACAGTACCCTACATTGATTAATGGCATTATTCAACGCTTTTACATAGGCCTTAGTGGGGTCCCGGTCTAATTTCATAAGATTATTATTACGTTTGAAGTCAAGGACCTTTTGTGTATATTCTTTTTTTTTCTGTATGACCACTAAAGTATTACCTTTGTCTGCCTTACTTATAATTGCATCATTATCTTCTAGTTTATTTTTTATGGTTCTAAGGTTTAAGACATCTTGCTTATATTTGTGTTTTAAAAATTTTTTTGGTATTTATTTTGCTATTATTATTATTTATGCGATTGAGTTTGTTGTTGATAAAAATCCTAGATTCGTTCTGTGCTTGGACACCGTTTAATTTTTTAATTACAGCCTCAATGTTAGCAACCTCATGGACGATTTCATTATTTGTCTTATTAAATGTTGGTATATTATACTTCAAACTTTACTAAGCGTGTGTAATTCTTGTGTAGTGAAATCTATGTTGGTTGTATTTACCACACGTTCATAAAATACATGTTTACATTCTCTCGGTCTATTTTCATTCTCACACTTACTACGGAATAAGTTTCAATTTTCTTGTTGTGTGTTAATAATTTAGAAAGGACAAATTTTGTGATTGAGGCTTTAACTTTATTCATGATTGTATCTTTAACTGACGGGTGAATTTCGTTTAGTATTTCTAAATGCGCTTTAAAAAGAACTGTATTTAACCTGTTTTTCTTTGCATACAGCTGTCTAATTTCTTGGGTTAACCATGATTTTTCCGCTATTTGCTTTGTCTTGAGTGCAGCTGGTGTTCGTGACACGATATTTACGTGAGCGTATTTTGGTATGATGTTCAGTTTTCTGCACATTTTGGTAAATTTGATGTTAAGTGCAACCTTAATCATTTTTATTCTAGTATTTTTATATTTATAGACAACACTTGCCTGACGGGCTCCAATATAATACATTTTATTGTTTTGTCTCCAAGTCGCGCTCTAATACAAAGGTACAATCTTACCTATTTTTTATTTTCCGTCGTGCGACTTCGTATATTTTATTTATAGCACTACGCGTTTCGGCAACAAGTTGCCATCCTCAGGAGAAACGCTCACTCAAAACGAGGTCGTTAAAAAGTAAAATGATTTATTAAAATACTAAAATTTAAAGTTAAAAGTGCACTTTCAACATATATTAACACACACACGAATATGAGCAGGTCAGTGCTATACACGCGGGCATTATCGGTCGACTAGACTTAGTGCTTATGTAAGAATGTACGCTGATAAAACTCTTTGTTTACCAAACTCTGTACGCATCTATTTATTGTTGTCCGTGTACACGTATAGCCGTATCATACAATATATTTGATGAAAATGCAAGCTTATCATTCAAAACACAACCACTGTTAATTTGAGCTGCTTTATATATTTCATACTCCTCGAGTGCATCCATGTATTTACCCTTCTTGCAGTAATGCATAGGCACAAAATTTTTTTCAAAATCGACATACATATGATTACTCATCATCAGGTGTCGGGCAAAATTTGATGTTGTTTTCTGTAGATCCCTCGTAGGGAGATGTTCTTTATAACGTTGTTCGAACGGTCTGCCCGTCTGGCCCAGGTAGAACATATCGCATGAGCTGCAAGTCATCTTATATACGCCGGTTCTTTCTTTATTTGGTACGGTGCTCTTCTGGCTGAGGAACTTCTTAATGCTGTTTTTTGTGCAGAACGTTACATGTACCTGGTGTATCTTAAACTCATTCTTTATAATATTTGGTAAAATATTTGTATAGTCAGCAGATATATATTTCTTAACCAGTAATAAGTCATCACTGGCCAACTTTTTAACCTTCTTCTTTCTGTGTTTGTTAATTAATTTATCTATTAAAGAGCTTTTATAACAGTTTGCCGCTGCTATGTACTTGATGGTGTCAACCTCTCCATTGTAGTCATGTTTACTTAGCGGTATTGTCAACAACCTGTGCACAAAACTATTATACGCTGTCATCTTTTGCGAAACGGGATGATACGAATCAACATGTATTGTAATATCCATTGTTGTGGCTTTTCTAAAGATGTTAAACTGAAGTTGTCCTGCGTTTTTTGTAACAGTTAAATGTAAAAAATTCAACTGATTTTCTGCCTCTATCTCAGACGTGAATTTAATTTTTTGGTGTATACTATTTACGTGACTATTTAAGTTTTCTATTTGCCTTCTAGTTCCGTTAAATACCATAAATGTATCATCATCGTATCTGCAGTAAAAAATGATCTTATCTTTGAATAATCTATTATCTATTATGTTTGAATTCTAGAAATAGTTTAGGTAAATATCAGCTAAAAGCCCCGACAATGGTGAACCCATAGCTATACCGTCATTTTGTATAAAAAAATCGTTATCAAATGTGAAATAGTTCTTTTCAAGGACCAGCATAAGGAGTTTTACAAGTTCATTAATTTCTTGTGTGCCAAGCTGTGTCACCTCATTTAGATTGTTGGTTAAGATTTCAATAGTTTCTTTCACTGGAACATTAGTATATAAATTGGTTATTTCAAAAGAAACAAGCTTATACTGCTGGATCATTTTCATTTTTTTAAGTTTTTCAACGAATTCGTAACTGTTCTAAATACTATAATTATTTTTTATCCTAATATTATTTTTAATTATGGTTTCTAACAATTTAGCAGCTTTGTAACCGGAGGCTGTGGTATAATTTATTACTGGCCTGATTGGTGTATTTTCTTTTTGTAATTTGGGTAATCCTGTGAATTTTGGCGCCTTAGCGTTAATAGGTTTTAGGTATGTGCGTGTTTTTTCATCCAACAGTACCCTACATTGATTAATGGCATTATTCAACTCTTTTACATAGGCCTTAGTGGGGTCCCGGTCTAATTTCATAAGATTATTATTACGTTTGAAGTCAAGGACCTTTTGTGTATATTCTTTTTTTTTCTGTATGACCACTAAAGTATTACCTTTGTCTGCCTTACTTATAATTGCATCATTATCTTCTAGTTTATTTTTTATGGTTCTAAGGTTTAAGACATCTTGCTTATATTTGTGTTTTAAAAATTTTTTGGTATTTATTTTGCTATTATTATTATTTATGCGATTGAGTTTGTTGTTGATAAAAATCCTAGATTCGTTCTGTGCTTGGACACCGTTTAATTTTTTAATTACAGCCTCAATGTTAGCAACCTCATGGACGATTTCATTATTTGTCTTATTAAATGTTGGTATATTATACTTCAAACTTTACTAAGCGTGTGTAATTCTTGTGTAGTGAAATCTATGTTGGTTGTATTTACCACACGTTCATAAAATACATGTTTACATTCTCTCGGTCTATTTTCATTCTCACACTTACTACGGAATAAGTTTCAATTTTCTTGTTGTGTGTTAATAATTTAGAAAGGACAAATTTTGTGATTGAGGCTTTAACTTTATTCATGATTGTATCTTTAACTGACGGGTGAATTTCGTTTAGTATTTCTAAATGCGCTTTAAAAAGAACTGTATTTAACCTGTTTTTCTTTGCATACAGCTGTCTAATTTCTTGGGTTAACCATGATTTTTCCGCTATTTGCTTTGTCTTGAGTGCAGCCGGTGTTCGTGACACGATATTTACGTGAGCGTATTTTGGTATGATGTTCAGTTTTCTGCACATTTTGGTAAATTTGATGTTAAGTGCAACCTTAATCATTTTTATTCTAGTATTTTTATATTTATAGACAACACTTGCCTGACGGGCTCCAATATAATACATTTTATTGTTTTGTCTCCAAGTCGCGCTCTAATACAAAGGTACAATCTTACCTATTTTTTATTTTCCGTCGTGCGACTTCGTATATTTTATTTATAGCACTACGCGTTTCGGCAACAAGTTGCCATCCTCAGGTGAAACACTCACTCAAAACGAGGTCGTTAAAAAGTAAAATGATTTATTAAAATACTAAAATTTAAAGTTAAAAGTGCACTTTCAACATATATTAGCACGCACACGAACATGAGCAGGTCAGTGCTATACACGCGGGCATTATCGGTCGACTAGACTTAGTGCTTATGTAAGAATGTACGCTGATAAAACTCTTTGTTTACCAAACTCTGTACGCATCTATTTATTGTTGTCCGTGTACACGTATAGCCATATCATACAATATATTTGATGAAAATGCAAGCTTATCATTCAAAACACAACCACTGTTAATTTGAGCTGCTTTATATATTTCATACTCCTCGAGTGCATCCATGTATTTACCCTTCTTGCAGTAATGCATAGGGACAAAATTTTTTTCAAAATCGACATACATATGATTACTCATCATCAGGTGTCGGGCAAAATTTGATGTTGTTTTCTGTAGATCCCTCCTAGGGAGATGTTCTTTATAACGATGTTCGAACGGTCTGCCCGTCTGGCCCAGGTAGAACATATCGCATGAGCTGCATGTCATCTTATATACGCCGGTTCTTTCTTTATTTGGTACGGTGCTCTTCTGGCTGAGGAACTTCTTAATGCTGTTTTTTGTGCGGAACGTTACATGTACCTGGTGTATCTTAAACTCATTCTTTATAATATTTGGTAAAATATTTGTATAGTCAGCAGATATATATTTCTTAACCAGTAATAAGTCATCACTGGCCAACTTTTTAACCTTCTTCTTTCTGTGTTTGTTAATTAATTTATCTATTAAAGAGCTTTTATAACAGTTTGCCGCTGCTATGTACTTGATGGTGTCAACCTCTCCATTGTAGTCATGTTTATTTAGCGGGATTGTCAACAACCTGTGCACAAAACTATTATACGCTGTCATCTTTTGCGAAACGGGATGATACGAATCAACATGTATTGTAATATCCATTGTTGTGGCTTTTCTAAAGATGTTAAACTGAAGTTGTCCTGCGTTTTTTGTAACAGTTAAATCTAAAAAATTCAACTGATTTTCTGCCTCTATCTCAGACGTGAATTTAATTTTTTGGTGTATACTATTTACGTGACTATTTAAGTTTTCTATTTGCCTTCTAGTTCCGTTAAATACCATAAATGTATCATCATCGTATCTGCAGTAAAAAATGATCTTATCTTTGAATAATCTATTATCTATTATGTTTGAATTCTAGAAATAGTTTACGTAAATATCAGCTAAAAGCCCCGACAATGGTGAATTCATAGCTATACCGTCATTTTGTATAAAAAAATCGTTATCAAATGTGAAATAGTTCTTTTCAACGACCAGCATAAGGAGTTTTACAAGTTCATTAATTTCTTGTGTGCCAAGCTGTGTCACCTCATTTAGATTGTTGGTTAAGATTTCAATAGTTTCTTTCACTGGAACATTAGTATATAAATTGGTTATTTCAAAAGAAACAACCTTATACTGCTGGATCATTTTCATTTTTTTAAGTTTTTCAACGAATTCGTAACTGTTCTAAATACTATAATTATTTTTTATCCTAATATTATTTTTAATTATGGTTTCTAACAATTTAGCAGCTTTGTAAACGGAGGCTGTGGTAGAATTTATTACTGGCCTGATTGGTGTATTTTCTTTTTGTAATTTGGGTAATCCTGTGAATTTTGGCGCCTTAGCGTTAATAGGTTTTAGGTATGTGCGTGTTTTTTCATCCAACAGTACCCTACATTGATTAATGGCATTATTCAACTCTTTTACATAGGCCTTAGTGGGGCCCCGGTCTAATTTCATAAGATTATTATTACGTTTGAAGTCAAGGACCTTTTGTGTATATTCTTTTTTTTTCTGTATGACCACTAAAGTATTACCTTTGTCTGCCTTACTTATAATTGCATCATTATCTTCTAGTTTATTTTTTATGGTTCTAAGGTTTAAGACATCTTGCTTATATTTGTGTTTTAAAAATTTTTTTGGTATTTATTTTGCTATTATTATTATTTATGCGATTGAGTTTGTTGTTGATAAAAATCCTAGATTCGTTCTGTGCTTGGACACCGTTTAATTTTTTAATTACAGCCTCAGTGTTAGCAACCTCATGGACGATTTCATTATTTGTCTTATTAAATGTTGGTATATTATACTTCAAACTTTACTAAGCGTGTGTAATTCTTGTGTAGTGAAATCTATGTTGGTTGTATTTACCACACGTTCATAAAATACATGTTTACATTCTCTCGGTCTATTTTCATTCTCCACTTACTACGGAATAAGTTTCAATTTTCTTGTTGTGTGTTAATAATTTAGAAAGGACAAATTTTGTGATTGAGGCCTTAACTTTATTCATGATTGTATCTTTAACTGACGGGTGAATTTCGTTTAGTATTTCTAAATGCGCTTTAAAAAGAACTGTATTTAACCTGTTTTTCTTTGCATACAGCTGTCTAATTTCTTGGGTTAACCATGATTTTTCCGCTATTTGCTTTGTCTTGAGTGCAGCCGGTGTTCGTGACACGATATTTACGTGAGCGTATTTTGGTATGATGTTCAGTTTTCTGCACATTTTGGTAAATTTGATGTTAAGTGCAACCTTAATCATTTTTATTCTAGTATTTTTATATTTATAGACAACACTTGCCTGACGGGCTCCAATATAATACATTTTATTGTTTTGTCTCCAAGTCGCGCTCTAATACAAAGGTACAATCTTACCTATTTTTTATTTTCCGTCGTGCGACTTCGTATATTTTATTTATAGCACTACGCGTTTCGGCAACAAGTTGCCATCCTCAGGTGAAACACTCACTCAAAACGAGGTCGTTAAAAAGTAAAATGATTTATTAAAATACTAAAATTTAAAGTTAAAAGTGCACTTTCAACATATATTAGCACACACACGAACATGAGCAGGTCAGTGCTATACACACGGGCATTATCGGTCGACTAGACTTAGTGCTTATGTAAGAATGTACGCTGATAAAACTCTTTGTTTACCAAACTCTGTACGCATCTATTTATTGTTGTCCATGTACACGTATAGCCATATCATACAATATATTTGATGAAAATGCAAGCTTATCATTCAAAACACAACCACTGTTAATTTGAGCTGCTTTATATATTTCATACTCCTCGAGTGCATCCATGTATTTACCCTTCTTGCAGTAATGCATAGGCACAAAATTTTTTTCAAAATCGACATACATATGATAACTCATCATCAGGTGTTGGGCAAAATTTGATGTTGTTTTCTGTAGATCCCTCCTAGGGAGATGTTCTTTATAATGTTGTTCGAACGGTCTGCCCATCTGGCCCAGGTAGAACATATCGCATGAGCTGCAAGTCATCTTATATACGCCGGTTCTTTCTTTATTTGGTACGGTGCTCTTCTGGCTGAGGAACTTCTTAATGCTGTTTTTTGTGCGGAACGTTACATGTACCTGGTGTATCTTAAACTCATTCTTTATAATATTTGGTAAAATATTTGTATAGTCAGCAGATATATATTTCTTAACCAGTAATAAGTCATCACTGGCCAACTTTTTAACCTTCTTCTTTCTGTGTTTGTTAATTAATTTATCTATTAAAGAGCTTTTATAACAGTTTGCCGTTGCTATGTACTTGATGGTGTCAACCTCTCAATTGTAGTCATGTTTACTTAGTGGTATTGTCAACAACCTGTGCACAAAACTATTATACGCTGTCATCTTTTGCGAAACGGGATGATACGAATCAACATGTATTGTAATATCCATTGTTGTGGCTTTTCTAAAGATGTTAAACTGAAGTTGTCCTGCGTTTTTTGTAACAGTTAAATCTAAAAAATTCAACTGATTTTCTGCCTCTATCTCAGACGTGAATTTAATTTTTTGGTGTATACTATTTACGTGACTATTTAAGTTTTCTATTTGCCTTCTAGTTCCGTTAAATACCATAAATGTATCATCATCGTATCTGCAGTAAAAAATGATCTTATCTTTGAATAATCTATTATCTATTATGTTTGAATTCTAGAAATAGTTTACGTAAATATCAGCTAAAAGCCCCGACAATGGTGAACCCATAGCTATACCATCATTTTGTATAAAAAAATCGTTATCAAATGTGAAATAGTTCTTTTCAAGGACCAGCATAAGGAGTTTTACAAGTTCATTAATTTCTTGTGTGCCAAGCTGTGTCACCTCATTTAGATTGTTGGTTAAGATTTCAATAGTTTCTTTCACTGGAACATTAGTATATAAATTGGTTATTTCAAAAGAAACAACCTTATACTGCTGGATCATTTTCATTTTTTTAAGTTTTTCAACGAATTCGTAACTGTTCTAAATACTATAATTATTTTTTATCCTAATATTATTTTTAATTATGGTTTCTAACAATTTAGCAGCTTTGTAACCGGAGGCTGTGGTATAATTTATTACTGGCCTGATTGGTGTATTTTCTTTTTGTAATTTGGGTAATCCTGTGAATTTTGGCGCCTTAGCGTTAATAGGTTTTAGGTATGTGCGTGTTTTTTCATCCAACAGTACCCTACATTGATTAATGGCATTATTCAACTCTTTTACATAGGCCTTAGTGGGGTCCCGGTCTAATTTCATAAGATTATTATTACGTTTGAAGTCAAGGACCTTTTGTGTATATTCTTTTTTTTTCTGTATGACCACTAAAGTATTACCTTTGTCTGCCTTACTTATAATTGCATCATTATCTTCTAGTTTATTTTTTATGGTTCTAAGGTTTAAGACATCTTGCTTATATTTGTGTTTTAAAAATTTTTTTGGTATTTATTTTGCTATTATTATTATTTATGCGATTGAGTTTGTTGTTGATAAAAATCCTAGATTCGTTCTGTGCTTGGACACCGTTTAATTTTTTAATTACAGCCTCAGTGTTAGCAACCTCATGGACGATTTCATTATTTGTCTTATTAAATGTTGGTATATTATACTTCAAACTTTACTAAGCGTGTGTAATTCTTGTGTAGTGAAATCTATGTTGGTTGTATTTACCACACGTTCATAAAATACATGTTTACATTCTCTCGGTCTATTTTCATTCTCACACTTACTACGGAATAAGTTTCAATTTTCTTGTTGTGTGTTAATAATTTAGAAAGGACAAATTTTGTGATTGAGGCTTTAACTTTATTCATGATTGTATCTTTAACTGACGGGTGAATTTCGTTTAGTATTTCTAAATGCGCTTTAAAAAGAACTGTATTTAACCTGTTTTTCTTTGCATACAGCTGTCTAATTTCTTGGGTTAACCATGATTTTTCCGCTATTTGCTTTGTCTTGAGTGCAGCCGGTGTTCGTGACACGATATTTATGTGAGCGTATTTTGGTATGATGTTCAGTTTTCTGCACATTTTGGTAAATTTGATGTTAAGTGCAACCTTAATCATTTTTATTCTAGTATTTTTATATTTATAGACAACACTTGCCTGACGGGCTCCAATATAATACATTTTATTGTTTTGTCTCCAAGTCGCGCTCTAATACAAAGGTACAATCTTACCTATTTTTTATTTTCCGTCGTGCGACTTCGTATATTTTATTTATAGCACTACGCGTTTCGGCAACAAGTTGCCATCCTCAGGTGAAACACTCACTCAAAACGAGGTCGTTAAAAAGTAAAATGATTTATTAAAATACTAAAATTTAAAGTTGAAAGTGCACTTTCAACATATATTAGCACACACACGAACATGAGCAGGTCAGTGCTATACACGCGGGCATTATCGGTCGACTAGACTTAGTGCTTATGTAAGAATGTACGCTGATAAAACTCTTTGTTTACCAAACTCTGTACGCATCTATTTATTGTTGTCCATGTACACGTATAGCCGTATCATACAATATATTTGATGAAAATGCAAGCTTATCATTCAAAACACAACCACTGTTAATTTGAGCTGCTTTATATATTTCATACTCCTCGAGTGCATCCATGTATTTACCCTTCTTGCAGTAATGCATAGGCACAAAATTTTTTTCAAAATCGACATACATATGATTACTCATCATCAGGTGTCGGGCAAAATTTGATGTTGTTTTCTGTAGATCCCTCCTAGGGAGATGTTCTTTATAACGTTGTTCGAACGGTCTGCCCGTCTGGCCCAGGTAGAACATATCGCATGAGCTGCAAGTCATCTTATATACGCCGGTTCTTTCTTTATTTGGTACGGTGCTCTTCTGGCTGAGGAACCTCTTAATGCTGTTTTTTGTGCGGAACGTTACATGTACCTGGTGTATCTTAAACTCATTCTTTATAATATTTGGTAAAATATTTGTATAGTCAGCAGATATATATTTCTTAACCAGTAATAAGTCATCACTGGCCAACTTTTTAACCTTCTTCTTTCTGTGTTTGTTAATTAATTTATCTATTAAAGAGCTTTTATAACAGTTTGCCGCTGCTATGTACTTGATGGTGTCAACCTCTCCATTGTAGTCATGTTTACTTAGCGGTATTGTCAACAACCTGTGCACAAAACTATTATACGCTGTCATCTTTTGCGAAACGGGATGATACGAATCAACATGTATTGTAATATCCATTGTTGTGGCTTTTCTAAAGATGTTAAACTGAAGTTGTCCTGCGTTTTTTGTAACAGTTAAATCTAAAAAATTCAACTGATTTTCTGCCTCTATCTCAGACGTGAATTTAATTTTTTGGTGTATACTATTTACGTGACTATTTAAGTTTTCTATTTGCCTTCTAGTTCCGTTAAATACCATAAATGTATCATCATCGTATCTGCAGTAAAAAATGATCTTATCTTTGAATAATCTATTATCTATTATGTTTGAATTCTAGAAATAGTTTAGGTAAATATCAGCTAAAAGCCCCGACAATGGTGAACCCATAGCTATACCGTCATTTTGTATAAAAAAATCGTTATCAAATGTGAAATAGTTCTTTTCAAGGACCAGCATAAGGAGTTTTACAAGTTCATTAATTTCTTGTGTGCCAAGCTGTGTCACCTCATTTAGATTGTTGGTTAAGATTTCAATAGTTTCTTTCACTGGAACATTAGTATATAAATTGGTTATTTCAAAAGAAACAACCTTATACTGCTGGATCATTTTCATTTTTTTAAGTTTTTCAACGAATTCGTAACTGTTCTAAATACTATAATTATTTTTTATCCTAATATTATTTTTAATTATGGTTTCTAACAATTTAGCAGCTTTGTAACCGGAGGCTGTGGTATAATTTATTACTGGCCTGATTGGTGTATTTTCTTTTTGTAATTTGGGTAATCCTGTGAATTTTGGCGCCTTAGCGTTAATAGGTTTTAGGTATGTGCGTGTTTTTTCATCCAACAGTACCCTACATTGATTAATGGCATTATTCAACTCTTTTACATAGGCCTTAGTGGGGTCCCGGTCTAATTTCATAAGATTATTATTACGTTTGAAGTCAAGGACCTTTTGTGTATATTCTTTTTTTTTCTGTATGACCACTAAAGTATTACCTTTGTCTGCCTTACTTATAATTGCATCATTATCTTCTAGTTTATTTTTTATGGTTCTAAGGTTTAAGACATCTTGCTTATATTTGTGTTTTAAAAATTTTTTTGGTATTTATTTTGCTATTATTATTATTTATGCGATTGAGTTTGTTGTTGATAAAAATCCTAGATTCGTTCTGTGCTTGGACACCGTTTAATTTTTTAATTACAGCCTCAGTGTTAGCAACCTCATGGACGATTTCATTATTTGTCTTATTAAATGTTGGTATATTATACTTCAAACTTTACTAAGCGTGTGTAATTCTTGTGTAGTGAAATCTATGTTGGTTGTATTTACCACACGTTCATAAAATACATGTTTACATTCTCTCGGTCTATTTTCATTCTCACACTTACTACGGAATAAGTTTCAATTTTCTTGTTGTGTGTTAATAATTTAGAAAGGACAAATTTTGTGATTGAGGCTTTAACTTTATTCATGATTGTATCTTTAACTGACGGGTGAATTTCGTTTAGTATTTCTAAATGCGCTTTAAAAAGAACTGTATTTAACCTGTTTTTCTTTGCATACAGCTGTCTAATTTCTTGGGTTAACCATGATTTTTCCGCTATTTGCTTTGTCTTGAGTGCAGCCGGTGTTCGTGACACGATATTTATGTGAGCGTATTTTGGTATGATGTTCAGTTTTCTGCACATTTTGGTAAATTTGATGTTAAGTGCAACCTTAATCATTTTTATTCTAGTATTTTTATATTTATAGACAACACTTGCCTGACGGGCTCCAATATAATACATTTTATTGTTTTGTCTCCAAGTCGCGCTCTAATACAAAGGTACAATCTTACCTATTTTTTATTTTCCGTCGTGCGACTTCGTATATTTTATTTATAGCACTACGCGTTTCGGCAACAAGTTGCCATCCTCAGGTGAAACACTCACTCAAAACGAGGTCGTTAAAAAGTAAAATGATTTATTAAAATACTAAAATTTAAAGTTGAAAGTGCACTTTCAACATATATTAGCACACACACGAACATGAGCAGGTCAGTGCTATACACGCGGGCATTATCGGTCGACTAGACTTAGTGCTTATGTAAGAATGTACGCTGATAAAACTCTTTGTTTACCAAACTCTGTACGCATCTATTTATTGTTGTCCATGTACACGTATAGCCGTATCATACAATATATTTGATGAAAATGCAAGCTTATCATTCAAAACACAACCACTGTTAATTTGAGCTGCTTTATATATTTCATACTCCTCGAGTGCATCCATGTATTTACCCTTCTTGCAGTAATGCATAGGCACAAAATTTTTTTCAAAATCGACATACATATGATTACTCATCATCAGGTGTCGGGCAAAATTTGATGTTGTTTTCTGTAGATCCCTCCTAGGGAGATGTTCTTTATAACGTTGTTCGAACGGTCTGCCCGTCTGGCCCAGGTAGAACATATCGCATGAGCTGCAAGTCATCTTATATACGCCGGTTCTTTCTTTATTTGGTACGGTGCTCTTCTGGCTGAGGAACCTCTTAATGCTGTTTTTTGTGCGGAACGTTACATGTACCTGGTGTATCTTAAACTCATTCTTTATAATATTTGGTAAAATATTTGTATAGTCAGCAGATATATATTTCTTAACCAGTAATAAGTCATCACTGGCCAACTTTTTAACCTTCTTCTTTCTGTGTTTGTTAATTAATTTATCTATTAAAGAGCTTTTATAACAGTTTGCCGCTGCTATGTACTTGATGGTGTCAACCTCTCCATTGTAGTCATGTTTACTTAGCGGTATTGTCAACAACCTGTGCACAAAACTATTATACGCTGTCATCTTTTGCGAAACGGGATGATACGAATCAACATGTATTGTAATATCCATTGTTGTGGCTTTTCTAAAGATGTTAAACTGAAGTTGTCCTGCGTTTTTTGTAACAGTTAAATCTAAAAAATTCAACTGATTTTCTGCCTCTATCTCAGACGTGAATTTAATTTTTTGGTGTATACTATTTACGTGACTATTTAAGTTTTCTATTTGCCTTCTAGTTCCGTTAAATACCATAAATGTATCATCATCGTATCTGCAGTAAAAAATGATCTTATCTTTGAATAATCTATTATCTATTATGTTTGAATTCTAGAAATAGTTTAGGTAAATATCAGCTAAAAGCCCCGACAATGGTGAACCCATAGCTATACCGTCATTTTGTATAAAAAAATCGTTATCAAATGTGAAATAGTTCTTTTCAAGGACCAGCATAAGGAGTTTTACAAGTTCATTAATTTCTTGTGTGCCAAGCTGTGTCACCTCATTTAGATTGTTGGTTAAGATTTCAATAGTTTCTTTCACTGGAACATTAGTATATAAATTGGTTATTTCAAAAGAAACAACCTTATACTGCTGGATCATTTTCATTTTTTCAAGTTTTTCAACGAATTCGTAACTGTTCTAAATACTATAATTATTTTTTATCCTAATATTATTTTTAATTATGGTTTCTAACAATTTAGCAGCTTTGTAACCGGGGGCTGTGGTATAATTTATTACTGGCCTGATTGGTGTATTTTCTTTTTATAATTTGGGTAATCCTGTGAATTTTGGCGCCTTAGCGTTAATAGGTTTTAGGTATGTGCGTGTTTTTTCATCCAACAGTACCCTACATTGATTAATGGCATTATTCAACTATTTTACATAGGCCTTAGTGGGGTCCCGGTCTAATTTCTTAAGATTATTATTACGTTTGAAGTCAAGGACCTTTTGTGTATATTCTTTTTTTTTCTGTATGACCACTAAAGTATTACCTTTGTCTGCCTTACTTATAATTGCATCATTATCTTCTAGTTTATTTTTTATGGTTCTAAGGTTTAAGACATCTTGCTTATATTTGTGTTTTAAAAATTTTTTTGGTATTTATTTTGCTATTATTATTATTTATGCGATTGAGTTTGTTGTTGATAAAAATCCTAGATTCGTTCTGTGCTTGGACACCGTTTAATTTTTTAATTACAGCCTCAGTGTTAACAACCTCATGGACGATTTCATTATTTGTCTTATTAAATGTTGGTATATTATACTTCAAACTTTACTAAGCGTGTGTAATTCTTGTGTAGTGAAATCTATGTTGGTTGTATTTACCACACGTTCATAAAATACATGTTTACATCCTCTCGGTCTATTTTCATTCTCACACTTACTACGGAATAAGTTTCAATTTTCTTGTTGTGTGTTAATAATTTAGAAAGGACAAATTTTGTGATTGAGGCTTTAACTTTATTCATGATTGTATCTTTAACTGACGGGTGAATTTCGTTTAGTATTTCTAAATGCGCTTTAAAAAGAACTGTATTTAACCTGTTTTTCTTTGCATACAGCTGTCTAATTTCTTGGGTTAACCATGATTTTTCCGCTATTTGCTTTGTCTTGAGTGCAGCCGGTGTTCGTGACACGATATTTACATGAGCGTATTTTGGTATGATGTTCAGTTTTCTGCACATTTTGGTAAATTTGATGTTAAGTGCAACCTTAATCATTTTTATTCTAGTATTTTTATATTTATAGACAACACTTGCCTGACGGGCTCCAATATAATACATTTTATTGTTTTGTCTCCAAGTCGCGCTCTAATACAAAGGTACAATCTTACCTATTTTTTATTTTCCGTCGTGCGACTTCGTATATTTTATTTATAGCACTACGCGTTTCGGCAACAAGTTGCCATCCTCAGGTGAAACACTCACTCAAAACGAGGTCGTTAAAAAGTAAATGATTTATTAAAATACTAAAATTTAAAGTTAAAAGTGCACTTTCAACATATATTAGCACACACACGAACATGAGCATGTCAGTGCTATACACGCGGGCATTATCGGTCGACTAGACTTAGTGCTTATGTAAGAATGTACGCTGATAAAACTCTTTGTTTACCAAACTCTGTACGCATCTATTTATTGTTGTCCGTGTACACGTATAGCCGTATCATACAATATATTTGATGAAAATGCAAGCTTATCATTCAAAACACAACCACTGTTAATTTGAGCTGCTTTATATATTTCATACTCCTCAAGTGCATCCATGTATTTACCCTTCTTGCAGTAATGCATAGGCACAAAATTTTTTTCAAAATCGACATACATATGATTACTCATCATCAGGTGTCGGGCAAAATTTGATGTTGTTTTCTGTAGATCCCTCCTAGGGAGATGTTCTTTATAACGTTGTTCGAACGGTCTGCCCGTCTGGCCCAGGTAGAACATATCGCATGAGCTGCAAGTCATCTTATATACGCCGGTTCTTTCTTTATTTGGTACGGTGCTCTTCTGGCTGAGGAACTTCTTAATGCTGTTTTTTGTGCGGAACGTTACATGTACCTGGTGTATCTTAAACTCATTCTTTATAATATTTGGTAAAATATTTGTATAGTCAGCAGATATATATTTCTTAACCAGTAATAAGTCATCACTGGCCAACTTTTTAACCTTCTTCTTTCTGTGTTTGTTAATTAATTTATCTATTAAAGAGCTTTTATAACAGTTTGCCGCTGCTATGTACTTGATGGTGTCAACCTCTCCATTGTAGTCATGTTTACTTAGCGGTATTGTCAACAACCTGTGCACAAAACTATTATACGCTGTCATCTTTTGCGAAACGGGATGATACGAATCAACATGTATTGTAATATCCATTGTTGTGGCTTTTCTAAAGATGTTAAACTGAATTTGTCCTGCGTTTTTTCTAACAGTTAAATCTAAAAAATTCAACTGATTTTCTGCCTCTATCTCAGACGTGAATTTAATTTTTTGGTGTATACTATTTACGTGACTATTTAAGTTTTCTATTTGCCTTCTAGTTCCGTTAAATACCATAAATGTATCATCATCGTATCTGCAGTAAAAAATGATCTTATCTTTGAATAATCTATTATCTATTATGTTTGAATTCTAGAAATAGTTTAGGTAAATATCAGCTAAAAGCCCCGACAAAGGTGAACCCATAGCTATACCGTCATTTTGTATAAAAAAATCGTTATCAAATGTGAAATAGTTCTTTTCAAGGACCAGCATAAGGAGTTTTACAAGTTCATTAATTTCTTGTGTGCCAAGCTGTGTCACCTCATTTAGATTGTTGGTTAAGATTTCAATAGTTTCTTTCACTGGAACATTAGTATATAAATTGGTTATTTCAAAAGAAACAACCTTATACTGCTGGATCATTTTCATTTTTTTAAGTTTTTCAACGAATTCGTAACTGTTCTAAATACTATAATTATTTTTTATCCTAATATTATTTTTAATTATGGTTTCTAACAATTTAGCAGCTTTGTAACCGGAGGCTGTGGTATAATTTATTACTGGCCTGATTGGTGTATTTTCTTTTTGTAATTTGGGTAATCCTGTGAATTTTGGCGCCTTAGCGTTAATAGGTTTTAGGTATGTGCGTGTTTTTTCATCCAACAGTACCCTACATTGATTAATGGCATTATTCAACTCTTTTACATAGGCCTTAGTGGGGTCCCGGTCTAATTTCATAAGATTATTATTACGTTTGAAGTCAAGGACCTTTTGTGTATATTCTTTTTTTTTCTGTATGACCACTAAAGTATTACCTTTGTCTGCCTTACTTATAATTGCATCATTATCTTCTAGTTTATTTTTTATGGTTCTAAGGTTTAAGACATCTTGCTTATATTTGTGTTTTAAAAATTTTTTTGGTATTTATTTTGCTATTATTATTATTTATGCGATTGAGTTTGTTGTTGATAAAAATCCTAGATTCGTTCTGTGCTTGGACACCGTTTAATTTTTTAATTACAGCCTCAGTGTTAGCAACCTCATGGACGATTTCATTATTTGTCTTATTAAATGTTGGTATATTATACTTCAAACTTTACTAAGCGTGTGTAATTCTTGTGTAGTGAAATCTATGTTGGTTGTATTTACCACACGTTCATAAAATACATGTTTACATTCTCTCGGTCTATTTTCATTCTCACACTTACTACGGAATAAGTTTCAATTTTCTTGTTGTGTGTTAATAATTTAGAAAGGACAAATTTTGTGATTGAGGCTTTAACTTTATTCATGATTGTATCTTTAACTGACGGGTGAATTTCGTTTAGTATTTCTAAATGCGCTTTAAAAAGAACTGTATTTAACCTGTTTTTCTTTGCATACAGCTGTCTAATTTCTTGGGTTAACCATGATTTTTCCGCTATTTGCTTTGTCTTGAGTGCAGCCGGTGTTCGTGACACGATATTTATGTGAGCGTATTTTGGTATGATGTTCAGTTTTCTGCACATTTTGGTAAATTTGATGTTAAGTGCAACCTTAATCATTTTTATTCTAGTATTTTTATATTTATAGACAACACTTGCCTGACGGGCTCCAATATAATACATTTTATTGTTTTGTCTCCAAGTCGCGCTCTAATACAAAGGTACAATCTTACCTATTTTTTATTTTCCGTCGTGCGACTTCGTATATTTTATTTATAGCACTACGCGTTTCGGCAACAAGTTGCCATCCTCAGGTGAAACACTCACTCAAAACGAGGTCGTTAAAAAGTAAAATGATTTATTAAAATACTAAAATTTAAAGTTGAAAGTGCACTTTCAACATATATTAGCACACACACGAACATGAGCAGGTCAGTGCTATACACGCGGGCATTATCGGTCGACTAGACTTAGTGCTTATGTAAGAATGTACGCTGATAAAACTCTTTGTTTACCAAACTCTGTACGCATCTATTTATTGTTGTCCATGTACACGTATAGCCGTATCATACAATATATTTGATGAAAATGCAAGCTTATCATTCAAAACACAACCACTGTTAATTTGAGCTGCTTTATATATTTCATACTCCTCGAGTGCATCCATGTATTTACCCTTCTTGCAGTAATGCATAGGCACAAAATTTTTTTCAAAATCGACATACATATGATTACTCATCATCAGGTGTCGGGCAAAATTTGATGTTGTTTTCTGTAGATCCCTCCTAGGGAGATGTTCTTTATAACGTTGTTCGAACGGTCTGCCCGTCTGGCCCAGGTAGAACATATCGCATGAGCTGCAAGTCATCTTATATACGCCGGTTCTTTCTTTATTTGGTACGGTGCTCTTCTGGCTGAGGAACCTCTTAATGCTGTTTTTTGTGCGGAACGTTACATGTACCTGGTGTATCTTAAACTCATTCTTTATAATATTTGGTAAAATATTTGTATAGTCAGCAGATATATATTTCTTAACCAGTAATAAGTCATCACTGGCCAACTTTTTAACCTTCTTCTTTCTGTGTTTGTTAATTAATTTATCTATTAAAGAGCTTTTATAACAGTTTGCCGCTGCTATGTACTTGATGGTGTCAACCTCTCCATTGTAGTCATGTTTACTTAGCGGTATTGTCAACAACCTGTGCACAAAACTATTATACGCTGTCATCTTTTGCGAAACGGGATGATACGAATCAACATGTATTGTAATATCCATTGTTGTGGCTTTTCTAAAGATGTTAAACTGAAGTTGTCCTGCGTTTTTTGTAACAGTTAAATCTAAAAAATTCAACTGATTTTCTGCCTCTATCTCAGACGTGAATTTAATTTTTTGGTGTATACTATTTACGTGACTATTTAAGTTTTCTATTTGCCTTCTAGTTCCGTTAAATACCATAAATGTATCATCATCGTATCTGCAGTAAAAAATGATCTTATCTTTGAATAATCTATTATCTATTATGTTTGAATTCTAGAAATAGTTTAGGTAAATATCAGCTAAAAGCCCCGACAATGGTGAACCCATAGCTATACCGTCATTTTGTATAAAAAAATCGTTATCAAATGTGAAATAGTTCTTTTCAAGGACCAGCATAAGGAGTTTTACAAGTTCATTAATTTCTTGTGTGCCAAGCTGTGTCACCTCATTTAGATTGTTGGTTAAGATTTCAATAGTTTCTTTCACTGGAACATTAGTATATAAATTGGTTATTTCAAAAGAAACAACCTTATACTGCTGGATCATTTTCATTTTTTCAAGTTTTTCAACGAATTCGTAACTGTTCTAAATACTATAATTATTTTTTATCCTAATATTATTTTTAATTATGGTTTCTAACAATTTAGCAGCTTTGTAACCGGGGGCTGTGGTATAATTTATTACTGGCCTGATTGGTGTATTTTCTTTTTGTAATTTGGGTAATCCTGTGAATTTTGGCGCCTTAGCGTTAATAGGTTTTAGGTATGTGCGTGTTTTTTCATCCAACAGTACCCTACATTGATTAATGGCATTATTCAACTATTTTACATAGGCCTTAGTGGGGTCCCGGTCTAATTTCTTAAGATTATTATTACGTTTGAAGTCAAGGACCTTTTGTGTATATTCTTTTTTTTTCTGTATGACCACTAAAGTATTACCTTTGTCTGCCTTACTTATAATTGCATCATTATCTTCTAGTTTATTTTTTATGGTTCTAAGGTTTAAGACATCTTGCTTATATTTGTGTTTTAAAAATTTTTTTGGTATTTATTTTGCTATTATTATTATTTATGCGATTGAGTTTGTTGTTGATAAAAATCCTAGATTCGTTCTGTGCTTGGACACCGTTTAATTTTTTAATTACAGCCTCAGTGTTAACAACCTCATGGACGATTTCATTATTTGTCTTATTAAATGTTGGTATATTATACTTCAAACTTTACTAAGCGTGTGTAATTCTTGTGTAGTGAAATCTATGTTGGTTGTATTTACCACACGTTCATAAAATACATGTTTACATCCTCTCGGTCTATTTTCATTCTCACACTTACTACGGAATAAGTTTCAATTTTCTTGTTGTGTGTTAATAATTTAGAAAGGACAAATTTTGTGATTGAGGCTTTAACTTTATTCATGATTGTATCTTTAACTGACGGGTGAATTTCGTTTAGTATTTCTAAATGCGCTTTAAAAAGAACTGTATTTAACCTGTTTTTCTTTGCATACAGCTGTCTAATTTCTTGGGTTAACCATGATTTTTCCGCTATTTGCTTTGTCTTGAGTGCAGCCGGTGTTCGTGACACGATATTTACGTGAGCGTATTTTGGTATGATGTTCAGTTTTCTGCACATTTTGGTAAATTTGATGTTAAGTGCAACCTTAATCATTTTTATTCTAGTATTTTTATATTTATAGACAACACTTGCCTGACGGGCTCCAATATAATACATTTTATTGTTTTGTCTCCAAGTCGCGCTCTAATACAAAGGTACAATCTTACCTATTTTTTATTTTCCGTCGTGCGACTTCGTATATTTTATTTATAGCACTACGCGTTTCGGCAACAAGTTGCCATCCTCAGGTGAAACACTCACTCAAAACGAGGTCGTTAAAAAGTAAATGATTTATTAAAATACTAAAATTTAAAGTTAAAAGTGCACTTTCAACATATATTAGCACACACACGAACATGAGCATGTCAGTGCTATACACGCGGGCATTATCGGTCGACTAGACTTAGTGCTTATGTAAGAATGTACGCTGATAAAACTCTTTGTTTACCAAACTCTGTACGCATCTATTTATTGTTGTCCGTGTACACGTATAGCCGTATCATACAATATATTTGATGAAAATGCAAGCTTATCATTCAAAACACAACCACTGTTAATTTGAGCTGCTTTATGTATTTCATACTCCTCAAGTGCATCCATGTATTTACCCTTCTTGCAGTAATGCATAGGCACAAAATTTTTTTCAAAATCGACATACATATGATTACTCATCATCAGGTGTCGGGCAAAATTTGATGTTGTTTTCTGTAGATCCCTCCTAGGGAGATGTTCTTTATAACGTTGTTCGAACGGTCTGCCCGTCTGGCCCAGGTAGAACATATCGCATGAGCTGCAAGTCATCTTATATACGCCGGTTCTTTCTTTATTTGGTACGGTGCTCTTCTGGCTGAGGAACTTCTTAATGCTGTTTTTTGTGCGGAACGTTACATGTACCTGGTGTATCTTAAACTCATTCTTTATAATATTTGGTAAAATATTTGTATAGTCAGCAGATATATATTTCTTAACCAGTAATAAGTCATCACTGGCCAACTTTTTAACCTTCTTCTTTCTGTGTTTGTTAATTAATTTATCTATTAAAGAGCTTTTATAACAGTTTGCCGCTGCTATGTACTTGATGGTGTCAACCTCTCCATTGTAGTCATGTTTACTTAGCGGTATTGTCAACAACCTGTGCACAAAACTATTATACGCTGTCATCTTTTGCGAAACGGGATGATACGAATCAACATGTATTGTAATATCCATTGTTGTGGCTTTTCTAAAGATGTTAAACTGAAGTTGTCCTGCGTTTTTTGTAACAGATAAATCTAAAAAATTCAACTGATTTTCTGCCTCTATCTCAGACGTGAATTTAATTTTTTGGTGTATACTATTTACGTGACTATTTAAGTTTTCTATTTGCCTTCTAGTTCCGTTAAATACCATAAATGTATCATCATCGTATCTGCAGTAAAAAATGATCTTATCTTTGAATAATCTATTATCTATTATGTTTGAATTCTAGAAATAGTTTAGGTAAATATCAGCTAAAAGCCCCGACAATGGTGAACCCATAGCTATACCGTCATTTTGTATAAAAAAATCGTTATCAAATGTGAAATAGTTCTTTTCAAGGACCAGCATAAGGAGTTTTACAAGTTCATTAATTTCTTGTGTGCCAAGCTGTGTCACCTCATTTAGATTGTTGGTTAAGATTTCAATAGTTTCTTTCACTGGAACATTAGTATATAAATTGGTTATTTCAAAAGAAACAACCTTATACTGCTGGATCATTTTCATTTTTTTAAGTTTTTCAACGAATTCGTAACTGTTCTAAATACTATAATTATTTTTTATCCTAATATTATTTTTAATTATGGTTTCTAACAATTTAGCAGCTTTGTAACCGGGGGCTGTGGTATAATTTATTACTGGCCTGATTGGTGTATTTTCTTTTTGTAATTTGGGTAATCCTGTGAATTTTGGCGCCTTAGCGTTAATAGGTTTTAGGTATGTGCGTGTTTTTTCATCCAACAGTACCCTACATTGATTAATGGCATTATTCAACTCTTTTACATAGGCCTTAGTGGGGTCCCGGTCTAATTTCTTAAGATTATTATTACGTTTGAAGTCAAGGACCTTTTGTGTATATTCTTTTTTTTCTGTATGACCACTAAAGTATTACCTTTGTCTGCCTTACTTATAATTGCATCATTATCTTCTAGTTTATTTTTTATGGTTCTAAGGTTTAAGACATCTTGCTTATATTTGTGTTTTAAAAATTTTTTTGGTATTTATTTTGCTATTATTATTATTTATGCGATTGAGTTTGTTGTTGATAAAAATCCTAGATTCGTTCTGTGCTTGGACACCGTTTAATTTTTTAATTACAGCCTCAGTGTTAACAACCTCATGGACGATTTCATTATTTGTCTTATTAAATGTTGGTATATAATACTTCAAACCTTTACTAAGCGTGTGTAATTCTTGTGTAGTGAAATCTATGTTGGTTGTATTTACCACACGTTCATAAAATACATGTTTACATTCTCTCGGTCTATTTTCATTCTCACACTTACTACGGAATAAGTTTCAATTTTCTTGTTGTGTGTTAATAATTTAGAAAGGACAAATTTTGTGATTGAGGCTTTAACTTTATTCATGATTGTATCTTTAACTGACGGGTGAATTTCGTTTAGTATTTCTAAATGCGCTTTAAAAAGAACTGTATTTAACCTGTTTTTCTTTGCATACAGCTGTCTAATTTCTTGGGTTAACCATGATTTTTCCGCTATTTGCTTTGTCTTGAGTGCAGCCGGTGTTCGTGACACGATATTTACATGAGCGTATTTTGGTATGATGTTCAGTTTTCTGCACATTTTGGTAAATTTGATGTTAAGTGCAACCTTAATCATTTTTATTCTAGTATTTTTATATTTATAGACAACACTTGCCTGACGGGCTCCAATATAATACATTTTATTGTTTTGTCTCCAAGTCGCGCTCTAATACAAAGGTACAATCTTACCTATTTTTTATTTTCCGTCGTGCGACTTCGTATATTTTATTTATAGCACTACGCGTTTCGGCAACAAGTTGCCATCCTCAGGTGAAACACTCACTCAAAACGAGGTCGTTAAAAAGTAAAATGATTTATTAAAATACTAAAATTTAAAGTTAAAAGTGCACTTTCAACATATATTAGCACACACACGAACATGAGCAGGTCAGTGCTATACACGCGGGCATTATCGGTCGACTAGACTTAGTGCTTATGTAAGAATGTACGCTGATAAAACTCTTTGTTTACCAAACTCTGTACGCATCTTTTTATTGTTGTCCGTGTACACGTATAGCCGTATCATACAATATATTTGATGAAAATGCAAGCTTATCATTCAAAACACAACCACTGTTAATTTGAGCTGCTTTATATATTTCATACTCCTCGAGTGCATCCATGTATTTACCCTTCTTGCAGTAATGCATAGGCACAAAATTTTTTTCAAAATCGACATACATATGATTACTCATCATCAGGTGTCGGGCAAAATTTGATGTTGTTTTCTGTAGATCCCTCCTAGGGAGATGTTCTTTATAACGTTGTTCGAACAGTCTGCCCGTCTGGACCAGGTAGAACATATCGCATGAGCTGCAAGTCATCTTATATACGCCGGTTCTTTCTTTATTTGGTACGGTGCTCTTCTGGCTGAGGAACTTCTTAATGCTGTTTTTTGTGCGGAACGTTACATGTACCTGGTGTATCTTAAACTCATTCTTTATAATATTTGGTAAAATATTTGTATAGTCAGCAGATATATATTTCTTAACCAGTAATAAGTCATCACTGGCCAACTTTTTAACCTTCTTCTTTCTGTGTTTGTTAATTAATTTATCTATTAAAGAGCTTTTATAACAGTTTGCCGCTGCTATGTACTTGATGGTGTCAACCTCTCCATTGTAGTCATGTTTACTTAGCGGTATTGTCAACAACCTGTGCACAAAACTATTATACGCTGTCATCTTTTGCGAAACGGGATGATACGAATCAACATGTATTGTAATATCCATTGTTGTGGCTTTTCTAAAGATGTTAAACTGAATTTGTCCTGCGTTTTTTCTAACAGTTAAATCTAAAAAATTCAACTGATTTTCTGCCTCTATCTCAGACGTGAATTTAATTTTTTGGTGTATACTATTTACGTGACTATTTAAGTTTTCTATTTGCCTTCTAGTTCCGTTAAATACCATAAATGTATCATCATCGTATCTGCAGTAAAAAATGATCTTATCTTTGAATAATCTATTATCTATTATGTTTGAATTCTAGAAATAGTTTAGGTAAATATCAGCTAAAAGCCCCGACAAAGGTGAACCCATAGCTATACCGTCATTTTGTATAAAAAAATCGTTATCAAATGTGAAATAGTTCTTTTCAAGGACCAGCATAAGGAGTTTTACAAGTTCATTAATTTCTTGTGTGCCAAGCTGTGTCACCTCATTTAGATTGTTGGTTAAGATTTCAATAGTTTCTTTCACTGGAACATTAGTATATAAATTGGTTATTTCAAAAGAAACAACCTTATACTGCTGGATCATTTTCATTTTTTTAAGTTTTTCAACGAATTCGTAACTGTTCTAAATACTATAATTATTTTTTATCCTAATATTATTTTTAATTATGGTTTCTAACAATTTAGCAGCTTTGTAACCGGAGGCTGTGGTATAATTTATTACTGGCCTGATTGGTGTATTTTCTTTTTGTAATTTGGGTAATCCTGTGAATTTTGGCGCCTTAGCGTTAATAGGTTTTAGGTATGTGCGTGTTTTTTCATCCAACAGTACCCTACATTGATTAATGGCATTATTCAACTCTTTTACATAGGCCTTAGTGGGGTCCCGGTCTAATTTCATAAGATTATTATTACGTTTGAAGTCAAGGACCTTTTGTGTATATTCTTTTTTTTTCTGTATGACCACTAAAGTATTACCTTTGTCTGCCTTACTTATAATTGCATCATTATCTTCTAGTTTATTTTTTATGGTTCTAAGGTTTAAGACATCTTGCTTATATTTGTGTTTTAAAAATTTTTTTGGTATTTATTTTGCTATTATTATTATTTATGCGATTGAGTTTGTTGTTGATAAAAATCCTAGATTCGTTCTGTGCTTGGACACCGTTTAATTTTTTAATTACAGCCTCAGTGTTAGCAACCTCATGGACGATTTCATTATTTGTCTTATTAAATGTTGGTATATTATACGTCAAACTTTACTAAGCGTGTGTAATTCTTGTGTAGTGAAATCTATGTTGGTTGTATTTACCACACGTTCATAAAATACATGTTTACATTCTCTCGGTCTATTTTCATTCTCACACTTACTACGGAATAAGTTTCAATTTTCTTGTTGTGTGTTAATAATTTAGAAAGGACAAATTTTGTGATTGAGGCTTTAACTTTATTCATGATTGTATCTGTAACTGACGGGTGAATTTCGTTTAGTATTTCTAAATGCGCTTTAAAAAGAACTGTATTTAACCTGTTTTTCTTTGCATACAGCTGTCTAATTTCTTGGGTTAACCATGATTTTTCCGCTATTTGCTTTGTCTTGAGTGCAGCCGGTGTTCGTGACACGATATTTATGTGAGCGTATTTTGGTATGATGTTCAGTTTTCTGCACATTTTGGTAAATTTGATGTTAAGTGCAACCTTAATCATTTTTATTCTAGTATTTTTATATTTATAGACAACACTTGCCTGACGGGCTCCAATATAATACATTTTATTGTTTTGTCTCCAAGTCGCGCTCTAATACAAAGGTACAATCTTACCTATTTTTTATTTTCCGTCGTGCGACTTCGTATATTTTATTTATAGCACTACGCGTTTCGGCAACAAGTTGCCATCCTCAGGTGAAACACTCACTCAAAACGAGGTCGTTAAAAAGTAAAATGATTTATTAAAATACTAAAATTTAAAGTTGAAAGTGCACTTTCAACATATATTAGCACACACACGAACATGAGCAGGTCAGTGCTATACACGCGGGCATTATCGGTCGACTAGACTTAGTGCTTATGTAAGAATGTACGCTGATAAAACTCTTTGTTTACCAAACTCTGTACGCATCTATTTATTGTTGTCCGTGTACACGTATAGCCGTATCATACAATATATTTGATGAAAATGTAAGCTTATCATTCAAAACACAACCACTGTTAATTTGAGCTGCTTTATATATTTCATACTCCTCGAGTGCATCCATGTATTTACCCTTCTTGCAGTAATGCATAGGCACAAAATTTTTTTCAAAATCGACATACATATGATTACTCATCATCAGGTGTCGGGCAAAATTTGATGTTGTTTTCTGTAGATCCCTCCTAGGGAGATGTTCTTTATAACGTTGTTCAAACGGTCTGCCCGTCTGGCCCAGGTAGAACATATCGCATGAGCTGCAAGTCATCTTATATACGCCGGTTCTTTCTTTATTTGGTACGGTGCTCTTCTGGCTGAGGAACTTCTTAATGCTGTTTTTTGTGCGGAACGTTACATGTACCTGGTGTATTTTAAACTCATTCTTTATAATATTTGGTAAAATATATGTATAGTCAGCAGATATATATTTCTTAACCAGTAATAAGTCATCACTGGCCAACTTTTTAACCTTCTTCTTTCTGTGTTTGTTAATTAATTTATCTATTAAAGAGCTTTTATAACAGTTTGCCGCTGCTATGTACTTGATGGTGTCAACCTCTGCATTGTAGTCATGTTTACTTAGCGGTATTGTCAACAACCTGTGCACAAAACTATTATACGCTGTCATCTTTTGCGAAACGGGATGATACGAATCAACATGTATTGTAATATCCATTGTTGTGGCTTTTCTAAAGATGTTAAACTGAAGTTGTCCTGCGTTTTTTATAACAGTTAAATCTAAAATTTCAACTGATTTTCTGCCTCTATCTCAGACGTGAATTTAATTTTTTGGTGTATACTATTTACGTGACTATTTAAGTTTTCTATTTGCCTTCTAGTTCCGTTAAATACCATAAATGTATCATCATCGTATCTGCAGTAAAAAATGATCTTATCTTTGAATAATCTATTATCTATTATGTTTGAATTCTAGAAATAGTTTAGGTAAATATCAGCTAAAAGCCCCGACAATGGTGAACCCATAGCTATACCGTCATTTTGTATAAAAAAATCGTTATCAAATGTGAAATAGTTCTTTTCAAGGACCAGCATAAGGAGTTTTACAAGTTCATTAATTTCTTGTGTGCCAAGCTGTGTCACCTCATTTAGATTGTTGGTTAAGATTTCAATAGTTTCTTTCACTGGAACATTAGTATATAAATTGGTTATTTCAAAAGAAACAACCTTATACTGCTGGATCATTTTCATTTTTTTAAGTTTTTCAACGAATTCGTAACTGTTCTAAATACTATAATTATTTTTTATCCTAATATTATTTTTAATTATGGTTTCTAACAATTTAGCAGCTTTGTAACCGGAGGCTGTGGTATAATTTATTACTGGCCTGATTGGTGTATTTTCTTTTTGTAATTTGGGTAATCCTGTGAATTTTGGCGCCTTAGCGTTAATAGGTTTTAGGTATGTGCGTGTTTTTTCATCCAACAGTACCCTACATTGATTAATGGCATTATTCAACTCTTTTACATAGGCCTTAGTGGGGTCCCGGTCTAATTTCTTAAGATTATTATTACGTTTGAAGTCAAGGACCTTTTGTGTATATTCTTTTTTTTTCTGTATGACCACTAAAGTATTACCTTTGTCTGCTTTACTTATAATTGCATCATTATCTTCTAGTTTATTTTTTATGGTTCTAAGGTTTAAGACATCTTGCTTATATTTGTGTTTTAAAAATTTTTTTGGTATTTATTTTGCTATTATTATTATTTATGCGATTGAGTTTGTTGTTGATAAAAATCATAGATTCATTCTGTGCTTGGACACCGTTTAATTTTTTAATTACAGCCTCAGTGTTAACAACCTCATGGACGATTTCATTATTTGTCTTATTAAATGTTGGTATATTATACTTCAAACTTTACTAAGCATGTGTAATTCTTGTGTAGTGAAATCTATGTTGGTTGTATGTATACTTACGTTTATTTTGATTTTATAGATACGATATATTATATCTCACAAATGTGGTTATGTATACAAAAACTAAGACGCCATCTTTTACTACCTAAGTCATGGGCCAAAAGTACGTTACGCGAAGTCATAGGAAACGGAAATTGCTTGAAATAACAAAACAGCTGTTCTAATTGTTACCAATGAAATACCCCTTTTTATTCTTTACTTTGTTACATAACATTTTTAAAACCAACTGTAACCCTTCCAAAAACATAATGTGTAATAATAACTTTGATTAAGTTTAATGATTAAATGATTATACAATAATAACATGTATATATTTATATTTATATAGTGGTGCTCAACCCAGCACTTAGAATAATTACGCACGCACACAACCACTCACCCTTTCATTATCATGGTACAACTTATTTAAATTTTGGAGCTCCTTAAATTTAGATTGAAATTTTGAATAATTTGTTAAATGATTGATTTCTACAATAACATATATTGGGAAATAAAGGATTCAAAATATATAAGGAACGCTCTCACCAATTTCCGTGTTGGCTTCCTGGTTGTTATAGTTGCGGTAAAACTTCGCGTACGTTACCGCGAGTTTTACGCATACACGTTACGGTCACATTTCGTTGACGCACTGTATTTACTCTGTTTATTAACCACCTACAGTGGTCTAAAAAGTTAAAATTCACTCGTAAGTGAATGGGCGGCCGGCCGGCTCAAATCAGAGCTGCAGATGAAATGACGGCAATTTCTGGTTGAAATCTGCGGAAGTGGGGCGTATTGACGTCACATTCCTTTGTCTAACGTGTTGACATCGCAGTTTGGTTGCTGTCAACACATTCTCCGCCTCTGACGTAACGAAGGCTTGGCTCTGCTTATCTCAATAACTGCACACTGTTTTTGTGATGTGACACCGTTTTTTGTCATGAATTAGTTCAAATCCTGGCAAATACTGTAATATAGTCCACTCACTGTAAATTCGATATCGGGTGTTTGAGATTGGGTTGGGTATGTCAAAAAATAGGAAAATACAATATTTATGATCTCGTTACCATATTTTATGTAATTATACAATGTACCATGATTGTACCATCACAAAACCCCCTCAATGAAAGATGGTGTGACGAAGCACACAAACTTTCATTGACCCTTTCATACTTCCTAAAGGGATCAGTCAGGACAAGTCGCCACAACCCCCTTACAATTTTATATAAAAAATAACAATAACTCACCCTTGGTCTGGTGATAATGACTGTACCTTCATGACCTTACTGGACTTCTCCTGCGAGATCCCAACACCATAAGGCCACTTAGGCTCTTAACGCCCCTGCTCTGACGCGTTGGTCAGCTCAGGACCGCTGTCACACCCCAAACACTGAAACAATTTATAAAAAATATTAATATAGTGGCTTATTGAATCATTCCATCCTCAACTGATCTGGTTCCCCTTAGCTAAGTGCTGGTTTGTGCCAATAAGCACTGGGTTGGCTTACTATTTATAAAATTATAAATTATATTAAATAAAATTAGAAAGTATAAAAATTATAAAAATAATAAATCTCAAGGATTAAAAAGAATACCTTGCCTGCATATTACAAACCCTAGCTTGAATAATAGTTTCGATTCCTATCGATAATAATTATCTTCGTTCTATAATTACTATAATTGTAACATAAGCACAAAATTATAAAAAATTGAATAAAATATATTTGAAAATATAAAATATATATAATATAAAATATAATTATCTATCTCCCAAACTTGGAGAAAAACAAATCAAGAAATTTAATGAATCGATTTATTTACTTATAACTTTTAAAATAAACTTTTATTATGATTATTAGTATTATTATTATTATTATTAACAGTTAATCATCTGGCTGATAAATATTATTAACAGCGCCATTTAAAATTTTTTCTCTTCCTACACATATTATAAAATCATGTTAAAAAGTTTTCAAATAAATACATAATACATTAATAATTAACACTGATATATTAATAATACAGTTAATACATTTTAAATACTCAATCATATTTAATCATATCTTAATAAATAATTAAGATATATCAAAATTGAAATATCATTTAAAAAAAATGTTAATTTTTTCATTAGTTACATTAATAAATTTGTAGACACTTTCCAAGTCCAAAACATCACTTTTCTAACACTCCAGGAAAACAATGGATCTTCTGATATACTTAGTTACATAAAAAAAATATACAACTCCTTAATGAGTTAACCTCTTAAGTTACACAAATTTCAACTTTTCTATTCTATAAAATTTTAGAATAAAACAAGATTCAAGGGATCAATGCCAAAATATAGATTTTTTTTTTTTTTTTTTTTAATCCCAAGAATTAGGGGTCCCCCTCCCCGTTCAATAATAAGATTAAATAATAACTATCTCTCCATTTCCATTGTCCTGTAATACCTCACTTAACTTTGCGGTTAGGTAGGCGTAGTTCCTCTGAAATTTCCTATAAAAGTTGCACAGCCCAAGAAAACTCTGAAGTTGTTTGATGTTTCGCGGTTCAGGGAAACGCATAATAGATTCGACCTTGTCCGGGTTTGCGGAAATTCCTTCCGATGTAATAATGAATCCTAAAAAATTAATCTTCGTTTGTAGAAATTTGGACTTATCCCAATTTACGGTTAATCCTCCCACTTCTAATTTTCCTAAAACATATTTTAAATGTTCTAAATGGTCTTCAAATGTACGTGAAGCTATTAAAATATCATCTACATAAACTGTGAGAAAATCTAAATCTTTTGGTCTCAAAATTCTATCCAAACATTTAATGAAACTAGCTACGCTGGTATTTAGCCCAAATGGTAGTCGCTTAAACTGATAATTTTTTCCGTTAAACAAAAATGCTGTGTATTGCCTACTTACCTCTGCTAAAGGTACCTGCCAATATCCAGCAGTCAGATCTAAGGACGTCATAAATCTTACGCCACTAAACTTTTGAAAGATCTCATTTATAGATTCTGGTGATTCTCGGTCTGGTATAATAATTTGGTTAATTTTCCTTGCGTCTAGGCATAATCTTACTCCTCCTTCCTTCTTGATTACCACCACTAACGGATTTGAGTAGTGAGACACTGACCTCTCTATGATACCATTATCTAACATCTTGTCCAACTCTTCTTGCACCGCTCGTCTTTTAGAGTAAGGCACTGGATAGCTCCGCTGCATGAATGGTGTGTGTTCCTTTATCTGTAACATACATTCATAATTTTTTGCCCTTCCTGGAATATCGGCAAACACTCCCTTAAACTGCTCTATTACCTGCCATAACGCTCTACGTTGGCCACTCCTTATCACCTCACCCCCACTACAGAATTCATCCGCCCTTATCTCCCATACTTCATTATTAATATTACTCATTTCATTATCAACATCTTCTAAATACTCACCCTCTATACAAAAATTTACTTTAGTATCTAAGTGATTCTCAACTACTTGTTTCTGTAACAATTTCACACCAGTTGTTCTAACTTTATTTATCACGTTTTCAAAATTAATCTTCACAGACCGCTCACCCCCATCTAACTCCAAAATTTTTTCTTTAAAATTTATTACAGCTTTATTTCTTTGTAAAAAATCATTTCCCAAAATGATATCCAAACTTAACCCCTTGACTACCAAAAATGTATTATCAAAATTCATATCTCCAATTGAGAAACTTAAATGTATCTGTTTTGTCACCCTTTTACTACGTACCCCCGTGACTCCTATTACTGTAACCCCTGCTACGGGTAAAACTGGAATATTCTTATTCAATTCTTTCAATTCACTTAAAATGTTCTCGGCTATTACTGAAATTTCGCTCCCTGTATCGACAAGTGTTTTAAAGTTTTTATTATCTATTGTTACCTGTATTTCCTTGAGTCCAGCTCTCACCTCCAATGTCGTGTTACACTCCTCCTCCAATAAATCTGCAACGATGTCTGTTTTTATAACGTTGGATTTTAAGTTCTCGATGGGTCGGACCTCATGAGTTTCCCTGAACAGTGGTCGGGTCCTACTTACCACTGTTGACTTCAGTTTTCCGGCTGTGTCCTATTATGACTTGTTGATGGCACAGGGTGTCCGCGTGTTGGTCCCTGATGGTGGTACGGTGCTCCTCTGTTACTCGGGGCTCCTCTGTTCGCAGGTATGAATTGCTTTACTTGGTTATTTCTTGGTGCTTTACAGAAATAACAATGCTGCATGTGACCCCGATTCTCCTTCCTGCAACTAGAACAACTCCAACCGCCTGGTGTCGGTAAATCATTTCTAACATTATATTTATTGCCAGTATGATTAAAATAAGGCCTTGGTCGATTAAACTCATTGTTATTATTGTTATGGTTATACATATTTGGTTGTATAGGGCGTCTACCCATTTCACGATCATTTATACTTTGTAGTATATCTAATACCCTTTCCAGTTCATCAAGATTTTCTATCTCTTTAGTCATCAAAGTGACTTGCACTTCTCTAGGTAAGTGCTTACTAACATACCTAACAAATGACTTAAATGGTATTGGAGGCTCTAAATATTTAGCTTCGTTGTACAATCTTGTTACATAAATAGTAATGTTATTATTACTAACGTTACGTCCCATGAAATTACCCGTTCCCATAATACGGCTTCTTAAAGTCTCCTGCTCTTCTTCTGTCCAATATTTACCCTTAAAAGCTTTCTCAAAAGTATTATAACAATCCCATTCTAACCTATGAGCTTCAGCCCATATGACTGAGTTACCCTTGAAACATTTAATAATTTTATTTAATTTCACTTCCCAGCTACTACTACTAAAATGATTATAATCCCTAGTCTGATTAAGGAATCGCATGGGATGTATTACTCTGTTTTCATGGCTAAAATTCTCTAGTTCTATTTCATTATAGAAATCTCTAGTTACTACTACTCTATCAGTTATGCTTGAAACATTTTTATTTATTTCTCCCCGTAATTCGTTTTTTACAGTGGTCAAATTATTTGCAATCATATCATATTTATCATGCACATCCATACTATTTTGTACAGTTAAGTCATCAATTTCTTTAATCTTACTTTGTAACAAATTAAATCTACTCTTGGTATTTTTCTCATGTTCAGTCATAGTACTAT
Source organism: Magicicada septendecula (assembly GCA_034769895.1). NCBI lineage: Eukaryota > Metazoa > Arthropoda > Insecta > Hemiptera > Cicadidae > Magicicada > Magicicada septendecula. Next base: position 142,038,857 of record CM068376.1, on the reverse strand, counting down.
CTATAGCTTCTAAATTTTTAGTAATATCTATCACGTTTATTTCAATGTTTTCTAAATGATTTTGCAACACATTGGTTTTAACTTCTACTTGACTTTCTACAAAATGTAAACATTTCTGTTGTATTTCTGTACTTGTTGACTGTAATTTACTTTTAATCGTGTTATTTACTGTGTCTTGTACTAGATCAATTTTAGTGTCTAAATCACTAATGGTACTATTGAACTTGTCATCAACAATGGCTAGTGTCTTTTTCTGAATGTTATCACAACGTGTTTCTACTATATTAATTCGTTCTTCTAAGTGAAAATTGTGACCTTTTAACTCTCTGAATTTAATATCAAAATTATCGAATTTGTCATTCAAATGTGTGAATTTAATATCCGTATCGCTTTTCTGTTCGTCTAGTTTTTTATCTAGTTTTAATAACAATTGTATCATTGCATTACTTTCATCTGATTTACTGTCTAAATTAGTTGAAATGGATGTATTGACTTTCGTTATTTCTACAGATACAGGCGTATGCACCTCGTCAATCTGACTAGTTTGAGGTGTTTGTACATCCATCTCGCCAGTCAAATTTACATTAGTTGTACCTATTTCTAACGTAATATTGTCATTAGTACTCATTTTGACAATTGTGTAATGCACGCATGCATACAATTGTATTACCTAATTGTGGGGTTATGTTTACTAGTTATAAAATTTTGTCTGTTACCTCAAGCAATTTTTTCCCGTGTTCTTTCTAGGCGTATCCCATGTAATAATATACATACATAATATTACATAAGGTCCCTGTTCGTATAGGCGACACCTGTATACTTACGTTTATTTTGATTTTATAGATACGATATATTATATCTCACAAATGTGGTTATGTATACAAAAACTAAGACGCCATCTTTTACTACCTAAGTCATGGGCCAAAACTTCGTTACGCGAAGTCATAGGAAACGGAAATTGCTTGAAATAACAAAACAGCTGTTCTAATTGTTACCAATGAAATACCCCTTTTTATTCTTTACTTTGTTACATAACATTTTTAAAACCAACTGTAACCCTTCCAAAAACATAATGTGTAATAATAACTTTGATTAAGTTTAATGATTAAATGATTATACAATAATAACATGTATATATTTATATTTATATAGTGGTGCTCAACCCAGCACTTAGAATAATTACGCACGCACACAACCACTCACCCTTTCATTATCATGGTACAACTTATTTAAATTTTGGAGCTCCTTAAATTTAGATTGAAATTTTGAATAATTTGTTAAATGATTGATTTCTACAATAACATATATTGGGAAATAAAGGATTCAAAATATATAAGGAACGCTCTCACCAATTTCCGTGTTGGCTTCCTGGTTGTTATAGTTGCGGTAAAACTTCGCGTACGTTACCGCGAGTTTTACGCATAAACGTTACGGTCACATTTCGTTGACGCACTGTATTTACTCTGTTTATTAACCACCTACAGTGGTCTAAAAAGTTAAAATTCACTCGTAAGTGAATGGGCGGCCGGCCGGCTCAAATCAGAGCAGCAGATGAAATGACGGCAATTTCTGGTTGAAATCTGCGGAAGTGGGGCGTATTGACGTCACATTCCTTTGTCTAACGTGTTGACATCGCAGTTTGGTTGCTGTCAACACATTCTCCGCCTCTGACGTAACGAAGGCTTGGCTCTGCTTATCTCAATAACTGCACACTGTTTTTGTGATGTGACACCGTTTTTTGTCATGAATTAGTTCAAACCCTGGCAAATACTGTAATATAGTCCACTCACTGTAAATTCGATATCGGGTGTTTGAGATTGGGTTGGGTATGTCAAAAAATAGGAAAATACAATATTTATGATCTCGTTAAGATATTTTATGTAATTATACAATGTACCATGATTGTACCATCACATGTATTTACCACACGTTCATAAAATACATGTTTACATTCTCTCGGTCTATTTTCATTCTCACACTTACTACGGAATAAGTTTCAATTTTCTTGTTGTGTGTTAATAATTTAGAAAGGACAAATTTTGTGATTGAGGCTTTAACTTTATTCATGATTGTATCTTTAACTGACGGGTGAATTTCGTTTAGTATTTCTAAATGCGCTTTAAAAAGAACTGTATTTAACCTGTTTTTCTTTGCATACAGCTGTTTAATTTCTTGGGTTAACCATGATTTTTCCGCTATTTGCTTTGTCTTGAGTGCAGCCGGTGTTCGTGACACGATATTTACGTGAGCGTATTTTGGTATGATGTTCAGTTTTCTGCACACTTTGGTAAATTTGATGTTAAGTGCAACCTTAATCATTTTTATTCTAGTATTTTTATATTTATAGACAACACTTGCCTGACGGGCTCCAATATAATACATTTTATTGTTTTGTCTCCAAGTCGCGCCCTAATACAAAGGTACAATCTTACCTATTTTTTATTTTCCGTCGTGCGACTTCGTATATTTTATTTATAGCACTACGCGTTTCGGCAACAAGTTGCCATCCTCAGGTGAAACACTCACTCAAAACGAGGTCGTTAAAAAGTAAAATGATTTATTAAAATACTAAAATTTAAAGTTAAAAGTGCACTTTCAACATATATTAGCACACACACGAACATGAGCAGGTCAGTGCTATACACGCGGGCATTATCGGTCGACTAGACTTAGTGCTTATGTAAGAATGTACGCTGATAAAACTCTTTGTTTACCAAACTCTGTACGCATCTATTTATTGTTGTCCGTGTACACGTATAGCCGTATCATACAATATATTTGATGAAAATGCAAGCTTATCATTCAAAACACAACCACTGTTAATTTGAGCTGCTTTATATATTTCATACTCCTTGAGTGCATCCATGTATTTACCCTTCTTGCAGTAATGCATAGGCACAAAATTTTTTTCAAAATCGACATACATATGATTACTCATCATCAGGTGTCGGGCAAAATTTGATGTTGTTTTCTGTAGATCCCTCCTAGGGAGATGTTCTTTATAACGTTGTTCGAACGGTCTGCCCGTCTGGCCCAGGTAGAACATATCGCATGAGCTGCAAGTCATCTTATATACGCCGGTTCTTTCTTTATTTGGTACGGTGCTCTTCTGGCTGAGGAACTTCTTAATGCTGTTTTTTGTGCGGAACGTTACATGTACCTGGTGTATCTTAAACTCATTCTTTATAATATTTGGTAAAATATTTGTATAGTCAGCAGATATATATTTCTTAACCAGTAATAAGTCATCACTGGCCAACTTTTTAACCTTCTTCTTTCTGTGTTTGTTAATTAATTTATCTATTAAAGAGCTTTTATAACAGTTTGCCGCTGCTATGTACTTGATGGTGTCAACCTCTCCATTGTAGTCATGTTTACTTAGCGGTATTGTCAACAACCTGTGCACAAAACTATTATACGCTGTCATCTTTTGCGAAACGGGATGATACGAATCAACATGTATTGTAATATCCATTGTTGTGGCTTTTCTAAAGATGTTAAACTGAAGTTGTCCTGCGTTTTTTGTAACAGTTAAATCTAAAAAATTCAACTGATTTTCTGCCTCTATCTCAGACGTGAATTTAATTTTTTGGTGTATACTATTTACGTGACTATTTAAGTTTTCTATTTGCCTTCTAGTTCCGTTAAATACCATAAATGTATCATCATCGTATCTGCAGTAAAAAATGATCTTATCTTTGAATAATCTATTATCTATTATGTTTGAATTCTAGAAATAGTTTAGGTAAATATCAGCTAAAAGCCCCGACAATGGTGAACCCATAGCTATACCGTCATTTTGTATAAAAAAATCGTTATCAAATGTGAAATAGTTCTTTTCAAGGACCAGCATAAGGAGTTTTACAAGTTCATTAATTTCTTGTGTGCCAAGCTGTGTCACCTCATTTAGATTGTTGGTTAAGATTTCAATAGTTTCTTTCACTGGAACATTAGTATATAAATTGGTTATTTCAAAAGAAACAACCTTATACTGCTGGATCATTTTCATTTTTTTAAGTTTTTCAACGAATTCGTAACTGTTCTAAATACTATAATTATTTTTTATCCTAATATTATTTTTAATTATGGTTTCTAACAATTTAGCAGCTTTGTAACCGGAGGCTGTGGTATAATTTATTACTGGCCTGATTGGTGTATTTTCTTTTTGTAATTTGGGTAATCCTGTGAATTTTGGCGCCTTAGCGTTAATAGGTTTTAGGTATGTGCGTGTTTTTTCATCCAACAGTACCCTACATTGATTAATGGCATTATTCAACTCTTTTACATAGGCCTTAGTGGGGTCCCGGTCTAATTTCATAAGATTATTATTACGTTTGAAGTCAAGGACCTTTTGTGTATATTCTTTTTTTTTCTGTATGACCACTAAAGTATTACCTTTGTCTGCCTTACTTATAATTGCATCATTATCTTCTAGTTTATTTTTTATGGTTCTAAGGTTTAAGACATCTTGCTTATATTTGTGTTTTAAAAATTTTTTTGGTATTTATTTTGCTATTATTATTATTTATGCGATTGAGTTTGTTGTTGATAAAAATCCTAGATTCGTTCTGTGCTTGGACACCGTTTAATTTTTTAATTACAGCCTCAGTGTTAGCAACCTCATGGACGATTTCATTATTTGTCTTATTAAATGTTGGTATATTATACTTCAAACTTTACTAAGCGTGTGTAATTCTTGTGTAGTGAAATCTATGTTGGTTGTATTTACCACACGTTCATAAAATACATGTTTACATTCTCTCGGTCTATTTTCATTCTCACACTTACTACGGAATAAGTTTCAATTTTCTTGTTGTGTGTTAATAATTTAGAAAGGACAAATTTTGTGATTGAGGCTTTAACTTTATTCATGATTGTATCTTTAACTGACGGGTGAATTTCGTTTAGTATTTCTAAATGCGCTTTAAAAAGAACTGTATTTAACCTGTTTTTCTTTGCATACAGCTGTCTAATTTCTTGGGTTAACCATGATTTTTCCGCTATTTGCTTTGTCTTGAGTGCAGCCGGTGTTCGTGACACGATATTTATGTGAGCGTATTTTGGTATGATGTTCAGTTTTCTGCACATTTTGGTAAATTTGATGTTAAGTGCAACCTTAATCATTTTTATTCTAGTATTTTTATATTTATAGACAACACTTGCCTGACGGGCTCCAATATAATACATTTTATTGTTTTGTCTCCAAGTCGCGCTCTAATACAAAGGTACAATCTTACCTATTTTTTATTTTCCGTCGTGCGACTTCGTATATTTTATTTATAGCACTACGCGTTTCGGCAACAAGTTGCCATCCTCAGGTGAAACACTCACTCAAAACGAGGTCGTTAAAAAGTAAAATGATTTATTAAAATACTAAAATTTAAAGTTGAAAGTGCACTTTCAACATATATTAGCACACACACGAACATGAGCAGGTCAGTGCTATACACGCGGGCATTATCGGTCGACTAGACTTAGTGCTTATGTAAGAATGTACGCTGATAAAACTCTTTGTTTACCAAACTCTGTACGCATCTATTTATTGTTGTCCATGTACACGTATAGCCGTATCATACAATATATTTGATGAAAATGCAAGCTTATCATTCAAAACACAACCACTGTTAATTTGAGCTGCTTTATATATTTCATACTCCTCGAGTGCATCCATGTATTTACCCTTCTTGCAGTAATGCATAGGCACAAAATTTTTTTCAAAATCGACATACATATGATTACTCATCATCAGGTGTCGGGCAAAATTTGATGTTGTTTTCTGTAGATCCCTCCTAGGGAGATGTTCTTTATAACGTTGTTCGAACGGTCTGCCCGTCTGGCCCAGGTAGAACATATCGCATGAGCTGCAAGTCATCTTATATACGCCGGTTCTTTCTTTATTTGGTACGGTGCTCTTCTGGCTGAGGAACCTCTTAATGCTGTTTTTTGTGCGGAACGTTACATGTACCTGGTGTATCTTAAACTCATTCTTTATAATATTTGGTAAAATATTTGTATAGTCAGCAGATATATATTTCTTAACCAGTAATAAGTCATCACTGGCCAACTTTTTAACCTTCTTCTTTCTGTGTTTGTTAATTAATTTATCTATTAAAGAGCTTTTATAACAGTTTGCCGCTGCTATGTACTTGATGGTGTCAACCTCTCCATTGTAGTCATGTTTACTTAGCGGTATTGTCAACAACCTGTGCACAAAACTATTATACGCTGTCATCTTTTGCGAAACGGGATGATACGAATCAACATGTATTGTAATATCCATTGTTGTGGCTTTTCTAAAGATGTTAAACTGAAGTTGTCCTGCGTTTTTTGTAACAGTTAAATCTAAAAAATTCAACTGATTTTCTGCCTCTATCTCAGACGTGAATTTAATTTTTTGGTGTATACTATTTACGTGACTATTTAAGTTTTCTATTTGCCTTCTAGTTCCGTTAAATACCATAAATGTATCATCATCGTATCTGCAGTAAAAAATGATCTTATCTTTGAATAATCTATTATCTATTATGTTTGAATTCTAGAAATAGTTTAGGTAAATATCAGCTAAAAGCCCCGACAATGGTGAACCCATAGCTATACCGTCATTTTGTATAAAAAAATCGTTATCAAATGTGAAATAGTTCTTTTCAAGGACCAGCATAAGGAGTTTTACAAGTTCATTAATTTCTTGTGTGCCAAGCTGTGTCACCTCATTTAGATTGTTGGTTAAGATTTCAATAGTTTCTTTCACTGGAACATTAGTATATAAATTGGTTATTTCAAAAGAAACAACCTTATACTGCTGGATCATTTTCATTTTTTCAAGTTTTTCAACGAATTCGTAACTGTTCTAAATACTATAATTATTTTTTATCCTAATATTATTTTTAATTATGGTTTCTAACAATTTAGCAGCTTTGTAACCGGGGGCTGTGGTATAATTTATTACTGGCCTGATTGGTGTATTTTCTTTTTATAATTTGGGTAATCATGTGAATTTTGGCGCCTTAGCGTTAATAGGTTTTAGGTATGTGCGTGTTTTTTCATCCAACAGTACCCTACATTGATTAATGGCATTATTCAACTATTTTACATAGGCCTTAGTGGGGTCCCGGTCTAATTTCTTAAGATTATTATTACGTTTGAAGTCAAGGACCTTTTGTGTATATTCTTTTTTTTTCTGTATGACCACTAAAGTATTACCTTTGTCTGCCTTACTTATAATTGCATCATTATCTTCTAGTTTATTTTTTATGGTTCTAAGGTTTAAGACATCTTGCTTATATTTGTGTTTTAAAAATTTTTTTGGTATTTATTTTGCTATTATTATTATTTATGCGATTGAGTTTGTTGTTGATAAAAATCCTAGATTCGTTCTGTGCTTGGACACCGTTTAATTTTTTAATTACAGCCTCAGTGTTAACAACCTCATGGACGATTTCATTATTTGTCTTATTAAATGTTGGTATATTATACTTCAAACTTTACTAAGCGTGTGTAATTCTTGTGTAGTGAAATCTATGTTGGTTGTATTTACCACACGTTCATAAAATACATGTTTACATCCTCTCGGTCTATTTTCATTCTCACACTTACTACGGAATAAGTTTCAATTTTCTTGTTGTGTGTTAATAATTTAGAAAGGACAAATTTTGTGATTGAGGCTTTAACTTTATTCATGATTGTATCTTTAACTGACGGGTGAATTTCGTTTAGTATTTCTAAATGCGCTTTAAAAAGAACTGTATTTAACCTGTTTTTCTTTGCATACAGCTGTCTAATTTCTTGGGTTAACCATGATTTTTCCGCTATTTGCTTTGTCTTGAGTGCAGCCGGTGTTCGTGACACGATATTTACATGAGCGTATTTTGGTATGATGTTCAGTTTTCTGCACATTTTGGTAAATTTGATGTTAAGTGCAACCTTAATCATTTTTATTCTAGTATTTTTATATTTATAGACAACACTTGCCTGACGGGCTCCAATATAATACATTTTATTGTTTTGTCTCCAAGTCGCGCTCTAATACAAAGGTACAATCTTACCTATTTTTTATTTTCCGTCGTGCGACTTCGTATATTTTATTTATAGCACTACGCGTTTCGGCAACAAGTTGCCATCCTCAGGTGAAACACTCACTCAAAACGAGGTCGTTAAAAAGTAAATGATTTATTAAAATACTAAAATTTAAAGTTAAAAGTGCACTTTCAACATATATTAGCACACACACGAACATGAGCATGTCAGTGCTATACACGCGGGCATTATCGGTCGACTAGACTTAGTGCTTATGTAAGAATGTACGCTGATAAAACTCTTTGTTTACCAAACTCTGTACGCATCTATTTATTGTTGTCCGTGTACACGTATAGCCGTATCATACAATATATTTGATGAAAATGCAAGCTTATCATTCAAAACACAACCACTGTTAATTTGAGCTGCTTTATATATTTCATACTCCTCAAGTGCATCCATGTATTTACCCTTCTTGCAGTAATGCATAGGCACAAAATTTTTTTCAAAATCGACATACATATGATTACTCATCATCAGGTGTCGGGCAAAATTTGATGTTGTTTTCTGTAGATCCCTCCTAGGGAGATGTTCTTTATAACGTTGTTCGAACGGTCTGCCCGTCTGGCCCAGGTAGAACATATCGCATGAGCTGCAAGTCATCTTATATACGCCGGTTCTTTCTTTATTTGGTACGGTGCTCTTCTGGCTGAGGAACTTCTTAATGCTGTTTTTTGTGCGGAACGTTACATGTACCTGGTGTATCTTAAACTCATTCTTTATAATATTTGGTAAAATATTTGTATAGTCAGCAGATATATATTTCTTAACCAGTAATAAGTCATCACTGGCCAACTTTTTAACCTTCTTCTTTCTGTGTTTGTTAATTAATTTATCTATTAAAGAGCTTTTATAACAGTTTGCCGCTGCTATGTACTTGATGGTGTCAACCTCTCCATTGTAGTCATGTTTACTTAGCGGTATTGTCAACAACCTGTGCACAAAACTATTATACGCTGTCATCTTTTGCGAAACGGGATGATACGAATCAACATGTATTGTAATATCCATTGTTGTGGCTTTTCTAAAGATGTTAAACTGAATTTGTCCTGCGTTTTTTCTAACAGTTAAATCTAAAAAATTCAACTGATTTTCTGCCTCTATCTCAGACGTGAATTTAATTTTTTGGTGTATACTATTTACGTGACTATTTAAGTTTTCTATTTGCCTTCTAGTTCCGTTAAATACCATAAATGTATCATCATCGTATCTGCAGTAAAAAATGATCTTATCTTTGAATAATCTATTATCTATTATGTTTGAATTCTAGAAATAGTTTAGGTAAATATCAGCTAAAAGCCCCGACAAAGGTGAACCCATAGCTATACCGTCATTTTGTATAAAAAAATCGTTATCAAATGTGAAATAGTTCTTTTCAAGGACCAGCATAAGGAGTTTTACAAGTTCATTAATTTCTTGTGTGCCAAGCTGTGTCACCTCATTTAGATTGTTGGTTAAGATTTCAATAGTTTCTTTCACTGGAACATTAGTATATAAATTGGTTATTTCAAAAGAAACAACCTTATACTGCTGGATCATTTTCATTTTTTTAAGTTTTTCAACGAATTCGTAACTGTTCTAAATACTATAATTATTTTTTATCCTAATATTATTTTTAATTATGGTTTCTAACAATTTAGCAGCTTTGTAACCGGAGGCTGTGGTATAATTTATTACTGGCCTGATTGGTGTATTTTCTTTTTGTAATTTGGGTAATCCTGTGAATTTTGGCGCCTTAGCGTTAATAGGTTTTAGGTATGTGCGTGTTTTTTCATCCAACAGTACCCTACATTGATTAATGGCATTATTCAACTCTTTTACATAGGCCTTAGTGGGGTCCCGGTCTAATTTCATAAGATTATTATTACGTTTGAAGTCAAGGACCTTTTGTGTATATTCTTTTTTTTTCTGTATGACCACTAAAGTATTACCTTTGTCTGCCTTACTTATAATTGCATCATTATCTTCTAGTTTATTTTTTATGGTTCTAAGGTTTAAGACATCTTGCTTATATTTGTGTTTTAAAAATTTTTTTGGTATTTATTTTGCTATTATTATTATTTATGCGATTGAGTTTGTTGTTGATAAAAATCCTAGATTCGTTCTGTGCTTGGACACCGTTTAATTTTTTAATTACAGCCTCAGTGTTAGCAACCTCATGGACGATTTCATTATTTGTCTTATTAAATGTTGGTATATTATACTTCAAACTTTACTAAGCGTGTGTAATTCTTGTGTAGTGAAATCTATGTTGGTTGTATTTACCACACGTTCATAAAATACATGTTTACATTCTCTCGGTCTATTTTCATTCTCACACTTACTACGGAATAAGTTTCAATTTTCTTGTTGTGTGTTAATAATTTAGAAAGGACAAATTTTGTGATTGAGGCTTTAACTTTATTCATGATTGTATCTTTAACTGACGGGTGAATTTCGTTTAGTATTTCTAAATGCGCTTTAAAAAGAACTGTATTTAACCTGTTTTTCTTTGCATACAGCTGTCTAATTTCTTGGGTTAACCATGATTTTTCCGCTATTTGCTTTGTCTTGAGTGCAGCCGGTGTTCGTGACACGATATTTATGTGAGCGTATTTTGGTATGATGTTCAGTTTTCTGCACATTTTGGTAAATTTGATGTTAAGTGCAACCTTAATCATTTTTATTCTAGTATTTTTATATTTATAGACAACACTTGCCTGACGGGCTCCAATATAATACATTTTATTGTTTTGTCTCCAAGTCGCGCTCTAATACAAAGGTACAATCTTACCTATTTTTTATTTTCCGTCGTGCGACTTCGTATATTTTATTTATAGCACTACGCGTTTCGGCAACAAGTTGCCATCCTCAGGTGAAACACTCACTCAAAACGAGGTCGTTAAAAAGTAAAATGATTTATTAAAATACTAAAATTTAAAGTTGAAAGTGCACTTTCAACATATATTAGCACACACACGAACATGAGCAGGTCAGTGCTATACACGCGGGCATTATCGGTCGACTAGACTTAGTGCTTATGTAAGAATGTACGCTGATAAAACTCTTTGTTTACCAAACTCTGTACGCATCTATTTATTGTTGTCCATGTACACGTATAGCCGTATCATACAATATATTTGATGAAAATGCAAGCTTATCATTCAAAACACAACCACTGTTAATTTGAGCTGCTTTATATATTTCATACTCCTCGAGTGCATCCATGTATTTACCCTTCTTGCAGTAATGCATAGGCACAAAATTTTTTTCAAAATCGACATACATATGATTACTCATCATCAGGTGTCGGGCAAAATTTGATGTTGTTTTCTGTAGATCCCTCCTAGGGAGATGTTCTTTATAACGTTGTTCGAACGGTCTGCCCGTCTGGCCCAGGTAGAACATATCGCATGAGCTGCAAGTCATCTTATATACGCCGGTTCTTTCTTTATTTGGTACGGTGCTCTTCTGGCTGAGGAACCTCTTAATGCTGTTTTTTGTGCGGAACGTTACATGTACCTGGTGTATCTTAAACTCATTCTTTATAATATTTGGTAAAATATTTGTATAGTCAGCAGATATATATTTCTTAACCAGTAATAAGTCATCACTGGCCAACTTTTTAACCTTCTTCTTTCTGTGTTTGTTAATTAATTTATCTATTAAAGAGCTTTTATAACAGTTTGCCGCTGCTATGTACTTGATGGTGTCAACCTCTCCATTGTAGTCATGTTTACTTAGCGGTATTGTCAACAACCTGTGCACAAAACTATTATACGCTGTCATCTTTTGCGAAACGGGATGATACGAATCAACATGTATTGTAATATCCATTGTTGTGGCTTTTCTAAAGATGTTAAACTGAAGTTGTCCTGCGTTTTTTGTAACAGTTAAATCTAAAAAATTCAACTGATTTTCTGCCTCTATCTCAGACGTGAATTTAATTTTTTGGTGTATACTATTTACGTGACTATTTAAGTTTTCTATTTGCCTTCTAGTTCCGTTAAATACCATAAATGTATCATCATCGTATCTGCAGTAAAAAATGATCTTATCTTTGAATAATCTATTATCTATTATGTTTGAATTCTAGAAATAGTTTAGGTAAATATCAGCTAAAAGCCCCGACAATGGTGAACCCATAGCTATACCGTCATTTTGTATAAAAAAATCGTTATCAAATGTGAAATAGTTCTTTTCAAGGACCAGCATAAGGAGTTTTACAAGTTCATTAATTTCTTGTGTGCCAAGCTGTGTCACCTCATTTAGATTGTTGGTTAAGATTTCAATAGTTTCTTTCACTGGAACATTAGTATATAAATTGGTTATTTCAAAAGAAACAACCTTATACTGCTGGATCATTTTCATTTTTTCAAGTTTTTCAACGAATTCGTAACTGTTCTAAATACTATAATTATTTTTTATCCTAATATTATTTTTAATTATGGTTTCTAACAATTTAGCAGCTTTGTAACCGGGGGCTGTGGTATAATTTATTACTGGCCTGATTGGTGTATTTTCTTTTTGTAATTTGGGTAATCCTGTGAATTTTGGCGCCTTAGCGTTAATAGGTTTTAGGTATGTGCGTGTTTTTTCATCCAACAGTACCCTACATTGATTAATGGCATTATTCAACTATTTTACATAGGCCTTAGTGGGGTCCCGGTCTAATTTCTTAAGATTATTATTACGTTTGAAGTCAAGGACCTTTTGTGTATATTCTTTTTTTTTCTGTATGACCACTAAAGTATTACCTTTGTCTGCCTTACTTATAATTGCATCATTATCTTCTAGTTTATTTTTTATGGTTCTAAGGTTTAAGACATCTTGCTTATATTTGTGTTTTAAAAATTTTTTTGGTATTTATTTTGCTATTATTATTATTTATGCGATTGAGTTTGTTGTTGATAAAAATCCTAGATTCGTTCTGTGCTTGGACACCGTTTAATTTTTTAATTACAGCCTCAGTGTTAACAACCTCATGGACGATTTCATTATTTGTCTTATTAAATGTTGGTATATTATACTTCAAACTTTACTAAGCGTGTGTAATTCTTGTGTAGTGAAATCTATGTTGGTTGTATTTACCACACGTTCATAAAATACATGTTTACATCCTCTCGGTCTATTTTCATTCTCACACTTACTACGGAATAAGTTTCAATTTTCTTGTTGTGTGTTAATAATTTAGAAAGGACAAATTTTGTGATTGAGGCTTTAACTTTATTCATGATTGTATCTTTAACTGACGGGTGAATTTCGTTTAGTATTTCTAAATGCGCTTTAAAAAGAACTGTATTTAACCTGTTTTTCTTTGCATACAGCTGTCTAATTTCTTGGGTTAACCATGATTTTTCCGCTATTTGCTTTGTCTTGAGTGCAGCCGGTGTTCGTGACACGATATTTACGTGAGCGTATTTTGGTATGATGTTCAGTTTTCTGCACATTTTGGTAAATTTGATGTTAAGTGCAACCTTAATCATTTTTATTCTAGTATTTTTATATTTATAGACAACACTTGCCTGACGGGCTCCAATATAATACATTTTATTGTTTTGTCTCCAAGTCGCGCTCTAATACAAAGGTACAATCTTACCTATTTTTTATTTTCCGTCGTGCGACTTCGTATATTTTATTTATAGCACTACGCGTTTCGGCAACAAGTTGCCATCCTCAGGTGAAACACTCACTCAAAACGAGGTCGTTAAAAAGTAAATGATTTATTAAAATACTAAAATTTAAAGTTAAAAGTGCACTTTCAACATATATTAGCACACACACGAACATGAGCATGTCAGTGCTATACACGCGGGCATTATCGGTCGACTAGACTTAGTGCTTATGTAAGAATGTACGCTGATAAAACTCTTTGTTTACCAAACTCTGTACGCATCTATTTATTGTTGTCCGTGTACACGTATAGCCGTATCATACAATATATTTGATGAAAATGCAAGCTTATCATTCAAAACACAACCACTGTTAATTTGAGCTGCTTTATGTATTTCATACTCCTCAAGTGCATCCATGTATTTACCCTTCTTGCAGTAATGCATAGGCACAAAATTTTTTTCAAAATCGACATACATATGATTACTCATCATCAGGTGTCGGGCAAAATTTGATGTTGTTTTCTGTAGATCCCTCCTAGGGAGATGTTCTTTATAACGTTGTTCGAACGGTCTGCCCGTCTGGCCCAGGTAGAACATATCGCATGAGCTGCAAGTCATCTTATATACGCCGGTTCTTTCTTTATTTGGTACGGTGCTCTTCTGGCTGAGGAACTTCTTAATGCTGTTTTTTGTGCGGAACGTTACATGTACCTGGTGTATCTTAAACTCATTCTTTATAATATTTGGTAAAATATTTGTATAGTCAGCAGATATATATTTCTTAACCAGTAATAAGTCATCACTGGCCAACTTTTTAACCTTCTTCTTTCTGTGTTTGTTAATTAATTTATCTATTAAAGAGCTTTTATAACAGTTTGCCGCTGCTATGTACTTGATGGTGTCAACCTCTCCATTGTAGTCATGTTTACTTAGCGGTATTGTCAACAACCTGTGCACAAAACTATTATACGCTGTCATCTTTTGCGAAACGGGATGATACGAATCAACATGTATTGTAATATCCATTGTTGTGGCTTTTCTAAAGATGTTAAACTGAAGTTGTCCTGCGTTTTTTGTAACAGATAAATCTAAAAAATTCAACTGATTTTCTGCCTCTATCTCAGACGTGAATTTAATTTTTTGGTGTATACTATTTACGTGACTATTTAAGTTTTCTATTTGCCTTCTAGTTCCGTTAAATACCATAAATGTATCATCATCGTATCTGCAGTAAAAAATGATCTTATCTTTGAATAATCTATTATCTATTATGTTTGAATTCTAGAAATAGTTTAGGTAAATATCAGCTAAAAGCCCCGACAATGGTGAACCCATAGCTATACCGTCATTTTGTATAAAAAAATCGTTATCAAATGTGAAATAGTTCTTTTCAAGGACCAGCATAAGGAGTTTTACAAGTTCATTAATTTCTTGTGTGCCAAGCTGTGTCACCTCATTTAGATTGTTGGTTAAGATTTCAATAGTTTCTTTCACTGGAACATTAGTATATAAATTGGTTATTTCAAAAGAAACAACCTTATACTGCTGGATCATTTTCATTTTTTTAAGTTTTTCAACGAATTCGTAACTGTTCTAAATACTATAATTATTTTTTATCCTAATATTATTTTTAATTATGGTTTCTAACAATTTAGCAGCTTTGTAACCGGGGGCTGTGGTATAATTTATTACTGGCCTGATTGGTGTATTTTCTTTTTGTAATTTGGGTAATCCTGTGAATTTTGGCGCCTTAGCGTTAATAGGTTTTAGGTATGTGCGTGTTTTTTCATCCAACAGTACCCTACATTGATTAATGGCATTATTCAACTCTTTTACATAGGCCTTAGTGGGGTCCCGGTCTAATTTCTTAAGATTATTATTACGTTTGAAGTCAAGGACCTTTTGTGTATATTCTTTTTTTTCTGTATGACCACTAAAGTATTACCTTTGTCTGCCTTACTTATAATTGCATCATTATCTTCTAGTTTATTTTTTATGGTTCTAAGGTTTAAGACATCTTGCTTATATTTGTGTTTTAAAAATTTTTTTGGTATTTATTTTGCTATTATTATTATTTATGCGATTGAGTTTGTTGTTGATAAAAATCCTAGATTCGTTCTGTGCTTGGACACCGTTTAATTTTTTAATTACAGCCTCAGTGTTAACAACCTCATGGACGATTTCATTATTTGTCTTATTAAATGTTGGTATATAATACTTCAAACCTTTACTAAGCGTGTGTAATTCTTGTGTAGTGAAATCTATGTTGGTTGTATTTACCACACGTTCATAAAATACATGTTTACATTCTCTCGGTCTATTTTCATTCTCACACTTACTACGGAATAAGTTTCAATTTTCTTGTTGTGTGTTAATAATTTAGAAAGGACAAATTTTGTGATTGAGGCTTTAACTTTATTCATGATTGTATCTTTAACTGACGGGTGAATTTCGTTTAGTATTTCTAAATGCGCTTTAAAAAGAACTGTATTTAACCTGTTTTTCTTTGCATACAGCTGTCTAATTTCTTGGGTTAACCATGATTTTTCCGCTATTTGCTTTGTCTTGAGTGCAGCCGGTGTTCGTGACACGATATTTACATGAGCGTATTTTGGTATGATGTTCAGTTTTCTGCACATTTTGGTAAATTTGATGTTAAGTGCAACCTTAATCATTTTTATTCTAGTATTTTTATATTTATAGACAACACTTGCCTGACGGGCTCCAATATAATACATTTTATTGTTTTGTCTCCAAGTCGCGCTCTAATACAAAGGTACAATCTTACCTATTTTTTATTTTCCGTCGTGCGACTTCGTATATTTTATTTATAGCACTACGCGTTTCGGCAACAAGTTGCCATCCTCAGGTGAAACACTCACTCAAAACGAGGTCGTTAAAAAGTAAAATGATTTATTAAAATACTAAAATTTAAAGTTAAAAGTGCACTTTCAACATATATTAGCACACACACGAACATGAGCAGGTCAGTGCTATACACGCGGGCATTATCGGTCGACTAGACTTAGTGCTTATGTAAGAATGTACGCTGATAAAACTCTTTGTTTACCAAACTCTGTACGCATCTTTTTATTGTTGTCCGTGTACACGTATAGCCGTATCATACAATATATTTGATGAAAATGCAAGCTTATCATTCAAAACACAACCACTGTTAATTTGAGCTGCTTTATATATTTCATACTCCTCGAGTGCATCCATGTATTTACCCTTCTTGCAGTAATGCATAGGCACAAAATTTTTTTCAAAATCGACATACATATGATTACTCATCATCAGGTGTCGGGCAAAATTTGATGTTGTTTTCTGTAGATCCCTCCTAGGGAGATGTTCTTTATAACGTTGTTCGAACAGTCTGCCCGTCTGGACCAGGTAGAACATATCGCATGAGCTGCAAGTCATCTTATATACGCCGGTTCTTTCTTTATTTGGTACGGTGCTCTTCTGGCTGAGGAACTTCTTAATGCTGTTTTTTGTGCGGAACGTTACATGTACCTGGTGTATCTTAAACTCATTCTTTATAATATTTGGTAAAATATTTGTATAGTCAGCAGATATATATTTCTTAACCAGTAATAAGTCATCACTGGCCAACTTTTTAACCTTCTTCTTTCTGTGTTTGTTAATTAATTTATCTATTAAAGAGCTTTTATAACAGTTTGCCGCTGCTATGTACTTGATGGTGTCAACCTCTCCATTGTAGTCATGTTTACTTAGCGGTATTGTCAACAACCTGTGCACAAAACTATTATACGCTGTCATCTTTTGCGAAACGGGATGATACGAATCAACATGTATTGTAATATCCATTGTTGTGGCTTTTCTAAAGATGTTAAACTGAATTTGTCCTGCGTTTTTTCTAACAGTTAAATCTAAAAAATTCAACTGATTTTCTGCCTCTATCTCAGACGTGAATTTAATTTTTTGGTGTATACTATTTACGTGACTATTTAAGTTTTCTATTTGCCTTCTAGTTCCGTTAAATACCATAAATGTATCATCATCGTATCTGCAGTAAAAAATGATCTTATCTTTGAATAATCTATTATCTATTATGTTTGAATTCTAGAAATAGTTTAGGTAAATATCAGCTAAAAGCCCCGACAAAGGTGAACCCATAGCTATACCGTCATTTTGTATAAAAAAATCGTTATCAAATGTGAAATAGTTCTTTTCAAGGACCAGCATAAGGAGTTTTACAAGTTCATTAATTTCTTGTGTGCCAAGCTGTGTCACCTCATTTAGATTGTTGGTTAAGATTTCAATAGTTTCTTTCACTGGAACATTAGTATATAAATTGGTTATTTCAAAAGAAACAACCTTATACTGCTGGATCATTTTCATTTTTTTAAGTTTTTCAACGAATTCGTAACTGTTCTAAATACTATAATTATTTTTTATCCTAATATTATTTTTAATTATGGTTTCTAACAATTTAGCAGCTTTGTAACCGGAGGCTGTGGTATAATTTATTACTGGCCTGATTGGTGTATTTTCTTTTTGTAATTTGGGTAATCCTGTGAATTTTGGCGCCTTAGCGTTAATAGGTTTTAGGTATGTGCGTGTTTTTTCATCCAACAGTACCCTACATTGATTAATGGCATTATTCAACTCTTTTACATAGGCCTTAGTGGGGTCCCGGTCTAATTTCATAAGATTATTATTACGTTTGAAGTCAAGGACCTTTTGTGTATATTCTTTTTTTTTCTGTATGACCACTAAAGTATTACCTTTGTCTGCCTTACTTATAATTGCATCATTATCTTCTAGTTTATTTTTTATGGTTCTAAGGTTTAAGACATCTTGCTTATATTTGTGTTTTAAAAATTTTTTTGGTATTTATTTTGCTATTATTATTATTTATGCGATTGAGTTTGTTGTTGATAAAAATCCTAGATTCGTTCTGTGCTTGGACACCGTTTAATTTTTTAATTACAGCCTCAGTGTTAGCAACCTCATGGACGATTTCATTATTTGTCTTATTAAATGTTGGTATATTATACGTCAAACTTTACTAAGCGTGTGTAATTCTTGTGTAGTGAAATCTATGTTGGTTGTATTTACCACACGTTCATAAAATACATGTTTACATTCTCTCGGTCTATTTTCATTCTCACACTTACTACGGAATAAGTTTCAATTTTCTTGTTGTGTGTTAATAATTTAGAAAGGACAAATTTTGTGATTGAGGCTTTAACTTTATTCATGATTGTATCTGTAACTGACGGGTGAATTTCGTTTAGTATTTCTAAATGCGCTTTAAAAAGAACTGTATTTAACCTGTTTTTCTTTGCATACAGCTGTCTAATTTCTTGGGTTAACCATGATTTTTCCGCTATTTGCTTTGTCTTGAGTGCAGCCGGTGTTCGTGACACGATATTTATGTGAGCGTATTTTGGTATGATGTTCAGTTTTCTGCACATTTTGGTAAATTTGATGTTAAGTGCAACCTTAATCATTTTTATTCTAGTATTTTTATATTTATAGACAACACTTGCCTGACGGGCTCCAATATAATACATTTTATTGTTTTGTCTCCAAGTCGCGCTCTAATACAAAGGTACAATCTTACCTATTTTTTATTTTCCGTCGTGCGACTTCGTATATTTTATTTATAGCACTACGCGTTTCGGCAACAAGTTGCCATCCTCAGGTGAAACACTCACTCAAAACGAGGTCGTTAAAAAGTAAAATGATTTATTAAAATACTAAAATTTAAAGTTGAAAGTGCACTTTCAACATATATTAGCACACACACGAACATGAGCAGGTCAGTGCTATACACGCGGGCATTATCGGTCGACTAGACTTAGTGCTTATGTAAGAATGTACGCTGATAAAACTCTTTGTTTACCAAACTCTGTACGCATCTATTTATTGTTGTCCGTGTACACGTATAGCCGTATCATACAATATATTTGATGAAAATGTAAGCTTATCATTCAAAACACAACCACTGTTAATTTGAGCTGCTTTATATATTTCATACTCCTCGAGTGCATCCATGTATTTACCCTTCTTGCAGTAATGCATAGGCACAAAATTTTTTTCAAAATCGACATACATATGATTACTCATCATCAGGTGTCGGGCAAAATTTGATGTTGTTTTCTGTAGATCCCTCCTAGGGAGATGTTCTTTATAACGTTGTTCAAACGGTCTGCCCGTCTGGCCCAGGTAGAACATATCGCATGAGCTGCAAGTCATCTTATATACGCCGGTTCTTTCTTTATTTGGTACGGTGCTCTTCTGGCTGAGGAACTTCTTAATGCTGTTTTTTGTGCGGAACGTTACATGTACCTGGTGTATTTTAAACTCATTCTTTATAATATTTGGTAAAATATATGTATAGTCAGCAGATATATATTTCTTAACCAGTAATAAGTCATCACTGGCCAACTTTTTAACCTTCTTCTTTCTGTGTTTGTTAATTAATTTATCTATTAAAGAGCTTTTATAACAGTTTGCCGCTGCTATGTACTTGATGGTGTCAACCTCTGCATTGTAGTCATGTTTACTTAGCGGTATTGTCAACAACCTGTGCACAAAACTATTATACGCTGTCATCTTTTGCGAAACGGGATGATACGAATCAACATGTATTGTAATATCCATTGTTGTGGCTTTTCTAAAGATGTTAAACTGAAGTTGTCCTGCGTTTTTTATAACAGTTAAATCTAAAATTTCAACTGATTTTCTGCCTCTATCTCAGACGTGAATTTAATTTTTTGGTGTATACTATTTACGTGACTATTTAAGTTTTCTATTTGCCTTCTAGTTCCGTTAAATACCATAAATGTATCATCATCGTATCTGCAGTAAAAAATGATCTTATCTTTGAATAATCTATTATCTATTATGTTTGAATTCTAGAAATAGTTTAGGTAAATATCAGCTAAAAGCCCCGACAATGGTGAACCCATAGCTATACCGTCATTTTGTATAAAAAAATCGTTATCAAATGTGAAATAGTTCTTTTCAAGGACCAGCATAAGGAGTTTTACAAGTTCATTAATTTCTTGTGTGCCAAGCTGTGTCACCTCATTTAGATTGTTGGTTAAGATTTCAATAGTTTCTTTCACTGGAACATTAGTATATAAATTGGTTATTTCAAAAGAAACAACCTTATACTGCTGGATCATTTTCATTTTTTTAAGTTTTTCAACGAATTCGTAACTGTTCTAAATACTATAATTATTTTTTATCCTAATATTATTTTTAATTATGGTTTCTAACAATTTAGCAGCTTTGTAACCGGAGGCTGTGGTATAATTTATTACTGGCCTGATTGGTGTATTTTCTTTTTGTAATTTGGGTAATCCTGTGAATTTTGGCGCCTTAGCGTTAATAGGTTTTAGGTATGTGCGTGTTTTTTCATCCAACAGTACCCTACATTGATTAATGGCATTATTCAACTCTTTTACATAGGCCTTAGTGGGGTCCCGGTCTAATTTCTTAAGATTATTATTACGTTTGAAGTCAAGGACCTTTTGTGTATATTCTTTTTTTTTCTGTATGACCACTAAAGTATTACCTTTGTCTGCTTTACTTATAATTGCATCATTATCTTCTAGTTTATTTTTTATGGTTCTAAGGTTTAAGACATCTTGCTTATATTTGTGTTTTAAAAATTTTTTTGGTATTTATTTTGCTATTATTATTATTTATGCGATTGAGTTTGTTGTTGATAAAAATCATAGATTCATTCTGTGCTTGGACACCGTTTAATTTTTTAATTACAGCCTCAGTGTTAACAACCTCATGGACGATTTCATTATTTGTCTTATTAAATGTTGGTATATTATACTTCAAACTTTACTAAGCATGTGTAATTCTTGTGTAGTGAAATCTATGTTGGTTGTATGTATACTTACGTTTATTTTGATTTTATAGATACGATATATTATATCTCACAAATGTGGTTATGTATACAAAAACTAAGACGCCATCTTTTACTACCTAAGTCATGGGCCAAAAGTACGTTACGCGAAGTCATAGGAAACGGAAATTGCTTGAAATAACAAAACAGCTGTTCTAATTGTTACCAATGAAATACCCCTTTTTATTCTTTACTTTGTTACATAACATTTTTAAAACCAACTGTAACCCTTCCAAAAACATAATGTGTAATAATAACTTTGATTAAGTTTAATGATTAAATGATTATACAATAATAACATGTATATATTTATATTTATATAGTGGTGCTCAACCCAGCACTTAGAATAATTACGCACGCACACAACCACTCACCCTTTCATTATCATGGTACAACTTATTTAAATTTTGGAGCTCCTTAAATTTAGATTGAAATTTTGAATAATTTGTTAAATGATTGATTTCTACAATAACATATATTGGGAAATAAAGGATTCAAAATATATAAGGAACGCTCTCACCAATTTCCGTGTTGGCTTCCTGGTTGTTATAGTTGCGGTAAAACTTCGCGTACGTTACCGCGAGTTTTACGCATACACGTTACGGTCACATTTCGTTGACGCACTGTATTTACTCTGTTTATTAACCACCTACAGTGGTCTAAAAAGTTAAAATTCACTCGTAAGTGAATGGGCGGCCGGCCGGCTCAAATCAGAGCTGCAGATGAAATGACGGCAATTTCTGGTTGAAATCTGCGGAAGTGGGGCGTATTGACGTCACATTCCTTTGTCTAACGTGTTGACATCGCAGTTTGGTTGCTGTCAACACATTCTCCGCCTCTGACGTAACGAAGGCTTGGCTCTGCTTATCTCAATAACTGCACACTGTTTTTGTGATGTGACACCGTTTTTTGTCATGAATTAGTTCAAATCCTGGCAAATACTGTAATATAGTCCACTCACTGTAAATTCGATATCGGGTGTTTGAGATTGGGTTGGGTATGTCAAAAAATAGGAAAATACAATATTTATGATCTCGTTACCATATTTTATGTAATTATACAATGTACCATGATTGTACCATCACAAAACCCCCTCAATGAAAGATGGTGTGACGAAGCACACAAACTTTCATTGACCCTTTCATACTTCCTAAAGGGATCAGTCAGGACAAGTCGCCACAACCCCCTTACAATTTTATATAAAAAATAACAATAACTCACCCTTGGTCTGGTGATAATGACTGTACCTTCATGACCTTACTGGACTTCTCCTGCGAGATCCCAACACCATAAGGCCACTTAGGCTCTTAACGCCCCTGCTCTGACGCGTTGGTCAGCTCAGGACCGCTGTCACACCCCAAACACTGAAACAATTTATAAAAAATATTAATATAGTGGCTTATTGAATCATTCCATCCTCAACTGATCTGGTTCCCCTTAGCTAAGTGCTGGTTTGTGCCAATAAGCACTGGGTTGGCTTACTATTTATAAAATTATAAATTATATTAAATAAAATTAGAAAGTATAAAAATTATAAAAATAATAAATCTCAAGGATTAAAAAGAATACCTTGCCTGCATATTACAAACCCTAGCTTGAATAATAGTTTCGATTCCTATCGATAATAATTATCTTCGTTCTATAATTACTATAATTGTAACATAAGCACAAAATTATAAAAAATTGAATAAAATATATTTGAAAATATAAAATATATATAATATAAAATATAATTATCTATCTCCCAAACTTGGAGAAAAACAAATCAAGAAATTTAATGAATCGATTTATTTACTTATAACTTTTAAAATAAACTTTTATTATGATTATTAGTATTATTATTATTATTATTAACAGTTAATCATCTGGCTGATAAATATTATTAACAGCGCCATTTAAAATTTTTTCTCTTCCTACACATATTATAAAATCATGTTAAAAAGTTTTCAAATAAATACATAATACATTAATAATTAACACTGATATATTAATAATACAGTTAATACATTTTAAATACTCAATCATATTTAATCATATCTTAATAAATAATTAAGATATATCAAAATTGAAATATCATTTAAAAAAAATGTTAATTTTTTCATTAGTTACATTAATAAATTTGTAGACACTTTCCAAGTCCAAAACATCACTTTTCTAACACTCCAGGAAAACAATGGATCTTCTGATATACTTAGTTACATAAAAAAAATATACAACTCCTTAATGAGTTAACCTCTTAAGTTACACAAATTTCAACTTTTCTATTCTATAAAATTTTAGAATAAAACAAGATTCAAGGGATCAATGCCAAAATATAGATTTTTTTTTTTTTTTTTTTTAATCCCAAGAATTAGGGGTCCCCCTCCCCGTTCAATAATAAGATTAAATAATAACTATCTCTCCATTTCCATTGTCCTGTAATACCTCACTTAACTTTGCGGTTAGGTAGGCGTAGTTCCTCTGAAATTTCCTATAAAAGTTGCACAGCCCAAGAAAACTCTGAAGTTGTTTGATGTTTCGCGGTTCAGGGAAACGCATAATAGATTCGACCTTGTCCGGGTTTGCGGAAATTCCTTCCGATGTAATAATGAATCCTAAAAAATTAATCTTCGTTTGTAGAAATTTGGACTTATCCCAATTTACGGTTAATCCTCCCACTTCTAATTTTCCTAAAACATATTTTAAATGTTCTAAATGGTCTTCAAATGTACGTGAAGCTATTAAAATATCATCTACATAAACTGTGAGAAAATCTAAATCTTTTGGTCTCAAAATTCTATCCAAACATTTAATGAAACTAGCTACGCTGGTATTTAGCCCAAATGGTAGTCGCTTAAACTGATAATTTTTTCCGTTAAACAAAAATGCTGTGTATTGCCTACTTACCTCTGCTAAAGGTACCTGCCAATATCCAGCAGTCAGATCTAAGGACGTCATAAATCTTACGCCACTAAACTTTTGAAAGATCTCATTTATAGATTCTGGTGATTCTCGGTCTGGTATAATAATTTGGTTAATTTTCCTTGCGTCTAGGCATAATCTTACTCCTCCTTCCTTCTTGATTACCACCACTAACGGATTTGAGTAGTGAGACACTGACCTCTCTATGATACCATTATCTAACATCTTGTCCAACTCTTCTTGCACCGCTCGTCTTTTAGAGTAAGGCACTGGATAGCTCCGCTGCATGAATGGTGTGTGTTCCTTTATCTGTAACATACATTCATAATTTTTTGCCCTTCCTGGAATATCGGCAAACACTCCCTTAAACTGCTCTATTACCTGCCATAACGCTCTACGTTGGCCACTCCTTATCACCTCACCCCCACTACAGAATTCATCCGCCCTTATCTCCCATACTTCATTATTAATATTACTCATTTCATTATCAACATCTTCTAAATACTCACCCTCTATACAAAAATTTACTTTAGTATCTAAGTGATTCTCAACTACTTGTTTCTGTAACAATTTCACACCAGTTGTTCTAACTTTATTTATCACGTTTTCAAAATTAATCTTCACAGACCGCTCACCCCCATCTAACTCCAAAATTTTTTCTTTAAAATTTATTACAGCTTTATTTCTTTGTAAAAAATCATTTCCCAAAATGATATCCAAACTTAACCCCTTGACTACCAAAAATGTATTATCAAAATTCATATCTCCAATTGAGAAACTTAAATGTATCTGTTTTGTCACCCTTTTACTACGTACCCCCGTGACTCCTATTACTGTAACCCCTGCTACGGGTAAAACTGGAATATTCTTATTCAATTCTTTCAATTCACTTAAAATGTTCTCGGCTATTACTGAAATTTCGCTCCCTGTATCGACAAGTGTTTTAAAGTTTTTATTATCTATTGTTACCTGTATTTCCTTGAGTCCAGCTCTCACCTCCAATGTCGTGTTACACTCCTCCTCCAATAAATCTGCAACGATGTCTGTTTTTATAACGTTGGATTTTAAGTTCTCGATGGGTCGGACCTCATGAGTTTCCCTGAACAGTGGTCGGGTCCTACTTACCACTGTTGACTTCAGTTTTCCGGCTGTGTCCTATTATGACTTGTTGATGGCACAGGGTGTCCGCGTGTTGGTCCCTGATGGTGGTACGGTGCTCCTCTGTTACTCGGGGCTCCTCTGTTCGCAGGTATGAATTGCTTTACTTGGTTATTTCTTGGTGCTTTACAGAAATAACAATGCTGCATGTGACCCCGATTCTCCTTCCTGCAACTAGAACAACTCCAACCGCCTGGTGTCGGTAAATCATTTCTAACATTATATTTATTGCCAGTATGATTAAAATAAGGCCTTGGTCGATTAAACTCATTGTTATTATTGTTATGGTTATACATATTTGGTTGTATAGGGCGTCTACCCATTTCACGATCATTTATACTTTGTAGTATATCTAATACCCTTTCCAGTTCATCAAGATTTTCTATCTCTTTAGTCATCAAAGTGACTTGCACTTCTCTAGGTAAGTGCTTACTAACATACCTAACAAATGACTTAAATGGTATTGGAGGCTCTAAATATTTAGCTTCGTTGTACAATCTTGTTACATAAATAGTAATGTTATTATTACTAACGTTACGTCCCATGAAATTACCCGTTCCCATAATACGGCTTCTTAAAGTCTCCTGCTCTTCTTCTGTCCAATATTTACCCTTAAAAGCTTTCTCAAAAGTATTATAACAATCCCATTCTAACCTATGAGCTTCAGCCCATATGACTGAGTTACCCTTGAAACATTTAATAATTTTATTTAATTTCACTTCCCAGCTACTACTACTAAAATGATTATAATCCCTAGTCTGATTAAGGAATCGCATGGGATGTATTACTCTGTTTTCATGGCTAAAATTCTCTAGTTCTATTTCATTATAGAAATCTCTAGTTACTACTACTCTATCAGTTATGCTTGAAACATTTTTATTTATTTCTCCCCGTAATTCGTTTTTTACAGTGGTCAAATTATTTGCAATCATATCATATTTATCATGCACATCCATACTATTTTGTACAGTTAAGTCATCAATTTCTTTAATCTTACTTTGTAACAAATTAAATCTACTCTTGGTATTTTTCTCATGTTCAGTCATAGTACTATCTATAGCTTCTAAATTTTTAGTAATATCTATCACGTTTATTTCAATGTTTTCTAAATGATTTTGCAACACATTGGTTTTAACTTCTACTTGACTTTCTACAAAATGTAAACATTTCTGTTGTATTTCTGTACTTGTTGACTGTAATTTACTTTTAATCGTGTTATTTACTGTGTCTTGTACTAGATCAATTTTAGTGTCTAAATCACTAATGGTACTATTGAACTTGTCATCAACAATGGCTAGTGTCTTTTTCTGAATGTTATCACAACGTGTTTCTACTATATTAATTCGTTCTTCTAAGTGAAAATTGTGACCTTTTAACTCTCTGAATTTAATATCAAAATTATCGAATTTGTCATTCAAATGTGTGAATTTAATATCCGTATCGCTTTTCTGTTCGTCTAGTTTTTTATCTAGTTTTAATAACAATTGTATCATTGCATTACTTTCATCTGATTTACTGTCTAAATTAGTTGAAATGGATGTATTGACTTTCGTTATTTCTACAGATACAGGCGTATGCACCTCGTCAATCTGACTAGTTTGAGGTGTTTGTACATCCATCTCGCCAGTCAAATTTACATTAGTTGTACCTATTTCTAACGTAATATTGTCATTAGTACTCATTTTGACAATTGTGTAATGCACGCATGCATACAATTGTATTACCTAATTGTGGGGTTATGTTTACTAGTTATAAAATTTTGTCTGTTACCTCAAGCAATTTTTTCCCGTGTTCTTTCTAGGCGTATCCCATGTAATAATATACATACATAATATTACATAAGGTCCCTGTTCGTATAGGCGACACCTGTATACTTACGTTTATTTTGATTTTATAGATACGATATATTATATCTCACAAATGTGGTTATGTATACAAAAACTAAGACGCCATCTTTTACTACCTAAGTCATGGGCCAAAACTTCGTTACGCGAAGTCATAGGAAACGGAAATTGCTTGAAATAACAAAACAGCTGTTCTAATTGTTACCAATGAAATACCCCTTTTTATTCTTTACTTTGTTACATAACATTTTTAAAACCAACTGTAACCCTTCCAAAAACATAATGTGTAATAATAACTTTGATTAAGTTTAATGATTAAATGATTATACAATAATAACATGTATATATTTATATTTATATAGTGGTGCTCAACCCAGCACTTAGAATAATTACGCACGCACACAACCACTCACCCTTTCATTATCATGGTACAACTTATTTAAATTTTGGAGCTCCTTAAATTTAGATTGAAATTTTGAATAATTTGTTAAATGATTGATTTCTACAATAACATATATTGGGAAATAAAGGATTCAAAATATATAAGGAACGCTCTCACCAATTTCCGTGTTGGCTTCCTGGTTGTTATAGTTGCGGTAAAACTTCGCGTACGTTACCGCGAGTTTTACGCATAAACGTTACGGTCACATTTCGTTGACGCACTGTATTTACTCTGTTTATTAACCACCTACAGTGGTCTAAAAAGTTAAAATTCACTCGTAAGTGAATGGGCGGCCGGCCGGCTCAAATCAGAGCAGCAGATGAAATGACGGCAATTTCTGGTTGAAATCTGCGGAAGTGGGGCGTATTGACGTCACATTCCTTTGTCTAACGTGTTGACATCGCAGTTTGGTTGCTGTCAACACATTCTCCGCCTCTGACGTAACGAAGGCTTGGCTCTGCTTATCTCAATAACTGCACACTGTTTTTGTGATGTGACACCGTTTTTTGTCATGAATTAGTTCAAACCCTGGCAAATACTGTAATATAGTCCACTCACTGTAAATTCGATATCGGGTGTTTGAGATTGGGTTGGGTATGTCAAAAAATAGGAAAATACAATATTTATGATCTCGTTAAGATATTTTATGTAATTATACAATGTACCATGATTGTACCATCACATGTATTTACCACACGTTCATAAAATACATGTTTACATTCTCTCGGTCTATTTTCATTCTCACACTTACTACGGAATAAGTTTCAATTTTCTTGTTGTGTGTTAATAATTTAGAAAGGACAAATTTTGTGATTGAGGCTTTAACTTTATTCATGATTGTATCTTTAACTGACGGGTGAATTTCGTTTAGTATTTCTAAATGCGCTTTAAAAAGAACTGTATTTAACCTGTTTTTCTTTGCATACAGCTGTTTAATTTCTTGGGTTAACCATGATTTTTCCGCTATTTGCTTTGTCTTGAGTGCAGCCGGTGTTCGTGACACGATATTTACGTGAGCGTATTTTGGTATGATGTTCAGTTTTCTGCACACTTTGGTAAATTTGATGTTAAGTGCAACCTTAATCATTTTTATTCTAGTATTTTTATATTTATAGACAACACTTGCCTGACGGGCTCCAATATAATACATTTTATTGTTTTGTCTCCAAGTCGCGCCCTAATACAAAGGTACAATCTTACCTATTTTTTATTTTCCGTCGTGCGACTTCGTATATTTTATTTATAGCACTACGCGTTTCGGCAACAAGTTGCCATCCTCAGGTGAAACACTCACTCAAAACGAGGTCGTTAAAAAGTAAAATGATTTATTAAAATACTAAAATTTAAAGTTAAAAGTGCACTTTCAACATATATTAGCACACACACGAACATGAGCAGGTCAGTGCTATACACGCGGGCATTATCGGTCGACTAGACTTAGTGCTTATGTAAGAATGTACGCTGATAAAACTCTTTGTTTACCAAACTCTGTACGCATCTATTTATTGTTGTCCGTGTACACGTATAGCCGTATCATACAATATATTTGATGAAAATGCAAGCTTATCATTCAAAACACAACCACTGTTAATTTGAGCTGCTTTATATATTTCATACTCCTTGAGTGCATCCATGTATTTACCCTTCTTGCAGTAATGCATAGGCACAAAATTTTTTTCAAAATCGACATACATATGATTACTCATCATCAGGTGTCGGGCAAAATTTGATGTTGTTTTCTGTAGATCCCTCCTAGGGAGATGTTCTTTATAACGTTGTTCGAACGGTCTGCCCGTCTGGCCCAGGTAGAACATATCGCATGAGCTGCAAGTCATCTTATATACGCCGGTTCTTTCTTTATTTGGTACGGTGCTCTTCTGGCTGAGGAACTTCTTAATGCTGTTTTTTGTGCGGAACGTTACATGTACCTGGTGTATCTTAAACTCATTCTTTATAATATTTGGTAAAATATTTGTATAGTCAGCAGATATATATTTCTTAACCAGTAATAAGTCATCACTGGCCAACTTTTTAACCTTCTTCTTTCTGTGTTTGTTAATTAATTTATCTATTAAAGAGCTTTTATAACAGTTTGCCGCTGCTATGTACTTGATGGTGTCAACCTCTCCATTGTAGTCATGTTTACTTAGCGGTATTGTCAACAACCTGTGCACAAAACTATTATACGCTGTCATCTTTTGCGAAACGGGATGATACGAATCAACATGTATTGTAATATCCATTGTTGTGGCTTTTCTAAAGATGTTAAACTGAAGTTGTCCTGCGTTTTTTGTAACAGTTAAATCTAAAAAATTCAACTGATTTTCTGCCTCTATCTCAGACGTGAATTTAATTTTTTGGTGTATACTATTTACGTGACTATTTAAGTTTTCTATTTGCCTTCTAGTTCCTTTAAATACCATAAATGTATCATCATCGTATCTGCAGTAAAAAATGATCTTATCTTTGAATAATCTATTATCTATTATGTTTGAATTCTAGAAATGGTTTAGGTAAATATCAGCTAAAAGCCCCGACAATGGTGAACCCATAGCTATACCGTCATTTTGTATAAAAAAATCGTTATCAAATGTGAAATAGTTCTTTTCAAGGACCAGCATAAGGAGTTTTACAAGTTCATTAATTTCTTGTGTGCCAAGCTGTGTCACCTCATTTAGATTGTTGGTTAAGATTTCAATAGTTTCTTTCACTGGAACATTAGTATATAAATTGGTTATTTCAAAAGAAACAACCTTATACTGCTGGATCATTTTCATTTTTTTAAGTTTTTCAACGAATTCGTAACTGTTCTAAATACTATAATTATTTTTTATCCTAATATTATTTTTAATTATGGTTTCTAACAATTTAGCAGCTTTGTAACCGGAGGCTGTGGTATAATTTATTACTGGCCTGATTGGTGTATTTTCTTTTTGTAATTTGGGTAATCCTGTGAATTTTGGCGCCTTAGCGTTAATAGGTTTTAGGTATGTGCGTGTTTTTTCATCCAACAGTACCCTACATTGATTAATGGCATTATTCAACTCTTTTACATAGGCCTTAGTGGGGTCCCGGTCTAATTTCTTAAGATTATTATTACGTTTGAAGTCAAGGACCTTTTGTGTATATTCTTTTTTTTTCTGTATGACCACTAAAGTATTACCTTTGTCTGCCTTACTTATAATTGCATCATTATCTTTTAGTTTATTTTTTATGGTTCTAAGGTTTAAGACATCTTGCTTATATTTGTGTTTTAAAAATTTTTTTGGTATTTATTTTGCTATTATTATTATTTATGCGATTGAGTTTGTTGTTGATAAAAATCCTAGATTCGTTCTGTGCTTGGACACCGTTTAATTTTTTAATTACAGCCTCAGTGTTAGCAACCTCATGGACGATTTCATTATTTGTCTTATTAAATGTTGGTATATTATACTTCAAACTTTACTAAGCGTGTGTAATTCTTGTGTAGTGAAATCTATGTTGGTTGTATTTACCACACGTTCATAAAATACATGTTTACATTCTCTCGGTCTATTTTCATTCTCACACTTACTACGGAATAAGTTTCAATTTTCTTGTTGTGTGTTAATAATTTAGAAAGGACAAATTTTGTGATTGAGGCTTTAACTTTATTCATGATTGTATCTGTCACTGACGGGTGAATTTCGTTTAGTATTTCTAAATGCGCTTTAAAAAGAACTGTATTTAACCTGTTTTTCTTTGCATACAGCTGTCTAATTTCTTGGGTTAACCATGATTTTTCCGCTATTTGCTTTGTCTTGAGTGCAGCCGGTGTTCGTGACACGATATTTACGTGAGCGTATTTTGGTATGATGTTCAGTTTTCTGCACACTTTGGTAAATTTGATGTTAAGTGCAACCTTAATCATTTTTATTCTAGTATTTTTATATTTATAGACAACACTTGCCTGACGGGCTCCAATATAATACATTTTATTGTTTTGTCTCCAAGTCGCGCTCTAATACAAAGGTACAATCTTACCTATTTTTTATTTTCCGTCGTGCGACTTCGTATATTTTATTTATAGCACTACGCGTTTCGGCAACAAGTTGCCATCCTCAGGTGAAACACTCACTCAAAACGAGGTCGTTAAAAAGTAAAATGATTTATTAAAATACTAAAATTTAAAGTTAAAAGTGCACTTTCAACATATATTAGCACACACACGAACATGAGCAGGTCAGTGCTATACACGCGGGCATTATCGGTCGACTAGAATTAGTGCTTATGTAAGAGTGTACGCTGATAAAACTCTTTGTTTACCAAACTCTGTACGCATCTATTTATTGTTGTCCGTGTACACGTATAGCTCTATCATACAATATATTTGATGAAAATGCAAGCTTATCATTCAAAACACAACCACTGTTAATTTGAGCTGCTTTATATATTTCATACTCCTTGAGTGCATCCATGTATTTACCCTTCTTGCAGTAATGCATAGGGACAAAATTTTTTTCAAAATCGACATACATATGATTACTCATCATCAGGTGTCGGGCAAAATTTGATGTTGTTTTCTGTAGATCCCTCCTAGGGAGATGTTCTTTATAACGTTGTTCGAACGGTCTGCCCGTCTGGCCCAGGTAGAACATATCGCATGAGCTGCAAGTCATCTTATATACGCCGGTTCTTTCTTTATTTGGTACGGTGCTCTTCTGGCTGAGGAACTTCTTAATGCTGTTTTTTGTGCGGAACGTTACATGTACCTGGTGTATCTTAAACTCATTCTTTATAATATTTGGTAAAATATTTGTATAGTCAGCAGATATATATTTCTTAACCAGTAATAAGTCATCACTGGCCAACTTTTTAACCTTCTTCTTTCTGTGTTTGTTAATTAATTTATCTATTAAAGAGCTTTTATAACAGTTTGCCGCTGCTATGTACTTGATGGTGTCAACCTCTCCATTGTAGTCATGTTTACTTAGCGGTATTGTCAACAACCTGTGCACAAAACTATTATACGCTGTCATCTTTTGCGAAACGGGATGATACGAATCAACATGTATTGTAATATCCATTGTTGTGGCTTTTCTAAAGATGTTAAACTGAAGTTGTCCTGCGTTTTTTGTAACAGTTAAATCTAAAAAATTCAACTGATTTTCTGCCTCTATCTCAGACGTGAATTTAATTTTTTGGTGTATACTATTTACGTGACTATTTAAGTTTTCTATTTGCCTTCTAGTTCCGTTAAATACCATAAATGTATCATCATCGTATCTGCAGTAAAAAATGATCTTATCTTTGAATAATCTATCATCTATTATGTTTGAATTCTAGAAATGGTTTAGGTAAATATCAGCTAAAAGCCCCGACAATGGTGAACCCATAGCTATACCGTCATTTTGTATAAAAAAATCGTTATCAAATGTGAAATAGTTCTTTTCAAGGACCAGCATAAGGAGTTTTACAAGTTCATTAATTTCTTGTGTGCCAAGCTGTGTCACCTCATTTAGATTGTTGGTTAAGATTTCAATAGTTTCTTTCACTGGAACATTAGTATATAAATTGGTTATTTCAAAAGAAACAACCTTATACTGCTGGATCATTTTCATTTTTTTAAGTTTTTCAACGAATTCGTAACTGTTCTAAATACTATAATTATTTTTTATCCTAATATTATTTTTAATTATGGTTTCTAACAATTTAGCAGCTTTGTAACCGGAGGCTGTGGTATAATTTATTACTGGCCTGATTGGTGTATTTTCTTTTTGTAATTTGGGTAATCCTGTGAATTTTGGCGCCTTAGCGTTAATAGGTTTTAGGTATGTGCGTGTTTTTTCATCCAACAGTACCCTACATTGATTAATGGCATTATTCAACTCTTTTACATAGGCCTTAGTGGGGTCCCGGTCTAATTTCTTAAGATTATTATTACGTTTGAAGTCAAGGACCTTTTGTGTATATTCTTTTTTTTTCTGTATGACCACTAAAGTATTACCTTTGTCTGCCTTACTTATAATTGCATCATTATCTTCTAGTTTATTTTTTATGGTTCTAAGGTTTAAGACATCTTGCTTATATTTGTGTTTTAAAAATTTTTTGGTATTTATTTTGCTATTATTATTATTTATGCGATTGAGTTTGTTGTTGATAAAAATCCTAGATTCGTTCTGTGCTTGGACACCGTTTAATTTTTTAATTACAGCCTCAGTGTTAGCAACCTCATGGACGATTTCATTATTTGTCTTATTAAATGTTTGTATATTATACTTCAAACTTTACTAAGCGTGTGTAATTCTTGTGTAGTGAAATCTATGTTGGTTGTATTTACCACACGTTCATAAAATACATGTTTACATTCTCTCGGTCTATTTTCATTCTCACACTTACTACGGAATTAGTTTCAATTTTCTTGTAGTGTGTTAATAATTTAGAAAGGACAAATTTTGTGATTGAGGCTTTAACTTTATTCATGATTGTATCTTTCACTGACGGGTGAATTTCGTTTAGTATTTCTAAATGCGCTTTAAAAAGAACTGTATTTAACCTGTTTTTCTTTGCATACAGCTGTCTAATTTCTTGGGTTAACCATGATTTTTCCGCTATTTGCTTTGTCTTGAGTGCAGCCGGTGTTCGTGACACGATATTTACGTGAGCGTATTTTGGTATGATGTTCAATTTTCTGCACATT
The DNA here is from genome assembly GCA_034769895.1 of Magicicada septendecula. Taxonomy (NCBI): domain Eukaryota; kingdom Metazoa; phylum Arthropoda; class Insecta; order Hemiptera; family Cicadidae; genus Magicicada; species Magicicada septendecula. The sequence continues at coordinate 142,004,284 of CM068376.1, read as the reverse complement.
TTGTTAAATTTGATGTTAAGTGCAACCTTAGTCATTTTTATTCTAGTATTTTTATATTTATAGACAACACTTGCCTGACGGGCTCCAATATAATACATTTTATTGTTTTGTCTCCAAGTCGCGCTCTAATACAAAGGTACAATCTTACCTATTTTTTATTTTCCGTCGTGCGACTTCGTATATTTTATTTATAGCACTACACGTTTCGGCAACAAGTTGCCATCCTCAGGTGAAACACTCACTCAAAACGAGGTCGTTAAAAAGTAAAATGATTTATTAAAATACTAAAATTTAAAGTTAAAAGTGCACTTTCAACATATATTAGCACACACACGAACATGAGCAGGTCAGTGCTATACACGCGGGCATTATCGGTCGACTAGACTTAGTGCTTATGTAAGAATGTACGCTGATAAAACTCTTTGTTTACCAAACTCTGTACGCATCTATTTATTGTTGTCCGTGTACACGTATAGCCGTATCATACAATATATTTGATGAAAATGCAAGCTTATCATTCAAAACACAACCACTGTTAATTTGAGCTGCTTTATATATTTCATACTCCTCGAGTGCATCCATGTATTTACCCTTCTTGCAGTAATGCATAGGCACAAAATTTTTTTCAAAATCGACATACATATGATTACTCATCATCAGGTGTCGGGCAAAATTTGATGTTGTTTTCTGTAGATCCCTCCTAGGGAGATGTTCTTTATAACGTTGTTCGAACGGTCTGCCCGTCTGGCCCAGGTAGAACATATCGCATGAGCTGTAAGTCATCTTATATACGCCGGTTCTTTCTTTATTTGGTACGGTGCTCTTCTGGCTGAGGAACTTCTTAATGCTGTTTTTTGTGCGGAACGTTACACGTACCTGGTGTATCTTAAACTCATTCTTTATAATATTTGGTAAAATATTTGTATAGTCAGCAGATATATATTTCTTAACCAGTAATAAGTCATCACTGGCCAACTTTTTAACCTTCTTCTTTCTGTGTTTGTTAATTAATTTATCTATTAAAGAGCTTTTATAACAGTTGCCGCTGCTATGTACTTGATGGTGTCAACCTCTCCATTATAGTCATGTTTACTTAGCGGTATTGTCAACAACCTGTGCACAAAACTATTATACGCTGTCATCTTTTGCGAAACGGGATGATACGAATCAACATGTATTGTAATATCCATTGTTGTGGCTTTTCTAAAGATGTTAAACTGAAGTTGTCCTGCGTTTTTTGTAACAGTTAAATCTAAAAAATTCAACTGATTTTCTGCCTCTATCTCAGACGTGAATTTAATTTTTTGGTGTATACTATTTACGTGACTATTTAAGTTTTCTATTTGCCTTCTAGTTCCGTTAAATACCATAAATGTATCATCATCGTATCTGCAGTAAAAAATGATCTTATCTTTGAATAATCTATTATCTATTATGTTTGAATTCTAGAAATGGTTTAGGTAAATATCAGCTAAAAGCCCCGACAATGGTGAACCCATAGCTATACCGTCATTTTGTATAAAAAAATCGTTATCAAATGTGAAATAGTTCTTTTCAACGACCAGCATAAGGAGTTTTACAAGTTCATTAATTTCTTGTGTGCCAAGCTGTGTCACCTCATTTAGATTGTTGGTTAAGATTTCAATAGTTTCTTTCACTGGAACATTAGTATATAAATTGGTTATTTCAAAAGAAACAACCTTATACTGCTGGATCATTTTCATTTTTTTAAGTTTTTCAACGAATTCGTAACTGTTCTAAATACTATAATTATTTTTTATCCTAATATTATTTTTAATTATGGTTTCTAACAATTTAGCAGCTTTGTAACCGGAGGCTGTGGTATAATTTATTACTGGCCTGATTGGTGTATTTTCTTTTTGTAATTTGGGTAATCCTGTGAATTTTGGCGCCTTAGCGTTAATAGGTTTTAGGTATGTGCGTGTTTTTTCATCCAACAGTACCCTACATTGATTAATGGCATTATTCAACTCTTTTACATAGGCCTTAGTGGGGTCCCGGTCTAATTTCTTAAGATTATTATTACGTTTGAAGTCAAGGACTTTTGTGTATATTCTTTTTTTTTCTGTATGACCACTAAAGTATTACCTTTGTCTGCCTTACTTATAATTGCATCATTATCTTCTAGTTTATTTTTTATGGTTCTAAGGTTTAAGACATCTTGCTTATATTTGTGTTTTAAAAATTTTTTTGGTATTTATTTTGCTATTATTATTATTTATGCGATTGATTTTGTTGTTGATAAAAATCCTAGATTCGTTCTGTGCTTGGACACCGTTTAATTTTTTAATTACAGCCTCAGTGTTAGCAACCTCATGGACGATTTCATTATTTGTCTTATTAAATGTTGGTATATTATACTTCAAACTTTACTAAGCGTGTGTAATTCTTGTGTAGTGAAATCTATGTTGGTTGTATTTACCACACGTTCATAAAATACATGTTTACATTCTCTCGGTCTATTTTCATTCTCACACTTACTACGGAATAAGTTTCAATTTTCTTGTTGTGTGTTAATAATTTAGAAAGGACAAATTTTGTGATTGAGGCTTTAACTTTATTCATGATTGTATCTTTCACTGACGGGTGAATTTCGTTTAGTATTTCTAAATGCGCTTTAAAAAGAACTGTATTTAACCTGTTTTTCTTTGCATACAGCTGTCTAATTTCTTGGGTTAACCATGATTTTTCCGCTATTTGCTTTGTCTTGAGTGCAGCCGGTGTTCGTGACACGATATTTACGTGAGCGTATTTTGGTATGATGTTCAATTTTCTGCACATTTTGTTAAATTTGATGTTAAGTGCAACCTTAATCATTTTTATTCTAGTATTTTTATATTTATAGACAACACTTGCCTGACGGGCTCCAATATAATACATTTTATTGTTTTGTCTCCAAGTCGCGCTCTAATACAAAGGTACAATCTTACCTATTTTTTATTTTCCGTCGTGCGACTTCGTATATTTTATTTATAGCACTACACGTTTCGGCAACAAGTTGCCATCCTCAGGTGAAACACTCACTCAAAACGAGGTCGTTAAAAAGTAAAATGATTTATTAAAATACTAAAATTTAAAGTTAAAAGTGCACTTTCAACATATATTAGCACACACACGAACATGAGCAGGTCAGTGCTATACACGCGGGCATTATCGGTCGACTAGACTTAGTGCTTATGTAAGAATGTACGCTGATAAAACTCTTTGTTTACCAAACTCTGTACGCATCTATTTATTGTTGTCCGTGTACACGTATAGCCGTATCATACAATATATTTGATGAAAATGCAAGCTTATCATTCAAAACACAACCACTGTTAATTTGAGCTGCTTTATATATTTCATACTCCTCGAGTGCATCCATGTATTTACCCTTCTTGCAGTAATGCATAGGCACAAAATTTTTTTCAAAATCGACATACATATGATTACTCATCATCAGGTGTCGGGCAAAATTTGATGTTGTTTTCTGTAGATCCCTCCTAGGGAGATGTTCTTTATAACGTTGTTCGAACGGTCTGCCCGTCTGGCCCAGGTAGAACATATCGCATGAGCTGTAAGTCATCTTATATACGCCGGTTCTTTCTTTATTTGGTACGGTGCTCTTCTGGCTGAGGAACTTCTTAATGCTGTTTTTTGTGCGGAACGTTACACGTACCTGGTGTATCTTAAACTCATTCTTTATAATATTTGGTAAAATATTTGTATAGTCAGCAGATATATATTTCTTAACCAGTAATAAGTCATCACTGGCCAACTTTTTAACCTTCTTCTTTCTGTGTTTGTTAATTAATTTATCTATTAAAGAGCTTTTATAACAGTTGCCGCTGCTATGTACTTGATGGTGTCAACCTCTCCATTATAGTCATGTTTACTTAGCGGTATTGTCAACAACCTGTGCACAAAACTATTATACGCTGTCATCTTTTGCGAAACGGGATGATACGAATCAACATGTATTGTAATATCCATTGTTGTGGCTTTTCTAAAGATGTTAAACTGAAGTTGTCCTGCGTTTTTTGTAACAGTTAAATCTAAAAAATTCAACTGATTTTCTGCCTCTATCTCAGACGTGAATTTAATTTTTTGGTGTATACTATTTACGTGACTATTTAAGTTTTCTATTTGCCTTCTAGTTCCGTTAAATACCATAAATGTATCATCATCGTATCTGCAGTAAAAAATGATCTTATCTTTGAATAATCTATTATCTATTATGTTTGAATTCTAGAAATGGTTTAGGTAAATATCAGCTAAAAGCCCCGACAATGGTGAACCCATAGCTATACCGTCATTTTGTATAAAAAAATCGTTATCAAATGTGAAATAGTTCTTTTCAACGACCAGCATAAGGAGTTTTACAAGTTCATTAATTTCTTGTGTGCCAAGCTGTGTCACCTCATTTAGATTGTTGGTTAAGATTTCAATAGTTTCTTTCACTGGAACATTAGTATATAAATTGGTTATTTCAAAAGAAACAACCTTATACTGCTGGATCATTTTCATTTTTTTAAGTTTTTCAACGAATTCGTAACTGTTCTAAATACTATAATTATTTTTTATCCTAATATTATTTTTAATTATGGTTTCTAACAATTTAGCAGCTTTGTAACCGGAGGCTGTGGTATAATTTATTACTGGCCTGATTGGTGTATTTTCTTTTTGTAATTTGGGTAATCCTGTGAATTTTGGCGCCTTAGCGTTAATAGGTTTTAGGTATGTGCGTGTTTTTTCATCCAACAGTACCCTACATTGATTAATGGCATTATTCAACTCTTTTACATAGGCCTTAGTGGGGTCCCGGTCTAATTTCTTAAGATTATTATTACGTATGAAGTCAAGGACCTTTTGTGTATATTCTTTTTTTTTCTGTATAACCACTAAAGTATTACCTTTGTCTGCCTTACTTATAATTGCATCATTATCTTCTAGTTTATTTTTTATGGTTCTAAGGTTTAAGACATCTTGCTTATATTTGTGTTTTAAAAATTTTTTTGGTATTTATTTTGCTATTATTATTATTTATGCGATTGATTTTGTTGTTGATAAAAATCCTAGATTCGTTCTGTGCTTGGACACCGTTTAATTTTTTAATTACAGCCTCAGTGTTAGCAACCTCATGGACGATTTCATTATTTGTCTTATTAAATGTTGGTATATTATACTTCAAACTTTACTAAGCGTGTGTAATTCTTGTGTAGTGAAATCTATGTTGGTTGTATTTACCACACGTTCATAAAATACATGTTTACATTCTCTCGGTCTATTTTCATTCTCACACTTACTACGGAATAAGTTTCAATTTTCTTGTTGTGTGTTAATAATTTAGAAAGGACAAATTTTGTGATTGAGGCTTTAACTTTATTCATGATTGTATCTTTCACTGACGGGTGAATTTCGTTTAGTATTTCTAAATGCGCTTTAAAAAGAACTGTATTTAACCTGTTTTTCTTTGCATACAGCTGTCTAATTTCTTGGGTTAACCATGATTTTTCCGCTATTTGCTTTGTCTTGAGTGCAGCCGGTGTTCGTGACACGATATTTACATGAGCGTATTTTGGTATGATATTCAGTTTTCTGCACATTTTGGTAAATTTGATGTTAAGTGCAACCTTAATCATTTTTATTCTAGTATTTTTATATTTATAGACAACACTTGCCTGACGGGCTCCAATATAATACATTTTATTGTTTTGTCTCCAAGTCGCGCTCTAATACAAAGGTACAATCTTACCTATTTTTTATTTTCCGTCGTGCGACTTCGTATATTTTATTTATAGCACTACACGTTTCGGCAACAAGTTGCCATCCTCAGGTGAAACACTCACTCAAAACGAGGTCGTTAAAAAGTAAAATGATTTATTAAAATACTAAAATTTAAAGTTAAAAGTGCACTTTCAACATATATTAGCACACACACGAACATGAGCAGGTCAGTGCTATACACGCGGGCATTATCGGTCGACTAGACTTAGTGCTTATGTAAGAATGTACGCTGATAAAACTCTTTGTTTACCAAACTCTGTACGCATCTATTTATTGTTGTCCGTGTACACGTATAGCCGTATCATACAATATATTTGATGAAAATGCAAGCTTATCATTCAAAACACAACCACTGTTAATTTGAGCTGCTTTATATATTTCATACTCCTCGAGTGCATCCATGTATTTACCCTTCTTGCAGTAATGCATAAGCACAAAATTTTTTTCAAAATCGACATACATATGATTACTCATCATCAGGTGTCGGGCAAAATTTGATGTTGTTTTCTGTAGATCCCTCCTAGGGAGATGTTCTTTATAACGTTGTTCGAACGGTCTGCCCGTCTGGCCCAGGTAGAACATATCGCATGAGCTGCAAGTCATCTTATATACGCCGGTTCTTTCTTTATTTGGTACGGTGCTCTTCTGGCTGAGGAACTTCTTAATGCTGTTTTTTGTGCGGAACGTTACATGTACCTGGTGTATCTTAAACTCATTCTTTATAATATTTGGTAAAATATTTGTATAGTCAGCAGATATATATTTCTTAACCAGTAATAAGTCATCACTGGCCAACTTTTTAACCTTCTTCTTTCTGTGTTTGTTAATTAATTTATCTATTAAAGAGCTTCTATAACAGTTTGCCGCTGCTATGTACTTGATGGTGTCAACCTCTCCATTGTAGTCATGTTTACTTAGCGGTATTGTCAACAAGCTGTGCACAAAACTATTATACGCTGTCATCTTTTGCGAAACGGGATGATACGAATCAACATGTATTGTAATATCCATTGTTGTGGCTTTTCTAAAGATGTTAAACTGAAGTTGTCCTGCGTTTTTTGTAACAGTTAAATCTAAAAAATTCAACTGATTTTCTGCCTCTATCTCAGACGTGAATTTAATTTTTTGGTGTATACTATTTACGTGACTATTTAAGTTTTCTATTTGCCTTCTAGTTCCGTTAAATACCATAAATGTATCATCATCGTATCTGCAGTAAAAAATGATCTTATCTTTGAATATTCTATTTTCTATTATGTTTGAATTCTAGAAATAGTTTAGGTAAATATCAGCTAAAAGCCCCGACAATGGTGAACCCATAGCTATACCGTCATTTTGTATAAAAAAATCGTTATCAAATGTGAAATAGTTCTTTTCAAGGACCAGCATAAGGAGTTTTACAAGTTCATTAATTTCTTGTGTGCCAAGCTGTGTCACCTCATTTAGATTGTTGGTTAAGATTTCAATAGTTTCTTTCACTGGAACATTAGTATATAAATTGGTTATTTCAAAAGAAACAACCTTATACTGCTGGATCATTTTCATTTTTTTAAGTTTTTCAACGAATTCGTAACTGTTCTAAATACTATAATTATTTTTTATCCTAATATTATTTTTAATTATGGTTTCTAACAATTTAGCAGCTTTGTAACCGGAGGCTGTGGTATAATTTATTACTGGCCTGATTGGTGTATTTTCTTTTTGTAATTTGGGTAATCCTGTGAATTTTGGCGCCTTAGCGTTAATAGGTTTTAGGTATGTGCGTGTTTTTTCATCCAACAGTACCCTACATTGATTAATGGCATTATTCAACTCTTTTACATAGGCCTTAGTGGGGTCCCGGTCTAATTTCTTAAGATTATTATTACGTTTGAAGTCAAGGACCTTTTGTGTATATTCTTTTTTTTTCTGTATGACCACTAAAGTATTACCTTTGTCTGCCTTACTTATAATTGCATCATTATCTTTTAGTTTATTTTTTATGGTTCTAAGGTTTAAGACATCTTGCTTATATTTGTGTTTTAAAAATTTTTTTGGTATTTATTTTGCTATTATTATTATTTATGCGATTGAGTTTGTTGTTGATAAAAATCCTAGATTCGTTCTGTGCTTGGACACCGTTTAATTTTTTAATTACAGCCTCAGTGTTAGCAACCTCATGGACGATTTCATTATTTGTCTTATTAAATGTTGGTATATTATACTTCAAACTTTACTAAGCGTGTGTAATTCTTGTGTAGTGAAATCTATGTTGGTTGTATTTACCACACGTTCATAAAATACATGTTTACATTCTCTCGGTCTATTTTCATTCTCACACTTACTACGGAATAAGTTTCAATTTTCTTGTTGTGTGTTAATAATTTAGAAAGGACAAATTTTGTGATTGAGGCTTTAACTTTATTCATGATTGTATCTTTCACTGACGGGTGAATTTCGTTTAGTATTTCTAAATGCGCTTTAAAAAGAACTGTATTTAACCTGTTTTTCTTTGCATACAGCTGTCTAATTTCTTGGGTTAACCATGATTTTTCCGCTATTTGCTTTGTCTTGAGTGCAGCCGGTGTTCGTGACACGATATTTACGTGAGCGTATTTTGGTATGATGTTCAGTTTTCTGCACACTTTGGTAAATTTGATGTTAAGTGCAACCTTAATCATTTTTATTCTAGTATTTTTATATTTATAGACAACACTTGCCTGACGGGCTCCAATATAATACATTTTATTGTTTTGTCTCCAAGTCGCGCTCTAATACAAAGGTACAATCTTAACTATTTTTTATTTTCCGTCGTGCGACTTCGTATATTTTATTTATAGCACTACGCGTTTCGGCAACAAGTTGCCATCCTCAGGTGAAACACTCACTCAAAACGAGGTCGTTAAAAAGTAAAATGATTTATTAAAATACTAAAATTTAAAGTTAAAAGTGCACTTTCAACATATATTAGCACACACACGAACATGAGCAGGTCAGTGCTATACACGCGGGCATTATCGGTCGACTAGAATTAGTGCTTATGTAAGAGTGTACGCTGATAAAACTCTTTGTTTACCAAACTCTGTACGCATCTATTTATTGTTGTCCGTGTACACGTATAGCTCTATCATACAATATATTTGATGAAAATGCAAGCTTATCATTCAAAACACAACCACTGTTAATTTGAGCTGCTTTATATATTTCATACTCCTTGAGTGCATCCATGTATTTACCCTTCTTGCAGTAATGCATAGGGACAAAATTTTTTTCAAAATCGACATACATATGATTACTCATCATCAGGTGTCGGGCAAAATTTGATGTTGTTTTCTGTAGATCCCTCCTAGGGAGATGTTCTTTATAACGTTGTTCGAACGGTCTGCCCGTCTGGCCCAGGTAGAACATATCGCATGAGCTGCAAGTCATCTTATATACGCCGGTTCTTTCTTTATTTGGTACGGTGCTCTTCTGGCTGAGGAACTTCTTAATGCTGTTTTTTGTGCGGAACGTTACATGTACCTGGTGTATCTTAAACTCATTCTTTATAATATTTGGTAAAATATTTGTATAGTCAGCAGATATATATTTCTTAACCAGTAATAAGTCATCACTGGCCAACTTTTTAACCTTCTTCTTTCTGTGTTTGTTAATTAATTTATCTATTAAAGAGCTTCTATAACAGTTTGCCGCTGCTATGTACTTGATGGTGTCAACCTCTCCATTGTAGTCATGTTTACTTAGCGGTATTGTCAACAACCTGTGCACAAAACTATTATACGCTGTCATCTTTTGCGAAACGGGATGATACGAATCAACATGTATTGTAATATCCATTGTTGTGGCTTTTCTAAAGATGTTAAACTGAAGTTGTCCTGCGTTTTTTGTAACAGTTAAATCTAAAAAATTCAACTGATTTTCTGCCTCTATCTCAGACGTGAATTTAATTTTTTGGTGTATACTATTTACGTGACTATTTAAGTTTTCTATTTGCCTTCTAGTTCCGTTAAATACCATAAATGTATCATCATCGTATCTGCAGTAAAAAATGATCTTATCTTTGAATAATCTATCATCTATTATGTTTGAATTCTAGAAATGGTTTAGGTAAATATCAGCTAAAAGCCCCGACAATGGTGAACCCATAGCTATACCGTCATTTTGTATAAAAAAATCGTTATCAAATGTGAAATAGTTCTTTTCAAGGACCAGCATAAGGAGTTTTACAAGTTCATTAATTTCTTGTGTGCCAAGCTGTGTCACCTCATTTAGATTGTTGGTTAAGATTTCAATAGTTTCTTTCACTGGAACATTAGTATATAAATTGGTTATTTCAAAAGAAACAACCTTATACTGCTGGATCATTTTCATTTTTTTAAGTTTTTCAACGAATTCGTAACTGTTCTAAATACTATAATTATTTTTTATCCTAATATTATTTTTAATTATGGTTTCTAACAATTTAGCAGCTTTGTAACCGGAGGCTGTGGTATAATTTATTACTGGCCTGATTGGTGTATTTTCTTTTTGTAATTTGGGTAATCCTGTGAATTTTGGCGCCTTAGCGTTAATAGGTTTTAGGTATGTGCGTGTTTTTTCATCCAACAGTACCCTACATTGATTAATGGCATTATTCAACTCTTTTACATAGGCCTTAGTGGGGTCCCGGTCTAATTTCTTAAGATTATTATTACGTATGAAGTCAAGGACCTTTTGTGTATATTCTTTTTTTTTCTGTATGACCACTAAAGTATTACCTTTGTCTGCCTTACTTATAATTGCATCATTATCTTCTAGTTTATTTTTTATGGTTCTAAGGTTTAAGACATCTTGCTTATATTTGTGTTTTAAAAATTTTTTGGTATTTATTTTGCTATTATTATTATTTATGCGATTGAGTTTGTTGTTGATAAAAATCCTAGATTCGTTCTGTGCTTGGACACCGTTTAATTTTTTAATTACAGCCTCAGTGTTAGCAACCTCATGGACGATTTCATTATTTGTCTTATTAAATGTTTGTATATTATACTTCAAACTTTACTAAGCGTGTGTAATTCTTGTGTAGTGAAATCTATGTTGGTTGTATTTACCACACGTTCATAAAATACATGTTTACATTCTCTCGGTCTATTTTCATTCTCACACTTACTACGGAATTAGTTTCAATTTTCTTGTAGTGTGTTAATAATTTAGAAAGGACAAATTTTGTGATTGAGGCTTTAACTTTATTCATGATTGTATCTTTCACTGACGGGTGAATTTCGTTTAGTATTTCTAAATGCGCTTTAAAAAGAACTGTATTTAACCTGTTTTTCTTTGCATACAGCTGTCTAATTTCTTGGGTTAACCATGATTTTTCCGCTATTTGCTTTGTCTTGAGTGCAGCCGGTGTTCGTGACACGATATTTACATGAGCGTATTTTGGTATGATATTCAGTTTTCTGCACATTTTGGTAAATTTGATGTTAAGTGCAACCTTAATCATTTTTATTCTAGTATTTTTATATTTATAGACAACACTTGCCTGACGGGCTCCAATATAATACATTTTATTGTTTTGTCTCCAAGTCGCGCTCTAATACAAAGGTACAATCTTACCTATTTTTTATTTTCCGTCGTGCGACTTCGTATATTTTATTTATAGCACTACACGTTTCGGCAACAAGTTGCCATCCTCAGGTGAAACACTCACTCAAAACGAGGTCGTTAAAAAGTAAAATGATTTATTAAAATACTAAAATTTAAAGTTAAAAGTGCACTTTCAACATATATTAGCACACACACGAACATGAGCAGGTCAGTGCTATACACGCGGGCATTATCGGTCGACTAGACTTAGTGCTTATGTAAGAATGTACGCTGATAAAACTCTTTGTTTACCAAACTCTGTACGCATCTATTTATTGTTGTCCGTGTACACGTATAGCCGTATCATACAATATATTTGATGAAAATGCAAGCTTATCATTCAAAACACAACCACTGTTAATTTGAGCTGCTTTATATATTTCATACTCCTCGAGTGCATCCATGTATTTACCCTTCTTGCAGTAATGCATAAGCACAAAATTTTTTTCAAAATCGACATACATATGATTACTCATCATCAGGTGTCGGGCAAAATTTGATGTTGTTTTCTGTAGATCCCTCCTAGGGAGATGTTCTTTATAACGTTGTTCGAACGGTCTGCCCGTCTGGCCCAGGTAGAACATATCGCATGAGCTGCAAGTCATCTTATATACGCCGGTTCTTTCTTTATTTGGTACGGTGCTCTTCTGGCTGAGGAACTTCTTAATGCTGTTTTTTGTGCGGAACGTTACATGTACCTGGTGTATCTTAAACTCATTCTTTATAATATTTGGTAAAATATTTGTATAGTCAGCAGATATATATTTCTTAACCAGTAATAAGTCATCACTGGCCAACTTTTTAACCTTCTTCTTTCTGTGTTTGTTAATTAATTTATCTATTAAAGAGCTTCTATAACAGTTTGCCGCTGCTATGTACTTGATGGTGTCAACCTCTCCATTGTAGTCATGTTTACTTAGCGGTATTGTCAACAAGCTGTGCACAAAACTATTATACGCTGTCATCTTTTGCGAAACGGGATGATACGAATCAACATGTATTGTAATATCCATTGTTGTGGCTTTTCTAAAGATGTTAAACTGAAGTTGTCCTGCGTTTTTTGTAACAGTTAAATCTAAAAAATTCAACTGATTTTCTGCCTCTATCTCAGACGTGAATTTAATTTTTTGGTGTATACTATTTACGTGACTATTTAAGTTTTCTATTTGCCTTCTAGTTCCGTTAAATACCATAAATGTATCATCATCGTATCTGCAGTAAAAAATGATCTTATCTTTGAATATTCTATTTTCTATTATGTTTGAATTCTAGAAATAGTTTAGGTAAATATCAGCTAAAAGCCCCGACAATGGTGAACCCATAGCTATACCGTCATTTTGTATAAAAAAATCGTTATCAAATGTGAAATAGTTCTTTTCAAGGACCAGCATAAGGAGTTTTACAAGTTCATTAATTTCTTGTGTGCCAAGCTGTGTCACCTCATTTAGATTGTTGGTTAAGATTTCAATAGTTTCTTTCACTGGAACATTAGTATATAAATTGGTTATTTCAAAAGAAACAACCTTATACTGCTGGATCATTTTCATTTTTTTAAGTTTTTCAACGAATTCGTAACTGTTCTAAATACTATAATTATTTTTTATCCTAATATTATTTTTAATTATGGTTTCTAACAATTTAGCAGCTTTGTAACCGGAGGCTGTGGTATAATTTATTACTGGCCTGATTGGTGTATTTTCTTTTTGTAATTTGGGTAATCCTGTGAATTTTGGCGCCTTAGCGTTAATAGGTTTTAGGTATGTGCGTGTTTTTTCATCCAACAGTACCCTACATTGATTAATGGCATTATTCAACTCTTTTACATAGGCCTTAGTGGGGTCCCGGTCTAATTTCTTAAGATTATTATTACGTTTGAAGTCAAGGACCTTTTGTGTATATTCTTTTTTTTTCTGTATGACCACTAAAGTATTACCTTTGTCTGCCTTACTTATAATTGCATCATTATCTTTTAGTTTATTTTTTATGGTTCTAAGGTTTAAGACATCTTGCTTATATTTGTGTTTTAAAAATTTTTTTGGTATTTATTTTGCTATTATTATTATTTATGCGATTGAGTTTGTTGTTGATAAAAATCCTAGATTCGTTCTGTGCTTGGACACCGTTTAATTTTTTAATTACAGCCTCAGTGTTAGCAACCTCATGGACGATTTCATTATTTGTCTTATTAAATGTTGGTATATTATACTTCAAACTTTACTAAGCGTGTGTAATTCTTGTGTAGTGAAATCTATGTTGGTTGTATTTACCACACGTTCATAAAATACATGTTTACATTCTCTCGGTCTATTTTCATTCTCACACTTACTACGGAATAAGTTTCAATTTTCTTGTTGTGTGTTAATAATTTAGAAAGGACAAATTTTGTGATTGAGGCTTTAACTTTATTCATGATTGTATCTTTCACTGACGGGTGAATTTCGTTTAGTATTTCTAAATGCGCTTTAAAAAGAACTGTATTTAACCTGTTTTTCTTTGCATACAGCTGTCTAATTTCTTGGGTTAACCATGATTTTTCCGCTATTTGCTTTGTCTTGAGTGCAGCCGGTGTTCGTGACACGATATTTACGTGAGCGTATTTTGGTATGATGTTCAGTTTTCTGCACACTTTGGTAAATTTGATGTTAAGTGCAACCTTAATCATTTTTATTCTAGTATTTTTATATTTATAGACAACACTTGCCTGACGGGCTCCAATATAATACATTTTATTGTTTTGTCTCCAAGTCGCGCTCTAATACAAAGGTACAATCTTAACTATTTTTTATTTTCCGTCGTGCGACTTCGTATATTTTATTTATAGCACTACGCGTTTCGGCAACAAGTTGCCATCCTCAGGTGAAACACTCACTCAAAACGAGGTCGTTAAAAAGTAAAATGATTTATTAAAATACTAAAATTTAAAGTTAAAAGTGCACTTTCAACATATATTAGCACACACACGAACATGAGCAGGTCAGTGCTATACACGCGGGCATTATCGGTCGACTAGAATTAGTGCTTATGTAAGAGTGTACGCTGATAAAACTCTTTGTTTACCAAACTCTGTACGCATCTATTTATTGTTGTCCGTGTACACGTATAGCTCTATCATACAATATATTTGATGAAAATGCAAGCTTATCATTCAAAACACAACCACTGTTAATTTGAGCTGCTTTATATATTTCATACTCCTTGAGTGCATCCATGTATTTACCCTTCTTGCAGTAATGCATAGGGACAAAATTTTTTTCAAAATCGACATACATATGATTACTCATCATCAGGTGTCGGGCAAAATTTGATGTTGTTTTCTGTAGATCCCTCCTAGGGAGATGTTCTTTATAACGTTGTTCGAACGGTCTGCCCGTCTGGCCCAGGTAGAACATATCGCATGAGCTGCAAGTCATCTTATATACGCCGGTTCTTTCTTTATTTGGTACGGTGCTCTTCTGGCTGAGGAACTTCTTAATGCTGTTTTTTGTGCGGAACGTTACATGTACCTGGTGTATCTTAAACTCATTCTTTATAATATTTGGTAAAATATTTGTATAGTCAGCAGATATATATTTCTTAACCAGTAATAAGTCATCACTGGCCAACTTTTTAACCTTCTTCTTTCTGTGTTTGTTAATTAATTTATCTATTAAAGAGCTTCTATAACAGTTTGCCGCTGCTATGTACTTGATGGTGTCAACCTCTCCATTGTAGTCATGTTTACTTAGCGGTATTGTCAACAACCTGTGCACAAAACTATTATACGCTGTCATCTTTTGCGAAACGGGATGATACGAATCAACATGTATTGTAATATCCATTGTTGTGGCTTTTCTAAAGATGTTAAACTGAAGTTGTCCTGCGTTTTTTGTAACAGTTAAATCTAAAAAATTCAACTGATTTTCTGCCTCTATCTCAGACGTGAATTTAATTTTTTGGTGTATACTATTTACGTGACTATTTAAGTTTTCTATTTGCCTTCTAGTTCCGTTAAATACCATAAATGTATCATCATCGTATCTGCAGTAAAAAATGATCTTATCTTTGAATAATCTATCATCTATTATGTTTGAATTCTAGAAATGGTTTAGGTAAATATCAGCTAAAAGCCCCGACAATGGTGAACCCATAGCTATACCGTCATTTTGTATAAAAAAATCGTTATCAAATGTGAAATAGTTCTTTTCAAGGACCAGCATAAGGAGTTTTACAAGTTCATTAATTTCTTGTGTGCCAAGCTGTGTCACCTCATTTAGATTGTTGGTTAAGATTTCAATAGTTTCTTTCACTGGAACATTAGTATATAAATTGGTTATTTCAAAAGAAACAACCTTATACTGCTGGATCATTTTCATTTTTTTAAGTTTTTCAACGAATTCGTAACTGTTCTAAATACTATAATTATTTTTTATCCTAATATTATTTTTAATTATGGTTTCTAACAATTTAGCAGCTTTGTAACCGGAGGCTGTGGTATAATTTATTACTGGCCTGATTGGTGTATTTTCTTTTTGTAATTTGGGTAATCCTGTGAATTTTGGCGCCTTAGCGTTAATAGGTTTTAGGTATGTGCATGTTTTTTCATCCAACAGTACCCTACATTGATTAATGGCATTATTCAACTCTTTTACATAGGCCTTAGTGGGGTCCCGGTCTAATTTCTTAAGATTATTATTACGTTTGAAGTCAAGGACCTTTTGTGTATATTCTTTTTTTTTCTTTATGACCACTAAAGTATTACCTTTGTGTGCCTTACTTATAATTGCATCATTATCTTCTAGTTTATTTTTTATGGTTCTAAGGTTTAAGACATCTTGCTTATATTTGTGTTTTAAAAATTTTTTTGGTATTTATTTTGCTATTATTATTATTTATGCGATTGAGTTTGTTGTTGATAAAAATCCTAGATTCGTTCTGTGCTTGGACACCGTTTAATTTTTTAATTACAGCCTCAGTGTTAGCAACCTCATGGACGATTTCATTATTTGTCTTATTAAATGTTGGTATATTATACTTCAAACTTTACTAAGCGTGTGTAATTCTTGTGTAGTGAAATCTATGTTGGTTGTATTTACCACACGCTCATAAAATACATGTTTACATTCTCTCGGTCTATTTTCATTCTCACACTTACTACGGAATTAGTTTCAATTTTCTTGTTGTGTGTTAATAATTTAGAAAGGACAAATTTTGTGATTGAGGCTTTAACTTTATTCATGATTGTATCTTTCACTGACGGGTGAATTTCGTTTAGTATTTCTAAATGCGCTTTAAAAAGAACTGTATTTAACCTGTTTTTCTTTGCATACAGCTGTCTAATTTCTTGGGTTAACCATGATTTTTCCGCTATTTGCTTTGTCTTGAGTGCAGCCGGTGTTCGTGACACGATATTTACGTGAGCGTATTTTGGTATGATGTTCAGTTTTCTGCACACTTTGGTAAATTTGATGTTAAGTGCAACCTTAATCATTTTTATTCTAGTATTTTTATATTTATAGACAACACTTGCCTGACGGGCTCCAATATAATACATTTTATTGTTTTGTCTCCAAGTCGCGCTCTAATACAAAGGTACAATCTTACCTATTTTTTATTTTCCGTCGTGCGACTTCGTATATTTTATTTATAGCACTACGCGTTTCGGCAACAAGTTGCCATCCTCAGGTGAAACACTCACTCAAAACGAGGTCGTTAAAAAGTAAAATGATTTATTAAAATACTAAAATTTAAAGTTAAAAGTGCACTTTCAACATATATTAGCACACACACGAACATGAGCAGGTCAGTGCTATACACGCGGGCATTATCGGTCGACTAGACTTAGTGCTTATGTAAGAATGTACGCTGATAAAACTCTTTGTTTACCAAACTCTGTACGCATCTATTTATTGTTGTCCGTGTACACGTATAGCCGTATCATACAATATATTTGATGAAAATGCAAGCTTATCATTCAAAACACAACCACTGTTAATTTGAGCTGCTTTATATATTTCATACTCCTCGAGTGCATCCATGTATTTACCCTTCTTGCAGTAATGCATAGGCACAAAATTTTTTTCAAAATCGACATACATATGATTACTCATCATCAGGTGTCGGGCAAAATTTGATGTTGTTTTCTGTAGATCCCTCCTAGGGAGATGTTCTTTATAACGTTGTTCGAACGGTCTGCCCGTCTGGCCCAGGTAGAACATATCGCATGAGCTGCAAGTCATCTTATATACGCCGGTTCTTTCTTTATTTGGTACGGTGCTCTTCTGGCTGAGGAACTTCTTAATGCTGTTTTTTGTGCGGAACGTTACATGTACCTGGTGTATCTTAAACTCATTCTTTATAATATTTGGTAAAATATTTGTATAGTCAGCAGATATATATTTCTTAACCAGTAATAAGTCATCACTGGCCAACTTTTTAACCTTCTTCTTTCTGTGTTTGTTAATTAATTTATCTATTAAAGAGCTTCTATAACAGTTTGCCGCTGCTATGTACTTGATGGTGTCAACCTCTCCATTGTAGTCATGTTTACTTAGCGGTATTGTCAACAAGCTGTGCACAAAACTATTATACGCTGTCATCTTTTGCGAAACGGGATGATACGAATCAACATGTATTGTAATATCCATTGTTGTGGCTTTTCTAAAGATGTTAAACTGAAGTTGTCCTGCGTTTTTTGTAACAGTTAAATCTAAAAAATTCAACTGATTTTCTGCCTCTATCTCAGACGTGAATTTAATTTTTTGGTGTATACTATTTACGTGACTATTTAAGTTTTCTATTTGCCTTCTAGTTCCGTTAAATACCATAAATGTATCATCATCGTATCTGCAGTAAAAAATGATCTTATCTTTGAATATTCTATTTTCTATTATGTTTGAATTCTAGAAATAGTTTAGGTAAATATCAGCTAAAAGCCCCGACAATGGTGAACCCATAGCTATACCGTCATTTTGTATAAAAAAATCGTTATCAAATGTGAAATAGTTCTTTTCAAGGACCAGCATAAGGAGTTTTACAAGTTCATTAATTTCTTGTGTGCCAAGCTGTGTCACCTCATTTAGATTGTTGGTTAAGATTTCAATAGTTTCTTTCACTGGAACATTAGTATATAAATTGGTTATTTCAAAAGAAACAACCTTATACTGCTGGATCATTTTCATTTTTTTAAGTTTTTCAACGAATTCGTAACTGTTCTAAATACTATAATTATTTTTTATTTAAAAATATTATTTTTAATTATGGTTTCTAACAATTTAGCAGCTTTGTAACCGGAGGCTGTGGTATAATTTATTACTGGCCTGATTGGTGTATTTTCTTTTTGTAATTTGGGTAATCCTGTGAATTTTGGCGCCTTAGCGTTAATAGGTTTTAGGTATGTGCGTGTTTTTTCATCCAACAGTACCCTACATTGATTAATGGCATTATTCAACTCTTTTACATAGGCCTTAGTGGGGTCCCGGTCTAATTTCTTAAGATTATTATTACGTTTGAAGTCAAGGACCTTTTGTGTATATTCTTTTTTTTTCTGTATGACCACTAAAGTATTACCTTTGTCTGCCTTACTTATAATTGCATCATTATCTTTTAGTTTATTTTTTATGGTTCTAAGGTTTAAGACATCTTGCTTATATTTGTGTTTTAAAAATTTTTTTGGTATTTATTTTGCTATTATTATTATTTATGCGATTGAGTTTGTTGTTGATAAAAATCCTAGATTCGTTCTGTGCTTGGACACCGTTTAATTTTTTAATTACAGCCTCAGTGTTAGCAACCTCATGGACGATTTCATTATTTGTCTTATTAAATGTTGGTATATTATACTTCAAACTTTACTAAGCGTGTGTAATTCTTGTGTAGTGAAATCTATGTTGGTTGTATTTACCACACGTTCATAAAATACATGTTTACATTCTCTCGGTCTATTTTCATTCTCACACTTACTACGGAATAAGTTTCAATTTTCTTGTTGTGTGTTAATAATTTAGAAAGGACAAATTTTGTGATTGAGGCTTTAACTTTATTCATGATTGTATCTTTCACTGACGGGTGAATTTCGTTTAGTATTTCTAAATGCGCTTTAAAAAGAACTGTATTTAACCTGTTTTTCTTTGCATACAGCTGTCTAATTTCTTGGGTTAACCATGATTTTTCCGCTATTTGCTTTGTCTTGAGTGCAGCCGGTGTTCGTGACACGATATTTACGTGAGCGTATTTTGGTATGATGTTCAGTTTTCTGCACACTTTGGTAAATTTGATGTTAAGTGCAACCTTAATCATTTTTTTCTAGTATTTTTATATTTATAGACAACACTTGCCTGACGGGCTCCAATATAATACATTTTATTGTTTTGTCTCCAAGTCGCGCTCTAATACAAAGGTACAATCTTAACTATTTTTTATTTTCCGTCGTGCGACTTCGTATATTTTATTTATAGCACTACGCGTTTCGGCAACAAGTTGCCATCCTCAGGTGAAACACTCACTCAAAACGAGGTCGTTAAAAAGTAAAATGATTTATTAAAATACTAAAATTTAAAGTTAAAAGTGCACTTTCAACATATATTAGCACACACACGAACATGAGCAGGTCAGTGCTATACACGCGGGCATTATCGGTCGACTAGACTTAGTGCTTATGTAAGAGTGTACGCTGATAAAACTCTTTGTTTACCAAACTCTGTACGCATCTATTTATTGTTGTCCGTGTACACGTATAGCTCTATCATACAATATATTTGATGAAAATGCAAGCTTATCATTCAAAACACAACCACTGTTAATTTGAGCTGCTTTATATATTTCATACTCCTTGAGTGCATCCATGTATTTACCCTTCTTGCAGTAATGCATAGGGACAAAATTTTTTTCAAAATCGACATACATATGATTACTCATCATCAGGTGTCGGGCAAAATTTGATGTTGTTTTCTGTAGATCCCTCCTAGGGAGATGTTCTTTATAACGTTGTTCGAACGGTCTGCCCGTCTGGCCCAGGTAGAACATATCGCATGAGCTGCAAGTCATCTTATATACGCCGGTTCTTTCTTTATTTGGTACGGTGCTCTTCTGGCTGAGGAACTTCTTAATGCTGTTTTTTGTGCGGAACGTTACATGTACCTGGTGTATCTTAAACTCATTCTTTATAATATTTGGTAAAATATTTGTATAGTCAGCAGATATATATTTCTTAACCAGTAATAAGTCATCACTGGCCAACTTTTTAACCTTCTTCTTTCTGTGTTTGTTAATTAATTTATCTATTAAAGAGCTTTTATAACAGTTTGCCGCTGCTATGTACTTGATGGTGTCAACCTCTCCATTGTAGTCATGTTTACTTAGCGGTATTGTCAACAACCTGTGCACAAAACTATTATACGCTGTCATCTTTTGCGAAACGGGATGATACGAATCAACATGTATTGTAATATCCATTGTTGTGGCTTTTCTAAAGATGTTAAACTGAAGTTGTCCTGCGTTTTTTGTAACAGTTAAATCTAAAAAATTCAACTGATTTTCTGCCTCTATCTCAGACGTGAATTTAATTTTTTGGTGTCGTGACTATTTAAGTTTTCTATTTGCCTTCTAGTTCCGTTAAATACCATAAATGTATCATCATCGTATCTGCAGTAAAAAATGATCTTATCTTTGAATAATCTATCATCTATTATGTTTGAATTCTAGAAATGGTTTAGGTAAATATCAGCTAAAAGCCCCGACAATGGTGAACCCATAGCTATACCGTCATTTTGTATAAAAAAATCGTTATCAAATGTGAAATAGTTCTTTTCAAGGACCAGCATAAGGAGTTTTACAAGTTCATTAATTTCTTGTGTGCCAAGCTGTGTCACCTCATTTAGATTGTTGGTTAAGATTTCAATAGTTTCTTTCACTGGAACATTAGTATATAAATTGGTTATTTCAAAAGAAACAACCTTATACTGCTGGATCATTTTCATTTTTTTAAGTTTTTCAACGAATTCGTAACTGTTCTAAATACTATAATTATTTTTTATCCTAATATTATTTTTAATTATGGTTTCTAACAATTTAGCAGCTTTGTAACCGGAGGCTGTGGTATAATTTATTACTGGCCTGATTGGTGTATTTTCTTTTTGTAATTTGGGTAATCCTGTGAATTTTGGCGCCTTAGCGTTAATAGGTTTTAGGTATGTGCGTGTTTTTTCATCCAACAGTACCCTACATTGATTAATGGCATTATTCAACTCTTTTACATAGGCCTTAGTGGGGTCCCGGTCTAATTTCTTAAGATTATTATTACGTTTGAAGTCAAGGACCTTTTGTGTATATTCTTTTTTTTTCTTTATGACCACTAAAGTATTACCTTTGTCTGCCTTACTTATAATTGCATCATTATCTTCTAGTTTATTTTTTATGGTTCTAAGGTTTAAGACATCTTGCTTATATTTGTGTTTTAAAAATTTTTTTGGTATTTATTTTGCTATTATTATTATTTATGCGATTGAGTTTGTTGTTGATAAAAATCCTAGATTCGTTCTGTGCTTGGACACCGTTTAATTTTTTAATTACAGCCTCAGTGTTAGCAACCTCATGGACGATTTCATTATTTGTCTTATTAAATGTTGGTATATTATACTTCAAACTTTACTAAGCGTGTGTAATTCTTGTGTAGTGAAATCTATGTTGGTTGTATTTACCACACGTTCATAAAATACATGTTTACATTCTCTCGGTCTATTTTCATTCTCACACTTACTACGGAATTAGTTTCAATTTTCTTGTTGTGTGTTAATAATTTAGAAAGGACAAATTTTGTGATTGAGGCTTTAACTTTATTCATGATTGTATCTTTCACTGACGGGTGAATTTCGTTTAGTATTTCTAAATGCGCTTTAAAAAGAACTGTATTTAACCTGTTTTTCTTTGCATACAGCTGTCTAATTTCTTGGGTTAACCATGATTTTTCCGCTATTTGCTTTGTCTTGAGTGCAGCCGGTGTTCGTGACACGATATTTACGTGAGCGTATTTTGGTATGATGTTCAGTTTTCTGCACACTTTGGTAAATTTGATGTTAAGTGCAACCTTAATCATTTTTATTCTAGTATTTTTATATTTATAGACAACACTTGCCTGACGGGCTCCAATATAATACATTTTATTGTTTTGTCTCCAAGTCGCGCTCTAATACAAAGGTACAATCTTACCTATTTTTTATTTTCCGTCGTGCGACTTCGTATATTTTATTTATAGCACTACGCGTTTCGGCAACAAGTTGCCATCCTCAGGTGAAACACTCACTCAAAACGAGGTCGTTAAAAAGTAAAATGATTTATTAAAATACTAAAATTTAAAGTTAAAAGTGCACTTTCAACATATATTAGCACACACACGAACATGAGCAGGTCAGTGCTATACACGCGGGCATTATCGGTCGACTAGACTTAGTGCTTATGTAAGAATGTACGCTGATAAAACTCTTTGTTTACCAAACTCTGTACGCATCTATTTATTGTTGTCCGTGTACACGTATAGCCGTATCATACAATATATTTGATGAAAATGCAAGCTTATCATTCAAAACACAACCACTGTTAATTTGAGCTGCTTTATATATTTCATACTCCTCGAGTGCATCCATGTATTTACCCTTCTTGCAGTAATGCATAGGCACAAAATTTTTTTCAAAATCGACATACATATGATTACTCATCATCAGGTGTCGGGCAAAATTTGATGTTGTTTTCTGTAGATCCCTCCTAGGGAGATGTTCTTTATAACGTTGTTCGAACGGTCTGCCCGTCTGGCCCAGGTAGAACATATCGCATGAGCTGCAAGTCATCTTATATACGCCGGTTCTTTCTTTATTTGGTACGGTGCTCTTCTGGCTGAGGAACTTCTTAATGCTGTTTTTTGTGCGGAACGTTACATGTACCTGGTGTATCTTAAACTCATTCTTTATAATATTTGGTAAAATATTTGTATAGTCAGCAGATATATATTTCTTAACCAGTAATAAGTCATCACTGGCCAACTTTTTAACCTTCTTCTTTCTGTGTTTGTTAATTAATTTATCTATTAAAGAGCTTTTATAACAGTTTGCCGCTGCTATGTACTTGATGGTGTCAACCTCTCCATTATAGTCATGTTTACTTAGCGGTATTGTCAACAAGCTGTGCACAAAACTATTATACGCTGTCATCTTTTGCGAAACGGGATGATACGAATCAACATGTATTGTAATATCCATTGTTGTGGCTTTTCTAAAGATGTTAAACTGAAGTTGTCCTGCGTTTTTTGTAACAGTTAAATCTAAAAAATTCAACTGATTTTCTGCCTCTATCTCAGACGTGAATTTAATTTTTTGGTGTATACTATTTACGTGACTATTTAAGTTTTCTATTTGCCTTCTAGTTCCGTTAAATACCATAAATGTATCATCATCGTATCTGCAGTAAAAAATGATCTTATCTTTGAATAATCTATTATCTATTATGTTTGAATTCTAGAAATGGTTTAGGTAAATATCAGCTAAAAGCCCCGACAATGGTGAACCCATAGCTATACCGTCATTTTGTATAAAAAAATCGTTATCAAATGTGAAATAGTTCTTTTCAAGGACCAGCATAAGGAGTTTTACAAGTTCATTAATTTCTTGTGTGCCAAGCTGTGTCACCTCATTTAGATTGTTGGTTAAGATTTCAATAGTTTCTTTCACTGGAACATTAGTATATAAATTGGTTATTTCAAAAGAAACAACCTTATACTGCTGGATCATTTTCATTTTTTTAAGTTTTTCAACGAATTCGTAACTGTTCTAATTACTATAATTATTATTTATCCTAATATTATTTTTAATTATGGTTTCTAACAATTTAGCAGCTTTGTAACCGGAGGCTGTGGTATAATTTATTACTGGCCTGATTGGTGTATTTTCTTTTTGTAATTTGGGTAATCCTGTGAATTTTGGCGCCTTAGCGTTAATAGGTTTTAGGTATGTGCGTGTTTTTTCATCCAACAGTACCCTACATTGATTAATGGCATTATTCAACTCTTTTACATAGGCCTTAGTGGGGTCCCGGTCTAATTTCTTAAGATTATTATTACGTTTGAAGTCAAGGACCTTTTGTGTATATTCTTTTTTTTTCTGTATAACCACTGAAGTATTACCTTTGTCTGCCTTACTTATAATTGCATCATTATCTTCTAGTTTATTTTTTATGGTTCTAAGGTTTAAGACATCTTGCTTATATTTGTGTTTTAAAAATTTTTTTGGTATTTATTTTGCTATTATTATTATTTATGCGATTGAGTTTGTTGTTGATAAAAATCCTAGATTCGTTCTGAGCTTGGACACCGTTTAATTTTTTAATTACAGCCTCAGTGTTAGCAACCTCATGGACGATTTCATTATTTGTCTTATTAAATGTTGGTATATTATACTTCAAACTTTACTAAGCGTGTGTAATTCTTGTGTAGTGAAATCTATGATGGTTGTATTTACCACACGTTCATAAAATACATGTTTACATTCTCTCGGTCTATTTTCATTCTCACACTTACTACGGAATAAGTTTCAATTTTCTTGTTGTGTGTTAATAATTTAGAAAGGACAAATTTTGTGATTGAGGCTTTAACTTTATTCATGATTGTATCTTTCACTGACGGGTGAATTTCGTTTAGTATTTCTAAATGCGCTTTAAAAAGAACTGTATTTAACCTGTTTTTCTTTGCATACAGCTGTCTAATTTCTTGGGTTAACCATGATTTTTCCGCTATTTGCTTTGTCTTGAGTGCAGCCGGTGTTCGTGACACGATATTTACATGAGCGTATTTTGGTATGATATTCAGTTTTCTGCACATTTTGGTAAATTTGATGTTAAGTGCAACCTTAATCATTTTTATTCTAGTATTTTTATATTTATAGACAACACTTGCCTGACGGGCTCCAATATAATACATTTTATTGTTTTGTCTCCAAGTCGCGCTCTAATACAAAGGTACAATCTTACCTATTTTTTATTTTCCGTCGTGCGACTTCGTATATTTTATTTATAGCACTACGCGTTTCGGCAACAAGTTGCCATCCTCAGGTGAAACACTCACTCAAAACGAGGTCGTTAAAAAGTAAAATGATTTATTAAAATACTAAAATTTAAAGTTAAAAGTGCACTTTCAACATATATTAGCACACACACGAACATGAGCAGGTCAGTGCTATACACGCGGGCATTATCGGTCGACTAGACTTAGTGCTTATGTAAGAATGTACGCTGATAAAACTCTTTGTTTACCAAACTCTGTACGCATCTATTTATTGTTGTCCGTGTACACGTATAGCCGTATCATACAATATATTTGATGAAAATGCAAGCTTATCATTCAAAACACAACCACTGTTAATTTGAGCTGCTTTATATATTTCATACTCCTCGAGTGCATCCATGTATTTACCCTTCTTGCAGTAATGCATAGGCACAAAATTTTTTTCAAAATCGACATACATATGATTACTCATCATCAGGTGTCGGGCAAAATTTGATGTTGTTTTCTGTAGATCCCTCCTAGGGAGATGTTCTTTATAACGTTGTTCGAACGGTCTGCCCGTCTGGCCCAGGTAGAACATATCGCATGAGCTGCAAGTCATCTTATATACGCCGGTTCTTTCTTTATTTGGTACGGTGCTCTTCTGGCTGAGGAACTTCTTAATGCTGTTTTTTGTGCGGAACGTTACATGTACCTGGTGTATCTTAAACTCATTCTTTATAATATTTGGTAAAATATTTGTATAGTCAGCAGATATATATTTCTTAACCAGTAATAAGTCATCACTGGCCAACTTTTTAACCTTCTTCTTTCTGTGTTTGTTAATTAATTTATCTATTAAAGAGCTTTTATAACAGTTTGCCGCTGCTATGTACTTGATGGTGTCAACCTCTCCATTATAGTCATGTTTACTTAGCGGTATTGTCAACAAGCTGTGCACAAAACTATTATACGCTGTCATCTTTTGCGAAACGGGATGATACGAATCAACATGTATTGTAATATCCATTGTTGTGGCTTTTCTAAAGATGTTAAACTGAAGTTGTCCTGCGTTTTTTGTAACAGTTAAATCTAAAAAATTCAACTGATTTTCTGCCTCTATCTC
This sequence comes from Magicicada septendecula, assembly GCA_034769895.1. Taxonomy (NCBI): domain Eukaryota; kingdom Metazoa; phylum Arthropoda; class Insecta; order Hemiptera; family Cicadidae; genus Magicicada; species Magicicada septendecula. The sequence continues at coordinate 141,977,765 of CM068376.1, read as the reverse complement.
AGACGTGAATTTAATTTTTTGGTGTATACTATTTACGTGACTATTTAAGTTTTCTATTTGCCTTCTAGTTCCGTTAAATACCATAAATGTATCATCATCGTATCTGCAGTAAAAAATGATCTTATCTTTGAATAATCTATTATCTATTATGTTTGAATTCTAGAAATGGTTTAGGTAAATATCAGCTAAAAGCCCCGACAATGGTGAACCCATAGCTATACCGTCATTTTGTATAAAAAAATCGTTATCAAATGTGAAATAGTTCTTTTCAAGGACCAGCATAAGGAGTTTTACAAGTTCATTAATTTCTTGTGTGCCAAGCTGTGTCACCTCATTTAGATTGTTGGTTAAGATTTCAATAGTTTCTTTCACTGGAACATTAGTATATAAATTGGTTATTTCAAAAGAAACAACCTTATACTGCTGGATCATTTTCATTTTTTTAAGTTTTTCAACGAATTCGTAACTGTTCTAATTACTATAATTATTATTTATCCTAATATTATTTTTAATTATGGTTTCTAACAATTTAGCAGCTTTGTAACCGGAGGCTGTGGTATAATTTATTACTGGCCTGATTGGTGTATTTTCTTTTTGTAATTTGGGTAATCCTGTGAATTTTGGCGCCTTAGCGTTAATAGGTTTTAGGTATGTGCGTGTTTTTTCATCCAACAGTACCCTACATTGATTAATGGCATTATTCAACTCTTTTACATAGGCCTTAGTGGGGTCCCGGTCTAATTTCTTAAGATTATTATTACGTTTGAAGTCAAGGACCTTTTGTGTATATTCTTTTTTTTTTCTGTATAACCACTGAAGTATTACCTTTGTCTGCCTTACTTATAATTGCATCATTATCTTCTAGTTTATTTTTTATGGTTCTAAGGTTTAAGACATCTTGCTTATATTTGTGTTTTAAAAATTTTTTTGGTATTTATTTTGCTATTATTATTATTTATGCGATTGAGTTTGTTGTTGATAAAAATCCTAGATTCGTTCTGAGCTTGGACACCGTTTAATTTTTTAATTACAGCCTCAGTGTTAGCAACCTCATGGACGATTTCATTATTTGTCTTATTAAATGTTGGTATATTATACTTCAAACTTTACTAAGCGTGTGTAATTCTTGTGTAGTGAAATCTATGATGGTTGTATTTACCACACGTTCATAAAATACATGTTTACATTCTCTCGGTCTATTTTCATTCTCACACTTACTACGGAATAAGTTTCAATTTTCTTGTTGTGTGTTAATAATTTAGAAAGGACAAATTTTGTGATTGAGGCTTTAACTTTATTCATGATTGTATCTTTCACTGACGGGTGAATTTCGTTTAGTATTTCTAAATGCGCTTTAAAAAGAACTGTATTTAACCTGTTTTTCTTTGCATACAGCTGTCTAATTTCTTGGGTTAACCATGATTTTTCCGCTATTTGCTTTGTCTTGAGTGCAGCCGGTGTTCGTGACACGATATTTACATGAGCGTATTTTGGTATGATATTCAGTTTTCTGCACATTTTGGTAAATTTGATGTTAAGTGCAACCTTAATCATTTTTATTCTAGTATTTTTATATTTATAGACAACACTTGCCTGACGGGCTCCAATATAATACATTTTATTGTTTTGTCTCCAAGTCGCGCTCTAATACAAAGGTACAATCTTACCTATTTTTTATTTTCCGTCGTGCGACTTCGTATATTTTATTTATAGCACTACGCGTTTCGGCAACAAGTTGCCATCCTCAGGTGAAACACTCACTCAAAACGAGGTCGTTAAAAAGTAAAATGATTTATTAAAATACTAAAATTTAAAGTTAAAAGTGCACTTTCAACATATATTAGCACACACACGAACATGAGCAGGTCAGTGCTATACACGCGGGCATTATCGGTCGACTAGACTTAGTGCTTATGTAAGAATGTACGCTGATAAAACTCTTTGTTTACCAAACTCTGTACGCATCTATTTATTGTTGTCCGTGTACACGTATAGCCGTATCATACAATATATTTGATGAAAATGCAAGCTTATCATTCAAAACACAACCACTGTTAATTTGAGCTGCTTTATATATTTCATACTCCTCGAGTGCATCCATGTATTTACCCTTCTTGCAGTAATGCATAGGCACAAAATTTTTTTCAAAATCGACATACATATGATTACTCATCATCAGGTGTCGGGCAAAATTTGATGTTGTTTTCTGTAGATCCCTCCTAGGGAGATGTTCTTTATAACGTTGTTCGAACGGTCTGCCCGTCTGGCCCAGGTAGAACATATCGCATGAGCTGCAAGTCATCTTATATACGCCGGTTCTTTCTTTATTTGGTACGGTGCTCTTCTGGCTGAGGAACTTCTTAATGCTGTTTTTTGTGCGGAACGTTACATGTACCTGGTGTATCTTAAACTCATTCTTTATAATATTTGGTAAAATATTTGTATAGTCAGCAGATATATATTTCTTAACCAGTAATAAGTCATCACTGGCCAACTTTTTAACCTTCTTCTTTCTGTGTTTGTTAATTAATTTATCTATTAAAGAGCTTCTATAACAGTTTGCCGCTGCTATGTACTTGATGGTGTCAACCTCTCCATTGTAGTCATGTTTACTTAGCGGTATTGTCAACAACCTGTGCACAAAACTATTATACGCTGTCATCTTTTGCGAAACGGGATGATACGAATCAACATGTATTGTAATATCCATTGTTGTGGCTTTTCTAAAGATGTTAAACTGAAGTTGTCCTGCGTTTTTTGTAACAGTTAAATCTAAAAAATTCAACTGATTTTCTGCCTCTATCTCAGACGTGAATTTAATTTTTTGGTGTATACTATTTACGTGACTATTTAAGTTTTCTATTTGCCTTCTAGTTCCGTTAAATACCATAAATGTATCATCATCGTATCTGCAGTAAAAAATGATCTTATCTTTGAATAATCTATTATCTATTATGTTTGAATTCTAGAAATAGTTTAGGTAAATATCAGCTAAAAGCCCCGACAATGGTGAACCCATAGCTATACCGTCATTTTGTATAAAAAAATCGTTATCTAATGTGAAATAGTTCTTTTCAACTACCAGCATAAGGAGTTTTACAAGTTCATTAATTTCTTGTGTGCCAAGCTGTGTCACCTCATTTAGATTGTTGGTTAAGATTTCAATAGTTTCTTTCACTGGAACATTAGTATATAAATTGGTTATTTCAAAAGAAACAACCTTATACTGCTGGATCATTTTCATTTTTTTAAGTTTTTCAACGAATTCGTAACTGTTCTAAATACTATAATTATTTTTTATCCTAATATTATTTTTAATTATGGTTTCTAACAATTTAGCAGCTTTGTAACCGGAGGCTGTGGTATAATTTATTACTGGCCTGATTGGTGTATTTTCTTTTTGTAATTTGGGTAATCCTGTGAATTTTGGCGCCTTAGCGTTAATAGGTTTTAGGTATCTGCGTGTTTTTTCATCCAACAGTACCCTACATTGATTAATGGCATTATTCAACTCTTTTACATAGGCCTTAGTGGGGTCCCGGTCTAATTTCTTAAGATTATTATTACGTTTGAAGTCAAGGACCTTTTGTGTATATTCTTTTTTTTTCTGTATGACCACTAAAGTATTACCTTTGTCTGCCTTACTTATAATTGCATCATTATCTTCTAGTTTATTTTTTATGGTTCTAAGGTTTAAGACATCTTGCTTATATTTGTGTTTTAAAAATTTTTTTGGTATTTATTTTGCTATTATTATTATTTATGCGATTGAGTTTGTTGTTGATAAAAATCCTAGATTCGTTCTGTGCTTGGACACCGTTTAATTTTTTAATTACAGCCTCAGTGTTAGCAACCTCATGGACGATTTCATTATTTGTCTTATTAAATGTTGGTATATTATACTTCAAACTTTACTAAGCGTGTGTAATTCTTGTGTAGTGAAATCTATGTTGGTTGTATTTACCACACGTTCATAAAATACATGTTTACATTCTCTCGGTCTATTTTCATTCTCACACTTACTACGGAATAAGTTTCAATTTTCTTGTTGTGTGTTAATAATTTAGAAAGGACAAATTTTGTGATTGAGGCTTTAACTTTATTCATGATTGTATCTTTAACTGACGGGTGAATTTCGTTTAGTATTTCTAAATGCGCTTTAAAAAGAACTGTATTTAACCTGTTTTTCTTTGCATACAGCTGTCTAATTTCTTGGGTTAACCATGATTTTTCCGCTATTTGCTTTGTCTTGAGTGCAGCCGGTGTTCGTGACACGATATTTACGTGAGCGTATTTTGGTATGATGTTCAGTTTTCTGCACACTTTGGTAAATTTGATGTTAAGTGCAACCTTAATCATTTTTATTCTAGTATTTTTATATTTATAGACAACACTTGCCTGACGGGCTCCAATATAATACATTTTATTGTTTTGTCTCCAAGTCGCGCTCTAATACAAAGGTACAATCTTAACTATTTTTTATTTTCCGTCGTGCGACTTCGTATATTTTATTTATAGCACTACGCATTTAGGCAACAAGTTGCCATCCTCAGGTGAAACACTCACTCAAAACGAGGTCGTTAAAAAGTAAAATGATTTATTAAAATACTAAAATTTAAAGTTAAAAGTGCACTTTCAACATATATTAGCACACACACGAACATGAGCAGGTCAGTGCTATACACGCGGGCATTATCGGTCGACTAGACTTAGTGCTTATGTAAGAATGTACGCTGATAAAACTCTTTGTTTACCAAACTCTGTACGCATCTATTTATTGTTGTCCGTGTACACGTATAGCCGTATCATACAATATATTTGATGAAAATGCAAGCTTATCATTCAAAACACAACCACTGTTAATTTGAGCTGCTTTATATATTTCATACTCCTCGAGTGCATCCATGTATTTACCCTTCTTGCAGTAATGCATAGGCACAAAATTTTTTTCAAAATCGACATACATATGATTACTCATCATCAGGTGTCGGGCAAAATTTGATGTTGTTTTCTGTAGATCCCTCCTAGGGAGATGTTCTTTATAACGTTGTTCGAACGGTCTGCCCGTCTGGCCCAGGTAGAACATATCGCATGAGCTGCAAGTCATCTTATATACGCCGGTTCTTTCTTTATTTGGTACGGTGCTCTTCTGGCTGAGGAACTTCTTAATGCTGTTTTTTGTGCGGAACGTTACATGTACCTGGTGTATCTTAAACTCATTCTTTATAATATTTGGTAAAATATTTGTATAGTCAGCAGATATATATTTCTTAACCAGTAATAAGTCATCACTGGCCAACTTTTTAACCTTCTTCTTTCTGTGTTTGTTAATTAATTTATCTATTAAAGAGCTTCTATAACAGTTTGCCGCTGCTATGTACTTGATGGTGTCAACCTCTCCATTGTAGTCATGTTTACTTAGCGGTATTGTCAACAACCTGTGCACAAAACTATTATACGCTGTCATCTTTTGCGAAACGGGATGATACGAATCAACATGTATTGTAATATCCATTGTTGTGGCTTTTCTAAAGATGTTAAACTGAAGTTGTCCTGCGTTTTTTGTAACAGTTAAATCTAAAAAATTCAACTGATTTTCTGCCTCTATCTCAGACGTGAATTTAATTTTTTGGTGTATACTATTTACGTGACTATTTAAGTTTTCTATTTGCCTTCTAGTTCCGTTAAATACCATAAATGTATCATCATCGTATCTGCAGTAAAAAATGATCTTATCTTTGAATAATCTATTATCTATTATGTTTGAATTCTAGAAATAGTTTAGGTAAATATCAGCTAAAAGCCCCGACAATGGTGAACCCATAGCTATACCGTCATTTTGTATAAAAAAATCGTTATCAAATGTGAAATAGTTCTTTTCAACGACCAGCATAAGGAGTTTTACAAGTTCATTAATTTCTTGTGTGCCAAGCTGTGTCACCTCATTTAGATTGTTGGTTAAGATTTCAATAGTTTCTTTCACTGGAACATTAGTATATAAATTGGTTATTTCAAAAGAAACAACCTTATACTGCTGGATCATTTTCATTTTTTTAAGTTTTTCAACGAATTCGTAACTGTTCTAAATACTATAATTATTTTTTATCCTAATATTATTTTTAATTATGGTTTCTAACAATTTAGCAGCTTTGTAACCGGAGGCTGTGGTATAATTTATTACTGGCCTGATTGGTGTATTTTCTTTTTGTAATTTGGGTAATCCTGTGAATTTTGGCGCCTTAGCGTTAATAGGTTTTAGGTATCTGCGTGTTTTTTCATCCAACAGTACCCTACATTGATTAATGGCATTATTCAACTCTTTTACATAGGCCTTAGTGGGGTCCCGGTCTAATTTCTTAAGATTATTATTACGTTTGAAGTCAAGGACCTTTTGTGTATATTTTTTTTTTTTCTGTATGACCACTAAAGTATTACCTTTGTCTGCCTTACTTATAATTGCATCATTATCTTCTAGTTTATTTTTTATGGTTCTAAGGTTTAAGACATCTTGCTTATATTTGTGTTTTAAAAATTTTTTTGGTATTTATTTTGCTATTATTATTATTTATGCGATTGAGTTTGTTGTTGATAAAAATCCTAGATTCGTTCTGTGCTTGGACACCGTTTAATTTTTTAATTACAGCCTCAGTGTTAGCAACCTCATGGACGATTTCATTATTTGTCTTATTAAATGTTGGTATATTATACTTCAAACTTTACTAAGCGTGTGTAATTCTTGTGTAGTGAAATCTATGTTGGTTGTATTTACCACACGTTCATAAAATACATGTTTACATTCTCTCGGTCTATTACTTCCATATTCCTTAAGGAATGGAAGTATGGTGATGGCAAAAAAAATCGTGTTCGAGATTATTGCAGATTCTGATTCTACTACACTCAAAACATGAAAAAAAGTCGTTTTCCGAAAAGTGTCTTTGTGTGTTCTGTCTGTGTGTCTGTCTGTCTGTGTGTCTGTAGATTTTTTTCTATGGCAAACGATAACTGCCGCAAATTCAAACAGAATCAAATAATTTTTTGCATGCTGCCCTGATTTGCAGAGTACTCGCGACCTATTGTTTTTGGTGAAGATCGGTTGAGGGAAAGGGGTAGTTTACCTGCAACGAGTTTTTTTTTAGCAAGGGTAATTTTGTTTGTTTGGCAAACGATAACAGCCGCAAATTCAAACAGAATCAAATAATGTTTCGCATACAGCCCTGAACTGTAGAGTTCTCAAGATCTCTTGATTTTGGTGAAGATCGGTAAAGGGAAAGGGGTAGTTTACTTGTAACGTTTTATGTTTTAACAAGGGTATTTCTTATGGCAAACGATAACAGCCGCAAATTCATACAGAATCAAAAGATTATTTGCATACAGCCCTAAATTGTAGAGTTCTCAGGACCTATTGTTTTTGGTGAAGATCGGTTGAGGGAAAGGGGTAGTTTACCTGTAACGTTTTTTTAACAAGGGTATTTTATATGGCAAACGATAACAGCCGCAAATTCAAACAGAATCAAATAATGTTTTGCATACAGCCCTGATTTGTAGAGTACTCAAGACCTATTGTTTTTGGTGAAGATCGGTTAAGGGAAAGGGGTAGTTTACCTGTAACATTTTATGTTTTAACAAGGGTATTTCCTATGGCAAACGATAACAGCCGCAAATTCAAAAAGAATCAAAAGATTATTTGCATACAGGCCCTAAATTATAGATTTCTCAAGACCTATTGTTTTTGGTGAAGATCGGTTGAGGGAAAGGGGTAGTTTACCTGCAACGTTTTTTTAACAAGGGTATTTTCTATGGCAAACGATAACAGCCGCAAATTCAAACAGAATCAAATAATGTTTTGCATGCAGCCCTGATTTGTAGAGTACTCAAGACCTATTGTTTTTGGTGAAGATCGGTTAAGGGGAAGGGGTAGTTTACCGGCAACGTTTTTTTATCAAGCGTATTTTCTATGGCAAACGATAACAGCCGCAAATTCAAACAGAATCAAATAATTTTTTGGATACTTCCCTGAATTGTAGAGGTCTCATTGACTTTCGATTTTGGTGAAGATCGGTTAAGGGGAAGGGGTAGTTTACCTGCAACCTTTTACGTTTTAACAAGAGTAAAGTACTTGAAAATTTATTTAAACTTTTTGAAACAAAGGTAATTGTTAAAAATAAAATAATTTTGTTGCCAGGCAATAAAATTATAATTTTTTCATTTTAATGTAATATAATATTTTTCATTTAATACAGCAATAAAAAGGCAGGTAAGACACAGCCTGGCTGTTTGGGTGAAAATGATTTTAAATATAAATCTTAGAATATGGAAGTCATGTATGGTTCTCCATACCGATATTTTTCATTCTCACACTTACTACGGAAAAAGTTTCAATTTTCTTGTTGTGTGTTAATAATTTAGAAAGGACAAATTTTGTGATTGAGGCTTTAACTTTATTCATGATTGTATCTTTAACTGACGGGTGAATTTCGTTTAGTATTTCTAAATGCGCTTTAAAAAGATCTGTATTTAAACTGTTTTTCTTTGCATAAAGCTATCTAATTTCTTGGGTTAACCATGATTTTTCCGCTATTTGCTTTGTCTTGAGTGCAGCCGGTGTTCGTGACACGATATTTACGTGAGCGTATTTTGGTATGATGTTCAGTTTTCTGCACATTTTGGTAAATTTGATGTTAAGTGCAACCTTAATCATTTTTATTCTAGTATTTTTATATTTATAGACAACACTTGCCTGACGGGCTCCAATATAATACATTTTATTGTTTTGTCTCCAAGTCACGCTCTAATACAAAGGTACAATCTTACCTATTTTTTATTTTCCGTCGTGCGACTTCGTATATTTTATTTATAGCACTACGCGTTTCGGCAACAAGTTGCCATCCTCAGGTGAAACACTCACTCAAAACGAGGTCGTTAAAAAGTAAAATGATTTATTAAAATACTAAAATTTAAAGTTAAAAGTGCACTTTCAACATATATTAGCACACACACGAACATGAGCAGGTCAGTGCTATACACGCGGGCATTATCGGTCGACTAGACTTAGTGCTTATGTAAGAATGTACGCTGATAAAACTCTTTGTTTACCAAACTCTGTACGCATCTATTTATTGTTGTCCGTGTACACGTATAGCCGTATCATACAATATATTTGATGAAAATGCAAGCTTATCATTCAAAACACAACCACTGTTAATTTGAGCTGCTTTATATATTTCATACTCCTCGAGTGCATCCATGTATTTACCCTTCTTGCAGTAATGCATAGGCACAAAATTTTTTTCAAAATCGACATACATATGATTACTCATCATCAGGTGTCGGGCAAAATTTGATGTTGTTTTCTGTAGATCCCTCCTAGGGAGATGTTCTTTATAACGTTGTTCGAACGGTCTGCCCGTCTGGCCCAGGTAGAACATATCGCATGAGCTGCAAGTCATCTTATATACGCCGGTTCTTTCTTTATTTGGTACGGTGCTCTTCTGGCTGAGGAACTTCTTAATGCTGTTTTTTGTGCGGAACGTTACATGTACCTGGTGTATCTTAAACTCATTCTTTATAATATTTGGTAAAATATTTGTATAGTCAGCAGATATATATTTCTTAACCAGTAATAAGTCATCACTGGCCAACTTTTTAACCTTCTTCTTTCTGTGTTTGTTAATTAATTTATCTATTAAAGAGCTTTTATAACAGTTTGCCGCTGCTATGTACTTGATGGTGTCAACCTCTCCATTGTAGTCATGTTTACTTAGCGGTATTGTCAACAACCTGTGCACAAAACTATTATACGCTGTTATCTTTAGCGAAACGGGATGATACGAATCAACATGTATTGTAATATCCATTGTTGTGGCTTTTCTAAAGATGTTAAACTGAAGTTGTCCTGCGTTTTTTGTAACAGTTAAATCTAAAAAATTCAACTGATTTTCGGCCTCTATCTCAGACGTGAATTTAATTTTTTGGTGTATACTATTTACGTGACTATTTAAGTTTTCTATTTGCCTTCTAGTTCCGTTAAATACCATAAATGTATCATCATCGTATCTGCAGTAAAAAATGATCTTATCTTTGAATAATCTATTATCTATTATGTTTGAATTCTAGAAATAGTTTAGGTAAATATCAGCTAAAAGCCCCGACAATGGTGAACCCATAGCTATACCGTCATTTTGTATAAAAAAAATCGTTATCAAATGTGAAATAGTTCTTTTCAAGGACAAGCATAAGGAGTTTTACAAGTTCATTAATTTCTTGTGTGCCTAGCTGAGTCACCTCATTTAGATTGTTGGTTAAGATTTCAATAGTTTCTTTCACTGGAACATTAGTATATAAATTGGTTATTTCAAAAGAAACAACCTTATACTGCTGGATCATTTTCATTTTTTTAAGTTTTTCAACGAATTCGTAACTGTTCTAAATACTATAATTATTTTTTATCCTAATATTATTTTTAATTATGGTTTCTAACAATTTAGCAGCTTTGTAACCGGAGGCTGTGGTATAATTTATTACTGGCCTGATTGGTGTATTTTCTTTTTGTAATTTGGGTAATCCTGTGAATTTTGGCGCCTTAGCGTTAATAGGTTTTAGGTATCTGCGTGTTTTTTCATCCAACAGTACCCTACATTGATTAATGGCATTATTCAACTCTTTTACATAGGCCTTAGTGGGGTCCCGGTCTAATTTCTTAAGATTATTATTACGTTTGAAGTCAAGGACTTTTGTGTATATTCTTTTTTTTTCTGTATGACCACTAAAGTATTACCTTTGTCTGCCTTACTTATAATTGCATCATTATCTTCTAGTTTATTTTTTATGGTTCTAAGGTTTAAGACATCTTGCTTATATTTGTGTTTTAAAAATTTTTTTGGTATTTATTTTGCTATTATTATTATTTATGCGATTGAGTTTGTTGTTGATAAAAATCCTAGATTCGTTCTGTGCTTGGACACCGTTTAATTTTTTAATTACAGCCTCAGTGTTAACAACCTCATGGACGATTTCATTATTTGTCTTATTAAATGTTGGTATATTATACTTCAAACTTTACTAAGCGTGTGTAATTCTTGTGTAGTGAAATCTATGTTGGTTGTATTTACCACACGTTCATAAAGTACATGTTTACATTCTCTCGGTCTATTTTCATTCTCACACTTACTACGGAATAAGTTTCAATTTTCTTGTTGTGTGTTAATAATTTAGAAAGGACAAATTTTGTGATTGAGGCTTTAACTTTATTCATGATTGTATCTTTAACTGACGGGTGAATTTCGTTTAGTATTTCTAAATGCGCTTTAAAAAGAACTGTATTTAACCTGTTTTTCTTTGCATACAGCTGTCTAATTTCTTGGGTTAACCATGATTTTTCCGCTATTTGCTTTGTCTTGAGTGCAGCCGGTGTTCGTGACACGATATTTACGTGAGCGTATTTTGGTATGATGTTCAGTTTTCTGCACATTTTGGTAAATTTGATGTTAAGTGCAACCTTAATCATTTTTATTCTAGTATTTTTATATTTATAGACAACACTTGCCTGACGGGCTCCAATATAATACATTTTATTGTTTTGTCTCCAAGTCGCGCTCTAATACAAAGGTACAATCTTACCTATTTTTTATTTTCCGTCGTGCGACTTCGTATATTTTATTTATAGCACTACGCGTTTCGGCAACAAGTTGCCATCCTCAGGTGAAACACTCACTCAAAACGAGGTCGTTAAAAAGTAAAATGATTTAGTAAAATACTAAAATTTAAAGTTAAAAGTGCACTTTCAACATATATTAGCACACACACGAACATGAGCAGGTCAGTGCTATACACGCGGGCATTATCGGTCGACTAGACTTAGTGCTTATGTAAGAATGTACGCTGATAAAACTCTTTGTTTACCAAACTCTGTACGCATCTATTTATTGTTGTCCGTGTACACGTATAGCCGTATCATACAATATATTTGATGAAAATGCAAGCTTATCATTCAAAACACAACCACTGTTAATTTGAGCTGCTTTATATATTTCATACTCCTCGAGTGCATCCATGTATTTACCCTTCTTGCAGTAATGCATAGGCACAAAATTTTTTTCAAAATCGACATACATATGATTACTCATCATCAGGTGTCGGACAAAATTTGATGTTGTTTTCTGTAGATCCCTCCTAGGGAGATGTTCTTTATAACGTTGTTCGAACGGTCTGCCCATCTGGTACAGGTAGAACGTATCGCATGAGCTGCAAGTCATCTTATATACGCCGGTTCTTTCTTTATTTGGTACGGTGCTCTTCTGGCTGAGGAACTTCTTAATGCTGTTTTTTGTGCGGAACGTTACATGTACCTGGTGTATCTTAAACTCATTCTTTATAATATTTGGTAAAATATTTGTATAGTCAGCAGATATATATTTCTTAACCAGTAATAAGTCATCACTGGCCAACTTTTTAACCTTCTTCTTTCTGTGTTTGTTAATTAATTTATCTATTAAAGAGCTTTTATAACAGTTTGCCGCTGCTATGTACTTGATGGTGTCAACCTCTCCATTGTAGTCATGTTTACTTAGCGGTATTGTCAACAACCTGTGCACAAAACTATTATACGCTGTCATCTTTTGCGAAACGGGATGATACGAATCAACATGTATTGTAATATCCATTGTTGTGGCTTTTCTAAAGATGTTAAACTGAAGTTGTCCTGCGTTTTTTGTAACAGTTAAATCTAAAAAATTCAACTGATTTTCTGCCTCTATCTCAGACGTGAATTTAATTTTTTGGTGTATACTATTTACGTGACTATTTAAGTTTTCTATTTGCCTTCTAGTTCCGTTAAATACCATAAATGTATCATCATCGTATCTGCAGTAAAAAATGATCTTATCTTTGAATAATCTATTATCTATTATGTTTGAATTCTAGAAATAGTTTAGGTAAATATCAGCTAAAAGCCCCGACAATGGTGAACCCATAGCTATACCGTCATTTTGTATAAAAAAAATCGTTATCAAATGTGAAATAGTTCTTTTCAAGGACCAGCATAAGGAGTTTTACAAGTCCATTAATTTCTTGTGTGCCTAGCTGAGTCACCTCATTTAGATTGTTGGTTAAGATTTCAATAGTTTCTTTCACTGGAACATTAGTACATAAATTGGTTATTTCAAAAGAAACAACCTTATACTGCTGGATCATTTTCATTTTTTTAAGTTTTTCAACGAATTCGTAACTGTTCTAAATACTATAATTATTTTTTATCCTAATATTATTTTTAATTATGGTTTCTAACAATTTAGCAGCTTTGTAACCGGAGGCTGTGGTATAATTTATTACTGGCCTGATTGGTGTATTTTCTTTTTGTAATTTGGGTAATCCTGTGAATTTTGGCGCCTTAGCGTTAATAGGTTTTAGGTATGTGCGTGTTTTTTCATCCAACAGTACCCTACATTGATTAATGGCATTATTCAACTCTTTTACATAGGCCTTAGTGGGGTCCCGGTCTAATTTCTTAAGATTATTATTACGTTTGAAGTCAAGGACCTTTTGTGTATATTCTTTTTTTTTCTGTATGACCACTAAAGTATTACCTTTGTCTGCCTTACTTATAATTGCATCATTATCTTCTAGTTTATTTTTTATGGTTCTAAGGTTTAAGACATCTTGCTTATATTTGTGTTTTAAAAATTTTTTTGGTATTTATTTTGCTATTATTATTATTTATGCGATTGAGTTTGTTGTTGATAAAAATCCTAGATTCGTTCTGTGCTTGGACACCGTTTAATTTTTTAATTACAGCCTCAGTGTTAACAACCTCATGGACGATTTCATTATTTGTCTTATTAAATGTTGGTATATTATACTTCAAACTTTACTAAGCGTGTGTAATTCTTGTGTAGTGAAATCTATGTTGGTTGTATTTACCACACGTTCATAAAATACATGTTTACATTCTCTCGGTCTATTTTCATTCTCACACTTACTACGGAATAAGTTTCAATTTTCTTGTTGTGTGTTAATAATTTAGAAAGGACAAATTTTGTGATTGAGGCTTTAACTTTATTCATGATTGTATCTTTAACTGACGGGTGAATTTCGTTTAGTATTTCTAAATGCGCTTTAAAAAGAACTGTATTTAACCTGTTTTTCTTTGCATACAGCTGTCTAATTTCTTGGGTTAACCATGATTTTTCCGCTATTTGCTTTGTCTTGAGTGCAGCCGGTGTTCGTGACACGATATTTACGTGAGCGTATTTTGGTATGATGTTCAGTTTTCTGCACATTTTGGTAAATTTGATGTTAAGTGCAACCTTAATCATTTTTATTCTAGTATGTTTATATTTATAGACAACACTTGCCTGACGGGCTCCAATATAATACATTTTATTGTTTTGTCTCCAAGTCGCGCTCTAATACAAAGGTACAATCTTACCTATTTTTTATTTTCCGTCGTGCGACTTCGTATATTTTATTTATAGCACTACGCGTTTCGGCAACAAGTTGCCATCCTCAGGTGAAACACTCACTCAAAACGAGGTCGTTAAAAAGTAAAATGATTTAGTAAAATACTAAAATTTAAAGTTAAAAGTGCACTTTCAACATATATTAGCACACACACGAACATGAGCAGGTCAGTGCTATACACGCGGGCATTATCGGTCGACTAGACTTAGTGCTTATGTAAGAATGTACGCTGATAAAACTCTTTGTTTACCAAACTCTGTACGCATCTATTTATTGTTGTCCGTGTACACGTATAGCCGTATCATACAATATATTTGATGAAAATGCAAGCTTATCATTCAAAACACAACCACTGTTAATTTGAGCTGCTTTATATATTTCATACTCCTCGAGTGCATCCATGTATTTACCCTTCTTGCAGTAATGCATAGGCACAAAATTTTTTTCAAAATCGACATACATATGATTACTCATCATCAGGTGTCGGACAAAATTTGATGTTGTTTTCTGTAGATCCCTCCTAGGGAGATGTTCTTTATAACGTTGTTCGAACGGTCTGCCCATCTGGTACAGGTAGAACGTATCGCATGAGCTGCAAGTCATCTTATATACGCCGGTTCTTTCTTTATTTGGTACGGTGCTCTTCTGGCTGAGGAACTTCTTAATGCTGTTTTTTGTGCGGAACGTTACATGTACCTGGTGTATCTTAAACTCATTCTTTATAATATTTGGTAAAATATTTGTATAGTCAGCAGATATATATTTCTTAACCAGTAATAAGTCATCACTGGCCAACTTTTTAACCTTCTTCTTTCTGTGTTTGTTAATTAATTTATCTATTAAAGAGCTTTTATAACAGTTTGCCGCTGCTATGTACTTGATGGTGTCAACCTCTCCATTGTAGTCATGTTTACTTAGCGGTATTGTCAACAACCTGTGCACAAAACTATTATACGCTGTCATCTTTTGCGAAACGGGATGATACGAATCAACATGTATTGTAATATCCATTGTTGTGGCTTTTCTAAAGATGTTAAACTGAAGTTGTCCTGCGTTTTTTGTAACAGTTAAATCTAAAAAATTCAACTGATTTTCTGCCTCTATCTCAGACGTGAATTTAATTTTTTGGTGTATACTATTTACGTGACTATTTAAGTTTTCTATTTGCCTTCTAGTTCCGTTAAATACCATAAATGTATCATCATCGTATCTGCAGTAAAAAATGATCTTATCTTTGAATAATCTATTATCTATTATGTTTGAATTCTAGAAATAGTTTAGGTAAATATCAGCTAAAAGCCCCGACAATGGTGAACCCATAGCTATACCGTCATTTTGTATAAAAAAAATCGTTATCAAATGTGAAATAGTTCTTTTCAAGGACCAGCATAAGGAGTTTTACAAGTCCATTAATTTCTTGTGTGCCTAGCTGAGTCACCTCATTTAGATTGTTGGTTAAGATTTCAATAGTTTCTTTCACTGGAACATTAGTACATAAATTGGTTATTTCAAAAGAAACAACCTTATACTGCTGGATCATTTTCATTTTTTTAAGTTTTTCAACGAATTCGTAACTGTTCTAAATACTATAATTATTTTTTATCCTAATATTATTTTTAATTATGGTTTCTAACAATTTAGCAGCTTTGTAACCGGAGGCTGTGGTATAATTTATTACTGGCCTGATTGGTGTATTTTCTTTTTGTAATTTGGGTAATCCTGTGAATTTTGGCGCCTTAGCGTTAATAGGTTTTAGGTATGTGCGTGTTTTTTCATCCAACAGTACCCTACATTGATTAATGGCATTATTCAACTCTTTTACATAGGCCTTAGTGGGGTCCCGGTCTAATTTCTTAAGATTATTATTACGTTTGAAGTCAAGGACCTTTTGTGTATATTCTTTTTTTTTCTGTATGACCACTAAAGTATTACCTTTGTCTGCCTTACTTATAATTGCATCATTATCTTCTAGTTTATTTTTTATGGTTCTAAGGTTTAAGACATCTTGCTTATATTTGTGTTTTAAAAATTTTTTTGGTATTTATTTTGCTATTATTATTATTTATGCGATTGAGTTTGTTGTTGATAAAAATTCTAGATTCGTTCTGTGCTTGGACACCGTTTAATTTTTTAATTACAGCCTCAGTGTTAACAACCTCATGGACGATTTCATTATTTGTCTTATTAAATGTTGGTATATTATACTTCAAACTTTACTAAGCGTGTGTAATTCTTGTGTAGTGAAATCTATGTTGGTTGTATTTACCACACGTTCATAAAATACATGTTTACATTCTCTCGGTCTATTTTCATTCTCACACTTACTACGGAATAAGTTTCAATTTTCTTGTTGTGTGTTAATAATTTAGAAAGGACAAATTTTGTGATTGAGGCTTTAACTTTATTCATGATTGTATCTTTAACTGACGGGTGAATTTCGTTTAGTATTTCTAAATGCGCTTTAAAAAGAACTGTATTTAACCTGTTTTTCTTTGCATACAGCTGTCTAATTTCTTGGGTTAACCATGATTTTTCCGCTATTTGCTTTGTCTTGAGTGCAGCCGGTGTTCGTGACACGATATTTACGTGAGCGTATTTTGGTATGATGTTCAGTTTTCTGCACACTTTGGTAAATTTGATGTTAAGTGCAACCTTAATCATTTTTATTCTAGTATTTTTATATTTATAGACAACACTTGCCTGACGGGCTCCAATATAATACATTTTATTGTTTTGTCTCCAAGTCGCGCTCTAATACAAAGGTACAATCTTACCTATTTTTTATTTTCCGTCGTGCGACTTCGTATATTTTATTTATAGCACTATGCGTTTCGGCAACAAGTTGCCATCCTCAGGTGAAACACTCACTCAAAACGAGGTCGTTAAAAAGTAAAATGATTTATTAAAATACTAAAATTTAAAGTTAAAAGTGCACTTTCAACATATATTAGCACACACACGAACATGAGCAGGTCAGTGCTATACACGCGGGCATTATCGGTCGACTAGACTTAGTGCTTATGTAAGAATGTATGCTGATATAACTCTTTGTTTACCAAACTCTGTACGCATCTATTTATTGTTGTCCGTGTACACGTATAGCCGTATCATACAATATATTTGATGAAAATGCAAGCTTATCATTCAAAAAACAACCACTGTTAATTTGAGCTGCTTTATATATTTCATACTCCTCGAGTGCATCCATGTATTTACCCTTCTTGCAGTAATGCATAGGCACAAAATTTTTTTCAAAATCGACATACATATGATTACTCATCATCAGGTGTCGGGCAAAATTTGATGTTGTTTTCTGTAGATCCCTCCTAGGGAGATGTTCTTTATAACGTTGTTCGAACGGTCTGCCCGTCTGGCCCAGGTAGAACATATCGCATGAGCTGCAAGTCATCTTATATACGCCGGTTCTTTCTTTATTTGGTACGGTGCTCTTCTGGCTGAGGAACTTCTTAATGCTGTTTTTTGTGCGGAACGTTACATGTACCTGGTGTATCTTAAACTCATTCTTTATAATATTTGGTAAAATATTTGTATAGTCAGCAGATATATATTTCTTAACCAGTAATAAGTCATCACTGGCCAACTTTTTAACCTTCTTCTTTCTGTGTTTGTTAATTAATTTATCTATTAAAGAGCTTTTATAACAGTTTGCCGCTGCTATGTACTTGATGGTGTCAACCTCTCCGTTGTAGTCATGTTTACTTAGCGGTATTGTCAACAACCTGTGCACAAAACTATTATACGCTGTCATCTTTAGCGAAACGGGATGATACGAATCAACATGTATTGTAATATCCATTGTTGTGGCTTTTCTAAAGATGTTAAACTGAAGTTGTCCTGCGTTTTTTGTAACAGTTAAATCTAAAAAATTCAACTGATTTTCTGCCTCTATCTCAGACGTGAATTTAATTTTTTGGTGTATACTATTTACGTGACTATTTAAGTTTTCTATTTGCCTTCTAGTTCCGTTAAATACCATAAATGTATCATCATCGTATCTGCAGTAAAAAATGATCTTATCTTTGAATAATCTATTATCTATTATGTTTGAATTCTAGAAATAGTTTAGGTAAATATCAGCTAAAAGCCCCGACAATGGTGAACCCATAGCTATACCGCCATTTTGTATAAAAAAATCATTATCAAATGTGAAATAGTTCTTTTCAAGGACCAGCATAAGGAGTTTTACAAGTTCATTAATTTCTTGTGTGCCAAGCTGTGTCACCTCATTTAGATTGTTGGTTAAGATTTCAATAGTTTCTTTCACTGGAACATTAGTATATAAATTGGTTATTTCAAAAGAAACAACCTTATACTGCTGGATCATTTTCATTTTTTTAAGTTTTTCAACGAATTCGTAACTGTTCTAAATACTATAATTATTTTTTATCCTAATATTATTTTTAATTATGGTTTCTAACAATTTAGCAGCTTTGTAACCGGAGGCTGTGGTATAATTTATTACTGGCCTGATTGGTGTATTTTCTTTTTGTAATTTGGGTAATCCTGTGAATTTTGGCGCCTTAGCGTTAATAGGTTTTAGGTATGTGCGTGTTTTTTCATCCAACAGTACCCTACATTGATTAATGGCATTATTCAACTCTTTTACATAGGCCTTAGTGGGGTCCCGGTCTAATTTCTTAAGATTATTATTACGTTTGAAGTCAAGGACCTTTTGTGTATATTCTTTTTTTTTCTGTATGACCACTAAAGAATTACCTTTGTCTGCCTTACTTATAATTGCATCATTATCTTCTAGTTTATTTTTTATGGTTCTAAGGTTTAAGACATCTTGCTTATATTTGTGTTTTAAAAATTTTTTTGGTATTTATTTTGCTATTATTATTATTTATGCGATTGAGTTTGTTGTTGATAAAAATTCTAGATTCGTTCTGTGCTTGGACACCGTTTAATTTTTTAATTACAGCCTCAGTGTTAACAACCTCATGGACGATTTCATTATTTGTCTTATTAAATGTTGGTATATTATACTTCAAACTTTACTAAGCGTGTGTAATTCTTGTGTAGTGAAATCTATGTTGGTTGTATTTACCACACGTTCATAAAATACATGTTTACATTCTCTCGGTCTATTTTCATTCTCACACTTACTACGGAATAAGTTTCAATTTTCTTGTTGTGTGTTAATAATTTAGAAAGGACAAATTTTGTGATTGAGGCTTTAACTTTATTCATGATTGTATCTTTAACTGACGGGTGAATTTCGTTTAGTATTTCTAAATGCGCTTTAAAAAGAACTGTATTTAACCTGTTTTTCTTTGCATACAGCTGTCTAATTTCTTGGGTTAACCATGATTTTTCCGCTATTTGCTTTGTCTTGAGTGCAGCCGGTGTTCGTGACACGATATTTACGTGAGCGTATTTTGGTATGATGTTCAGTTTTCTGCACACTTTGGTAAATTTGATGTTAAGTGCAACCTTAATCATTTTTATTCTAGTATTTTTATATTTATAGACAACACTTGCCTGACGGGCTCCAATATAATACATTTTATTGTTTTGTCTCCAAGTCGCGCTCTAATACAAAGGTACAATCTTACCTATTTTTTATTTTCCGTCGTGCGACTTCGTATATTTTATTTATAGCACTATGCGTTTCGGCAACAAGTTGCCATCCTCAGGTGAAACACTCACTCAAAACGAGGTCGTTAAAAAGTAAAATGATTTATTAAAATACTAAAATTTAAAGTTAAAAGTGCACTTTCAACATATATTAGCACACACACGAACATGAGCAGGTCAGTGCTATACACGCGGGCATTATCGGTCGACTAGACTTAGTGCTTATGTAAGAATGTATGCTGATATAACTCTTTGTTTACCAAACTCTGTACGCATCTATTTATTGTTGTCCGTGTACACGTATAGCCGTATCATACAATATATTTGATGAAAATGCAAGCTTATCATTCAAAAAACAACCACTGTTAATTTGAGCTGCTTTATATATTTCATACTCCTCGAGTGCATCCATGTATTTACCCTTCTTGCAGTAATGCATAGGCACAAAATTTTTTTCAAAATCGACATACATATGATTACTCATCATCAGGTGTCGGGCAAAATTTGATGTTGTTTTCTGTAGATCCCTCCTAGGGAGATGTTCTTTATAACGTTGTTCGAACGGTCTGCCCGTCTGGCCCAGGTAGAACATATCGCATGAGCTGCAAGTCATCTTATATACGCCGGTTCTTTCTTTATTTGGTACGGTGCTCTTCTGGCTGAGGAACTTCTTAATGCTGTTTTTTGTGCGGAACGTTACATGTACCTGGTGTATCTTAAACTCATTCTTTATAATATTTGGTAAAATATTTGTATAGTCAGCAGATATATATTTCTTAACCAGTAATAAGTCATCACTGGCCAACTTTTTAACCTTCTTCTTTCTGTGTTTGTTAATTAATTTATCTATTAAAGAGCTTTTATAACAGTTTGCCGCTGCTATGTACTTGATGGTGTCAACCTCTCCGTTGTAGTCATGTTTACTTAGCGGTATTGTCAACAACCTGTGCACAAAACTATTATACGCTGTCATCTTTAGCGAAACGGGATGATACGAATCAACATGTATTGTAATATCCATTGTTGTGGCTTTTCTAAAGATGTTAAACTGAAGTTGTCCTGCGTTTTTTGTAACAGTTAAATCTAAAAAATTCAACTGATTTTCTGCCTCTATCTCAGACGTGAATTTAATTTTTTGGTGTATACTATTTACGTGACTATTTAAGTTTTCTATTTGCCTTCTAGTTCCGTTAAATACCATAAATGTATCATCATCGTATCTGCAGTAAAAAATGATCTTATCTTTGAATAATCTATTATCTATTATGTTTGAATTCTAGAAATAGTTTAGGTAAATATCAGCTAAAAGCCCCGACAATGGTGAACCCATAGCTATACCGCCATTTTGTATAAAAAAATCATTATCAAATGTGAAATAGTTCTTTTCAAGGACCAGCATAAGGAGTTTTACAAGTTCATTAATTTCTTGTGTGCCAAGCTGTGTCACCTCATTTAGATTGTTGGTTAAGATTTCAATAGTTTCTTTCACTGGAACATTAGTATATAAATTGGTTATTTCAAAAGAAACAACCTTATACTGCTGGATCATTTTCATTTTTTTAAGTTTTTCAACGAATTCGTAACTGTTCTAAATACTATAATTATTTTTTATCCTAATATTATTTTTAATTATGGTTTCTAACAATTTAGCAGCTTTGTAACCGGAGGCTGTGGTATAATTTATTACTGGCCTGATTGGTGTATTTTCTTTTTGTAATTTGGGTAATCCTGTGAATTTTGGCGCCTTAGCGTTAATAGGTTTTAGGTATGTGCGTGTTTTTTCATCCAACAGTACCCTACATTGATTAATGGCATTATTCAACTCTTTTACATAGGCCTTAGTGGGGTCCCGGTCTAATTTCTTAAGATTATTATTACGTTTGAAGTCAAGGACCTTTTGTGTATATTCTTTTTTTTTCTGTATGACCACTAAAGAATTACCTTTGTCTGCCTTACTTATAATTGCATCATTATCTTCTAGTTTATTTTTTATGGTTCTAAGGTTTAAGACATCTTGCTTATATTTGTGTTTTAAAAATTTTTTTGGTATTTATTTTGCTATTATTATTATTTATGCGATTGAGTTTGTTGTTGATAAAAATCCTAGATTCGTTCTGTGCTTGGACACCGTTTAATTTTTTAATTACAGCCTCAGTGTTAGCAACCTCATGGACGATTTCATTATTTGTCTTATTAAATGTTGGTATATTATACTTCAAACTTTACTAAGCGTGTGTAATTCTTGTGTAGTGAAATCTATGTTGGTTGTATTTACCACACGTTCATAAAATACATGTTTACATTCTCTCGGTCTATTTTCATTCTCACACTTACTACGGAATAAGTTTCAATTTTCTTGTTGTGTGTTAATAATTTAGAAAGGACAAATTTTGTGATTGAGGCTTTAACTTTATTCATGATTGTATCTTTAACTGACGGGTGAATTTCGTTTAGTATATCTAAATGCGCTTTAAAAAGAACTGTATTTAACCTGTTTTTCTTTGCATACAGCTGTCTAATTTCTTGGGTTAACCATGATTTTTCCGCTATTTGCTTTGTCTTGAGTGCAGCCGGTGTTCGTAACACGATATTTACGTGAGCGTATTTTGGTATGATGTTCAGTTTTCTGCACACTTTGGTAAATTTGATGTTAAGTGCAACCTTAATCATTTTTATTCTAGTATTTTTATATTTATAGACAACACTTGCCTGACGGGCTCCAATATAATACATTTTATTGTTTTGTCTCCAAGTCGCGCTCTAATACAAAGGTACAATCTTACCTATTTTTTATTTTCCGTCGTGCGACTTCGTATATTTTATTTATAGCACTACGCGTTTCGGCAACAAGTTGCCATCCTCAGGTGAAACACTCACTCAAAACGAGGTCGTTAAAAAGTAAAATGATTTATTAAAATACTAAAATTTAAAGTTAAAAGTGCACTTTCAACATATATTAGCACACACACGAACATGAGCAGGTCAGTGCTATACACGCGGGCATTATCGGTCGACTAGACTTAGTGCTTATGTAAGAATGTACGCTGATAAAACTCTTTGTTTACCAAACTCTGTACGCATCTATTTATTGTTGTCCGTGTACACGTATAGCCGTATCATACAATATATTTGATGAAAATGCAAGCTTATCATTCAAAACACAACCACTGTTAATTTGAGCTGCTTTATATATTTCATACTCCTCGAGTGCATCCATGTATTTACCCTTCTTGCAGTAATGCATAGGCACAAAATTTTTTTCAAAATCGACATACATATGATTACTCATCATCAGGTGTCGGTCAAAATTTGATGTTGTTGTCTGTAGGTCCCTCCTAGGGAGATGTTCTTTATAACGTTGTTCGAACGGTCTGCCCGTCTGGCCCAGGTAGAACATATCGCATGAGCTGCAAGTCATCTTATATACGCCGGTTCTTTCTTTATTTGATACGGTGCTCTTCTGGCTGAGGAACTTCTTAATGCTGTTTTTTGTGCGGAACGTTACATGTTCCTGGTGTATCTTAAACTCATTCTTTATAATACTTGGTAAAATATTTGTATAGTCAGCAGATATGTATTTCTTAACCAGTAATAAGTCATCACTGGCCAACTTTTTAACCTTCTTCTTTCTGTGTTTGTTAATTAATTTATCTATTAAAGAGCTTTTATAACAGTTTGCCGCTGCTATGTACTTGATGGTGTCAACCTCTCCATTGTAGTCATGTTTACTTAGCGGTATTGTCAACAACCTGTGCACAAAACTATTATACGCTGTCATCTTTAGCGAAACGGGATGATACGAATCAACATGTATTGTAATATCCATTGTTGTGGCTTTTCTAAAGATGTTAAACTGAAGTTGTCCTGCGTTTTTTGTAACAGTTAAATCTAAAAAATTCAACTGATTTTCTGCCTCTATCTCAGACGTGAATTTAATTTTTTGGTGTATACTATTTACGTGACTATTTAAGTTTTCTATTTGCCTTCTAGTTCCGTTAAATACCATAAATGTATCATCATCGTATCTGCAGTAAAAAATGATCTTATCTTTGAATAATCTATTATCTATTATGTTTGAATTCTAGAAATAGTTTAGGTAAATATCAGCTAAAAGCCCCGACAATGGTAAACCCATAGCTATACCGTCATTTTGTATAAAAAAATCGTTATCAAATGTGAAATAGTTCTTTTCAAGGACCAGCATAAGGATTTTTACAAGTTCAATAATTTCTTGTGTGCCAAGCTGTGTCACCTCATTTAGATTGTTGGTTAAGATTTCAATAGTTTCTTTCACTGGAACATTAGTATATAAATTGGTTATTTCAAAAGAAACAACCTTATACTGCTGGATCATTTTCATTTTTTTAAGTTTTTCAACGAATTCGTAACTGTTCTAAATACTATAATTATTTTTTATCCTAATATTATTTTTAATTATGGTTTCTAACAATTTAGCAGCTTTGTAACCGGAGGCTGTGGTATAATTTATTACTGGCCTGATTGGTGTATTTTCTTTTTGTAATTTGGGTAATCCGGTGAATTTTGGTGCCTTAGCGTTAATATGTTTTAGGTATGTGCGTGTTTTTTCATCCAACAGTACCCTACATTGATTAATGGCATTATTCAACTCTTTTACATAGGCCTTAGTGGGGTCCCGGTCTAATTTCTTAAGATTATTATTACGTTTGAAGTCAAGGACCTTTTGTGTATATTCTTTTTTTTCTGTATGACCACTAAAGTATTACCTTTGTCTGCCTTACTTATAATTGCATCATTATCTTCTAGTTTATTTTTTATAGTTCTAAGGTTTAAGACATCTTGCTTATATTTGTGTTTTAAAAATTTTTTTGGTATTTATTTTGCTATTATTATTATTTATGCGATTGTGTTTGTTGTTGATAAAAATCCTAGATTCGTTCTGTGCTTGGACACCGTTTAATTTTTTAATTACAGCCTCAGTGTTAGCAACCTCATGGACGATTTCATTATTTGTCTTATTAAATGTTGGTATATTATACTTCAAACTTTACTAAGCGTGTGTAATTCTTGTGTAGTGAAATCTATGTTGGTTGTATTTACCACACGTTCATAAAATACATGTTTACATTCTCTCGGTCTATTTTCATTCTCACACTTACTACGGAATAAGTTTCAATTTTCTTGTTGTGTGTTAATAATTTAGAAAGGACAAATTTTGTGATTGAGGCTTTAACTTTATTCATGATTGTATCTTTAACTGACGGGTGAATTTCGTTTAGTATTTCTAAATGCGCTTTAAAAAGAACTGTATTTAACCTGTTTTTCTTTGCATACAGCTATCTAATTTCTTGGGTTAACCATGATTTTTCCGCTATTTGCTTTGTCTTGAGTGCAGCCGGTGTTCGTGACACGATATTTACGTGAGCGTATTTTGGTATGATGTTCAGTTTTCTGCACATTTTGGTAAATTTGATGTTAAGTGCAACCTTAATCATTTTTATTCTAGTATTTTTATATTTATAGACAACACTTGCCTGACGGGCTCCAATATAATACATTTTATTGTTTTGTCTCCAAGTCGCGCTCTAATACAAAGGTACAATCTTACCTATTTTTTATTTTCCGTCGTGCGACTCCGTATATTTTATTTATAGCACTACGCGTTTCGGCAACAAGTTGCATTCCTCAGGTGAAACACTCACTCAAAACGAGGTCGTTAAAAAGTAAAATGATTTATTAAAATACTAAAATTTAAAGTTAAAAGTGCACTTTCAACATATATTAGCACACACACGAACATGAGCAGGTCAGTGCTATACACGCGGGCATTATCGGTCGACTAGACTTAGTGCTTATGTAAGAATGTACGCTGATAAAACTCTTTGTTTACCAAACTCTGTACGCATCTATTTATTGTTGTCCGTGTACACGTATAGCCGTATCATACAATATATTTGATGAAAATGCAAGCTTATCATTCAAAACACAACCACTGTTAATTTGAGCTGCTTTATATATTTCATATTCCTCGAGTGCATCCATGTATTTACCCTTCTTGCAGTAATGCATAGGCACAAAATTTTTTTCAAAATCGACATACATATGATTACTCATCATCAGGTGTCGGGCAAAATTTGATGTTGTTTTCTGTAGATCCCTCCTAGGGAGATGTTCTTTATAACGTTGTTCGAACGGTCTGCCCGTCTGGCCCAGGTAGAACATATCGCATGAGCTGCAAGTCATCTTATATACGCCGGTTCTTTCTTTATTTGGTACGGTGCTCTTCTGGCTGAGGAACTTCTTAATGCTGTTTTTTGTGCGGAACGTTACATGTACCTGGTGTATCTTAAACTCATTCTTTATAATATTTGGTAAAATATTTGTATAGTCAGCAGATATATATTTCTTAACCAGTAATAAGTCATCACTGGCCAACTTTTTAACCTTCTTCTTTCTGTGTTTGTTAATTAATTTATCTATTAAAGAGCTTTTATAACAGTTTGCCGCTGCTATGTACTTGATGGTGTCAACCTCTCCATTGTAGTCATGTTTACTTAGCGGTATTGTCAACAACATGTGCACAAAACTATTATACGCTGTCATCTTTTGCGAAACGGGATGATACGAATCAACATGTATTGTAATATCCATTGTTGTGGCTTTTCTAAAGATGTTAAACTGAAGTTTTCCTGCGTTTTTTGTAACAGTTAAATCTAAAAAATTCAACTGATTTTCTGCCTCTATCTCAGACGTGAATTTAATTTTTTGGTGTATACTATTTACGTGACTATTTAAGTTTTCTATTTGCCTTCTAGTTCCGTTAAATACCATAAATGTATCATCATCGTATCTGCAGTAAAAAATGATCTTATCTTTGAATAATCTATTATCTATTATGTTTGAATTCTAGAAATAGTTTAGGTAAATATCAGCTAAAAGCCCCGACAATGGTGAACCCATAGCTATACCGTCATTTTGTATAAAAAAATCGTTATCAAATGTGAAATAGTTCTTTTCAAGGACCAGCATAAGGAGTTTTACAAGTTCATTAATTTCTTGTGTGCCAAGCTGTGTCACCTCATTTAGATTGTTGGTTAAGATTTCAATAGTTTCTTTCACTGGAACATTAGTATATAAATTGGTTATTTCAAAAGAAACAACCTTATACTGCTGGATCATTTTCATTTTTTTAAGTTTTTCAACGAATTCGTAACTGTTCTAAATACTATAATTATTTTTTATCCAAATATTATTTTTAATTATGGTTTCTAACAATTTAGCAGCTTTGTAACCGGAGGCTGTGGTATAATTTATTACTGGCCTGATTGGTGTATTTTCTTTTTGTAATTTGGGTAATCCTGTGAATTTTGGCGCCTTAGCGTTAATAGGTTTTAGGTATGTGCGTGTTTTTTCATCCAACAGTACCCTACATTGTTTAATGGCATTATTCAACTCTTTTACATAGGCCTTAGTGGGGTCCCGGTCTAATTTCTTAAGATTATTATTACGTTTGAAGTCAAGGACCTTTTGTGTATATTCTTTTTTTTTCTGTATGACCACTAAAGTATTACCTTTGTCTGCTTACTTATAATTGCATCATTATCTTCTAGTTTATTTTTTATGGTTCTAAGGTTTAAGACATCTTGCTTATATTTGTGTTTTAAAAATTTTTTTGGTATTTATTTTGCTATTATTATTATTTATGCGATTGAGTTTGTTGTTGATAAAAATCCTAGATTCGTTCTGTGCTTGGACACCGTTTAATTTTTTAATTACAGCCTCAGTGTTAGCAACCTCATGGACGATTTCATTATTTGTCTTATTAAATGTTGGTATATTATACTTCAAACTTTACTAAGCGTGTGTAATTCTTGTGTAGTGAAATCTATGTTGGTTGTATTTACCACACGTTCATAAAATACATGTTTACATTCTCTCGGTCTATTTTCATTCTCACACTTACTACGGAATAAGTTTCAATTTTCTTGTTGTGTGTTAATAATTTAGAAAGGACAAATTTTGTGATTGAGGCTTTAACTTTATTCATGATTGTATCTTTAACTGACGGGTGAATTTCGTTTAGTATTTCTAAATGCGCTTTAAAAAGAACTGTATTTAACCTGTTTTTCTTTGCATACAGCTGTCTAATTTCTTGGGTTAACCATGATTTTTCCGCTATTTGCTTTGTCTTGAGTGCAGCCGGTGTTCGTGACACGATATTTACGTGAGCGTATTTTGGTATGATGTTCAGTTTTCTGCACATTTTGGTAAATTTGATGTTAAGTGCAACCTTAATCATTTTTATTCTAGTATTTTTATATTTATAGACAACACTTGCCTGACGGGCTCCAATATAATACATTTTATTGTTTTGTCTCCAAGTCGCGCTCTAATACAAAGGTACAATCTTACCTATTTTTTATTTTCCGTCGTGCGACTCCGTATATTTTATTTATAGCACTACGCGTTTCGGCAACAAGTTGCATTCCTCAGGTGAAACACTCACTCAAAACGAGGTCGTTAAAAAGTAAAATGATTTATTAAAATACTAAAATTTAAAGTTAAAAGTGCACTTTCAACATATATTAGCACACACACGAACATGAGCAGGTCAGTGCTATACACGCGGGCATTATCGGTCGACTAGACTTAGTGCTTATGTAAGAATGTACGCTGATAAAACTCTTTGTTTACCAAACTCTGTACGCATCTATTTATTGTTGTCCGTGTACACGTATAGCCGTATCATACAATATATTTGATGAAAATGCAAGCTTATCATTCAAAACACAACCACTGTTAATTTGAGCTGCTTTATATATTTCATATTCCTCGAGTGCATCCATGTATTTACCCTTCTTGCAGTAATGCATAGGCACAAAATTTTTTTCAAAATCGACATACATATGATTACTCATCATCAGGTGTCGGGCAAAATTTGATGTTGTTTTCTGTAGATCCCTCCTAGGGAGATGTTCTTTATAACGTTGTTCGAACGGTCTGCCCGTCTGGCCCAGGTAGAACATATCGCATGAGCTGCAAGTCATCTTATATACGCCGGTTCTTTCTTTATTTGGTACGGTGCTCTTCTGGCTGAGGAACTTCTTAATGCTGTTTTTTGTGCGGAACGTTACATGTACCTGGTGTATCTTAAACTCATTCTTTATAATATTTGGTAAAATATTTGTATAGTCAGCAGATATATATTTCTTAACCAGTAATAAGTCATCACTGGCCAACTTTTTAACCTTCTTCTTTCTGTGTTTGTTAATTAATTTATCTATTAAAGAGCTTTTATAACAGTTTGCCGCTGCTATGTACTTGATGGTGTCAACCTCTCCATTGTAGTCATGTTTACTTAGCGGTATTGTCAACAACATGTGCACAAAACTATTATACGCTGTCATCTTTTGCGAAACGGGATGATACGAATCAACATGTATTGTAATATCCATTGTTGTGGCTTTTCTAAAGATGTTAAACTGAAGTTTTCCTGCGTTTTTTGTAACAGTTAAATCTAAAAAATTCAACTGATTTTCTGCCTCTATCTCAGACGTGAATTTAATTTTTTGGTGTATACTATTTACGTGACTATTTAAGTTTTCTATTTGCCTTCTAGTTCCGTTAAATACCATAAATGTATCATCATCGTATCTGCAGTAAAAAATGATCTTATCTTTGAATAATCTATTATCTATTATGTTTGAATTCTAGAAATAGTTTAGGTAAATATCAGCTAAAAGCCCCGACAATGGTGAACCCATAGCTATACCGTCATTTTGTATAAAAAAATCGTTATCAAATGTGAAATAGTTCTTTTCAAGGACCAGCATAAGGAGTTTTACAAGTTCATTAATTTCTTGTGTGCCAAGCTGTGTCACCTCATTTAGATTGTTGGTTAAGATTTCAATAGTTTCTTTCACTGGAACATTAGTATATAAATTGGTTATTTCAAAAGAAACAACCTTATACTGCTGGATCATTTTCATTTTTTTAAGTTTTTCAACGAATTCGTAACTGTTCTAAATACTATAATTATTTTTTATCCAAATATTATTTTTAATTATGGTTTCTAACAATTTAGCAGCTTTGTAACCGGAGGCTGTGGTATAATTTATTACTGGCCTGATTGGTGTATTTTCTTTTTGTAATTTGGGTAATCCTGTGAATTTTGGCGCCTTAGCGTTAATAGGTTTTAGGTATGTGCGTGTTTTTTCATCCAACAGTACCCTACATTGTTTAATGGCATTATTCAACTCTTTTACATAGGCCTTAGTGGGGTCCCGGTCTAATTTCTTAAGATTATTATTACGTTTGAAGTCAAGGACCTTTTGTGTATATTCTTTTTTTTTCTGTATGACCACTAAAGTATTACCTTTGTCTGCCTTACTTATAATTGCATCATTATCTTCTAGTTTATTTTTTATGGTTCTAAGGTTTAAGACATCTTGCTTATATTTGTGTTTTAAAAATTTTTTTGGTATTTATTTTGCTATTATTATTATTTATGCGATTGAGTTTGTTGTTGATAAAAATCCTAGATTCGTTCTGTGCTTGGACACCGTTTAATTTTTTAATTACAGCCTCAGTGTTAGCAACCTCATGGACGATTTCATTATTTGTCTTATTAAATGTTGGTATATTATACTTCAAACTTTACTAAGCGTGTGTAATTCTTGTGTAGTGAAATCTATGTTGGTTGTATTTACCACACGTTCATAAAATACATGTTTACATTCTCTCGGTCTATTTTCATTCTCACACTTACTACGGAATAAGTTTCAATTTTCTTGTTGTGTGTTAATAATTTAGAAAGGACAAATTTTGTGATTGAGGCTTTAACTTTATTCATGATTGTATCTTTAACTGACGGGTGAATTTCGTTTAGTATTTCTAAATGCGCTTTAAAAAGAACTGTATTTAACCTGTTTTTCTTTGCATACAGCTGTCTAATTTCTTGGGTTAACCATGATTTTTCCGCTATTTGCTTTGTCTTGAGTGCAGCCGGTGTTCGTGACACGATATTTACGTGAGCGTATTTTGGTATGATGTTCAGTTTTCTGCACACTTTGGTAAATTTGATGTTAAGTGCAACCTTAATCATTTTTATTCTAGTATTTTTATATTTATAGACAACACTTGCCTGACGGGCTCCAATATAATACATTTTATTGTTTTGTCTCCAAGTCGCGCTCTAATACAAAGGTACAATCTTACCTATTTTTTATTTTCCGTCGTGCGACTTCGTATATTTTATTTATAGCACTACGCGTTTCGGCAACAAGTTGCCATCCTCAGGTGAAACACTCACTCAAAACGAGGTCGTTAAAAAGTAAAATGATTTATTAAAATACTAAAATTTAAAGTTAAAAGTGCACTTTCAACATATATTAGCACACACACGAACATGAGCAGGTCAGTGCTATACACGCGGGCATTATCGGTCGACTAGACTTAGTGCTTATGTAAGAATGTACGCTGATAAAACTCTTTGTTTACCAAACTCTGTACGCATCTATTTATTGTTGTCCGTGTACACGTATAGCCGTATCATACAATATATTTGATGAAAATGCAAGCTTATCATTCAAAACACAACCACTGTTAATTTGAGCTGCTTTATATATTTCATACTCCTCGAGTGCATCCATGTATTTACCCTTCTTGCAGTAATGCATAGGCACAAAATTTTTTTCAAAATCGACATACTCATCATCAGGTGTCGGTCAAAATTTGATGTTGTTTTCTGTAGATCCCTCCTAGGGAGATGTTCTTTATAACGTTGTTCGAACGGTCTGCCCATCTGGCCCAGGTAGAACATATCGCATGAGCTGCAAGTCATCTTATATACGCCGGTTCTTTCTTTATTTGGTACGGTGCTCTTCTGGCTGAGGAACTTCTTAATGCTGTTTTTTGTGCGGAACGTTACATGTACCTGGTGTATCTTAAACTCATTCTTTATAATATTTGGTAAAATATTTGTATAGTCAGCAGATATATATTTCTTAACCAGTAATAAGTCATCACTGGCCAACTTTTTAACCTTCTTCTTTCTGTGTTTGTTAATTAATTTATCTATTAAAGAGCTTTTATAACAGTTTGCCGCTGCTATGTACTTGATGGTGTCAACCTCTCCATTGTAGTCATGTTTACTTAGCGGTATTGTCAACAACATGTGCACAAAACTATTATACGCTGTCATCTTTTGCGAAACGGGATGATACGAATCAACATGTATTGTAATATCCATTGTTGTGGCTTTTCTAAAGATGTTAGACTGAAGTTGTCCTGCGTTTTTTGTAACAGTTAAATCTAAAAAATTCAACTGATTTTCTGCCTCTATCTCAGACGTGAATTTAATTTTTTGGTGTATACTATTTACGTGACTATTTAAGTTTTCTATTTGCCTTCTAGTTCCGTTAAATACCATAAATGTATCATCATCGTATCTGCAGTAAAAAATGATCTTATCTTTGAATAATCTATTATCTATTATGTTTGAATTCTAGAAATAGTTTAGGTAAATATCAGCTAAAAGCCCCGACAATGGTGAACCCATAGCTATACCGTCATTTTGTATAAAAAAATCGTTATCAAATGTGAAATAGTTCTTTTCAAGGACCAGCATAAGGAGTTTTACAAGTTCATTAATTTCTTGTGTGCCAAGCTGTGTCACCTCATTTAGATTGTTGGTTAAGATTTCAATAGTTTCTTTCACTGGAACATTAGTATATAAATTGGTTATTTCAAAAGAAACAACCTTATACTGCTGGATCATTTTCATTTTTTTAAGTTTTTCAACGAATTCGTAACTGTTCTAAATACTATAATTATTTTTTATCCAAATATTATTTTTAATTATGGTTTCTAACAATTTAGCAGCTTTGTAACCGGAGGCTGTGGTATAATTTATTACTGGCCTGATTGGTGTATTTTCTTTTTGTAATTTGGGTAATCCTGTGAATTTTGGCGCCTTAGCGTTAATAGGTTTTAGGTATGTGCGTGTTTTTTCATCCAACAGTACCCTACATTGTTTAATGGCATTATTCAACTCTTTTACATAGGCCTTAGTGGGGTCCCGGTCTAATTTCTTAAGATTATTATTACGTTTGAAGTCAAGGACCTTTTGTGTATATTCTTTTTTTTTCTGTATGACCACTAAAGTATTACCTTTGTCTGCCTTACTTATAATTGCATCATTATCTTCTAGTTTATTTTTTATGGTTCTAAGGTTTAAGACATCTTGCTTATATTTGTGTTTTAAAAATTTTTTTGGTATTTATTTTGCTATTATTATTATTTATGCGATTGAGTTTGTTGTTGATAAAAATCCTAGATTCGTTCTGTGCTTGGACACCGTTTAATTTTTTAATTACAGCCTCAGTGTTAGCAACCTCATGGACGATTTCATTATTTGTCTTATTAAATGTTGGTATATTATACTTCAAACTTTACTAAGCGTGTGTAATTCTTGTGTAGTGAAATCTATGTTGGTTGTATTTACCACACGTTCATAAAATACATGTTTACATTCTCTCGGTCTATTTTCATTCTCACACTTACTACGGAATAAGTTTCAATTTTCTTGTTGTGTGTTAATAATTTAGAAAGGACAAATTTTGTGATTGAGGCTTTAACTTTATTCATGATTGTATCTTTAACTGACGGGTGAATTTCGTTTATTATTTCTAAATGCGCTTTAAAAAGAACTGTATTTAACCTGTTTTTCTTTGCATACAGCTGTCTAATTTCTTGGGTTAACCATGATTTTTCTGCTATTTGCTTTGTCTTGAGTGCAGCCGGTGTTCGTGACACGATATTTACGTGAGCGTATTTTGGTATGATGTTCAGTTTTCTGCACACTTTGGTAAATTTGATGTTAAGTGCAACCTTAATCATTTTTATTCTAGTATTTTTATATTTATAGACAACACTTGCCTGACGGGCTCCAATATAATACATTTTATTGTTTTGTCTCCAAGTCGCGCTCTAATACAAAGGTACAATCTTACCTATTTTTTATTTTCCGTCGTGCGACTTCGTATATTTTATTTATAGCACTACGCGTTTCGGCAACAAGTTGCCATCCTCAGGTGAAACACTCACTCAAAACGAGGTCGTTAAAAAGTAAAATGATTTATTAAAATACTAAAATTTAAAGTTAAAAGTGCACTTTCAACATATATTAGCACACACACGAACATGAGCAGGTCAGTGCTATACACGCGGGCATTATCGGTCGACTAGACTTAGTGCTTATGTAAGAATGTACGCTGATAAAACTCTTTGTTTACCAAACTCTGTACGCATCTATTTATTGTTGTCCGTGTACACGTATAGCCGTATCATACAATATATTTGATGAAAATGCAAGCTTATCATTCAAAACACAACCACTGTTAATTTGAGCTGCTTTATATATTTCATACTCCTCGAGTGCATCCATGTATTTACCCTTCTTGCAGTAATGCATAGGCACAAAATTTTTTTCAAAATCGACATACATATGATTACTCATCATCAGGTGTCGGTCAAAATTTGATGTTGTTTTCTGTAGATCCCTCCTAGGGAGATGTTCTTTATAACGTTGTTCGAACGGTCTGCCCATCTGGCCCAGGTAGAACATATCGCATGAGCTGCAAGTCATCTTATATACGCCGGTTCTTTCTTTATTTGGTACGGTGCTCTTCTGGCTGAGGAACTTCTTAATGCTGTTTTTTGTGCGGAACGTTACATGTACCTGGTGTATCTTAAACTCATTCTTTATAATATTTGGTAAAATATTTGTATAGTCAGCAGATATGTATTTCTTAACCAGTAATAAGTCATCACTGGCCAACTTTTTAACCTTCTTCTTTCTGTGTTTGTTAATTAATTTATCTATTAAAGAGCTTTTATAACAGTTTGCCGCTGCTATGTACTTGATGGTGTCAACCTCTCCATTGTAGTCATGTTTACTTAGCGGTATTGTCAACAACCTGTGCACAAAACTATTATACGCTGTCATCTTTTGCGAAACGGGATGATATGAATCAACATGTATTGTAATATCCATTGTTGTGGCTTTTCTAAAGATGTTAAACTGAAGTTGTCCTGCGTTTTTTGTAACAGTTAAATCTAAAAAATTCAACTGATTTTCTGCCTCTATCTCAGACGTGAATTTAATTTTTTGGTGTATACTATTTACGTGACTATTTAAGTTTTCTATTTGCCTTCTAGTTCCGTTAAATACCATAAATGTATCATCATCGTATCTGCAGTAAAAAATGATCTTATCTTTGAATAATCTATTATCTATTATGTTTGAATTCTAGAAATAGTTTAGGTAAATATCAGCTAAAAGCCCCGACAATGGTGAACCCATAGCTATACCGTCATTTTGTATAAAAAAATCGTTATCAAATGTGAAATAGTTCTTTTCAAGGACCAGCATAAGGAGTTTTACAAGTTCATTAATTTCTTGTGTGCCAAGCTGTGTCACCTCATTTAGATTGTTGGTTAAGATTTCAATAGTTTCTTTCACTGGAACGTTAGTATATAAATTGGTTATTTCAAAAGAAAGAACCTTATACTGCTGGATCATTTTCATTTTTTTAAGTTTTTCAACGAATTCGTAACTGTTCTAAATACTATAATTATTTTTTATTTAAAAATATTATTTTTAATTATGGTTTCTAACAATTTAGCAGCTTTGTAACCGGAGGCTGTGGTATAATTTATTACTGGCCTGATTGGTGTATTTTCTTTTTGTAATTTGGGTAATCCTGTGAATTTTGGCGCCTTAGCGTTAATAGGTTTTAGGTATGTGCGTGTTTTTTCATCCAACAGTACCCTACATTGATTAATGGCATTATTCAACTCTTTTACATAGGCCTTAGTGGGGTCCCGGTCTAATTTCTTAAGATTATTATTACGTTTGAAGTCAAGGACCTTTTGTGTATATTCTTTTTTTTTCTATATGACCACTAAAGTATTACCTTTGTCTGCCTTACTTATAATTGCATCATTATCTTCTAGTTTATTTTTTATGGTTCTAAGGTTTAAGACATCTTGCTTATATTTGTGTTTTAAAAATTTTTTTGGTATTTATTTTGCTATTATTATTATTTATGCGATTGAGTTTGTTGTTGATAAAAATCCTAGATTCGTTCTGTGCTTGGACACCGTTTAATTTTTTAATTACAGCCTCAGTGTTAACAACCTCATGGACGATTTCATTATTTGTCTTATTAAATGTTGGTATATTATACTTCAAACTTTACTAAGCGTGTGTAATTCTTGTGTAGTGAAATCTATGTTGGTTGTATTTACCACACGTTCATAAAATACATGTTTACATTCTCTCGGTCTATTTTCATTCTCACACTTACTACGGAATAAGTTTCAATTTTCTTGTTGTGTGTTAATAATTTAGAAAGGACAAATTTTGTGATTGAGGCTTTAACTTTATTCATGATTGTATCTTTAACTGACGGGTGAATTCCGTTTAGTATTTCTAAATGCGCTTTAAAAAGAACTGTATTTAACCTGTTTTTCTTTGCATACAGCTGTCTAATTTCTTGGGTTAACCATGATTTTTCCGCTATTTGCTTTGTCTTGAGTGCAGCCGGTGTTCGTGACACGATATTTATGTGAGCGTATTTTGGTATGATGTTCAGTTTTCTGCACATTTTGGTAAATTTGATGTTAAGTGCAACCTTAATCATTTTTATTCTAGTATTTTTATATTTATAGACAACACTTGCCTGACGGGCTCCAATATAATACATTTTATTGTTTTGTCTCCAAGTCGCGCTCTAATACAAAGGTACAATCTTACCTATTTTTTATTTTCCGTCGTGCGACTTCGTATATTTTATTTATAGCACTATGCGTTTCGGCAACAAGTTGCCATCCTCAGGTGAAACACTCACTCAAAACGAGGTCGTTAAAAAGTAAAATGAACTATTAAAATACTAAAATTTATAGTTAAAAGTGCACTTTCAACATATATTAGCACACACACGAACATGAGCAGGTCAGTGCTATACACGCGGGCATTATCGGTCGACTAGACTTAGTGCTTATGTAAGAATGTACGCTGATAAAACTCTTTGTTTACCAAACTCTGTACGCATCTATTTATTGTTGTCCGTGTACACGTATACCCGTATCATACAATATATTTGATGAAAATGCAAGCTTATCATTCAAAACACAACCACTGTTAATTTGAGCTGCTTTATATATTTCATACTCCTCGAGTGCATCCATGTATTTACCCTTCTTGCAGTAATGCATAGGCACAAAATTTTTTTCAAAATCGACATACATATGATTACTCATCATCAGGTGTCGGGCAAAATTTGATGTTGTTTTCTGTAGATCCCTCCTAGGGAGATGTTCTTTATAACGTTGTTCGAACGGTCTGCCCGTCTGGCCCAGGTAGAACATATCGCATGAGCTGCAAGTCATCTTATATACGCCGGTTCTTTCTTTATTTGGTACGGTGCTCTTCTGGCTGAGGAACTTCTTAATGCTGTTTTTTGTGCGGAACGTTACATGTACCTGGTGTATCTTAAACTCATTCTTTATAATATTTGGTAAAATATTTGTATAGTCAGCAGATATATATTTCTTAACCAGTAATAAGTCATCACTGGCCAACTTTTTAACCTTCTTCTTTCTGTGTTTGTTAATTAATTTATCTATTAAAGAGCTTTTATAACAGTTTGCCGCTGCTATGTACTTGATGGTGTCAACCTCTCCATTGTAGTCATGTTTACTTAGCGGTATTGTCAACAACCTGTGCACAAAACTATTATACGCTGTCATCTTTTGCGAAACGGGATGATACGAATCAACATGTATTGTAATATCCATTGTTGTGGCTTTTCTAAAGATGTTAAACTGAAGTTGTCCTGCGTTTCTTGTAACAGTTAAATCTAAAAAATTCAACTGATTTTCTGCCTCTATCTCAGACGTGAATTTAATTTTTTGGTGTATACTATTTACGTGACTATTTAAGTTTTCTATTTGCCTTCTAGTTCCGTTAAATACCATAAATGTATCATCATCGTATCTGCAGTAAAAAATGATCTTATCTTTGAATAATCTATTATCTATTATGTTTGAATTCTAGAAATAGTTTAGGTAAATATCAGCTAAAAGCCCCGACAATGGTGAACCCATAGCTATACCGTCATTTTGTATAAAAAAATCGTTATCAAATGTGAAATAGTTCTTTTCAACGACCAGCATAAGGAGTTTTACAAGTTCATTAATTTCTTGTGTGCCAAGCTGTGTCACCTCATTTAGATTGTTGGTTAAGATTTCAATAGTTTCTTTCACTGGAACATTAGTATATAAATTGGTTATTTCAAAAGAAACAACCTTATACTGCTGGATCATTTTCATTTTTTTAAGTTTTTCAACGAATTCGTAACTGTTCTAAATACTATAATTATTTTTTATTTAAAAATATTATTTTTAATTATGGTTTCTAACAATTTAGCAGCTTTGTAACCGGAGGCTGTGGTATAATTTATTACTGGCCTGATTGGTGTATTTTCTTTTTGTAATTTGGGTAATCCTGTGAATTTTGGCGCCTTAGCGTTAATAGGTTTTAGGTATGTGCGTGTTTTTTCATCCAACAGTACCCTACATTGATTAATGGCATTATTCAACTCTTTTACATAGGCCTTAGTGGGGTCCCGGTCTAATTTCTTAAGATTATTATTACGTTTGAAGTCAAGGACCTTTTGTGTATATTCTTTTTTTTTCTGTATGACCACTAAAGTATTACCTTTGTCTGCCTTACTTATAATTGCATCATTATCTTCTAGTTTATTTTTTATGGTTCTAAGGTTTAAGACATCTTGCTTATATTTGTGTTTTAAAAATTTTTTGGTATTTATTTTGCTATTATTATTATTTATGCGATTGAGTTTGTTGTTGATAAAAATCCTAGATTCGTTCTGTGCTTGGACACCGTTTAATTTTTTAATTACAGCCTCAGTGTTAACAACCTCATGGACGATTTCATTATTTGTCTTATTAAATGTTGGTATATTATACTTCAAACTTTACTAAGCGTGTGTAATTCTTGTGTAGTGAAATCTATGTTGGTTGTATTTACCACACGTTCATAAAATACATGTTTACATTCTCTCGGTCTATTTTCATTCTCACACTTACTACGGAATAAGTTTCAATTTTCTTGTTGTGTGTTAATAATTTAGAAAGGACAAATTTTGTGATTGAGGCTTTAACTTTATTCATGATTGTATCTTTAACTGACGGGTGAATTCCGTTTAGTATTTCTAAATGCGCTTTAAAAAGAACTGTATTTAACCTGTTTTTCTTTGCATACAGCTGTCTAATTTCTTGGGTTAACCATGATTTTTCCGCTATTTGCTTTGTCTTGAGTGCAGCCGGTGTTCGTGACACGATATTTATGTGAGCGTATTTTGGTATGATGTTCAGTTTTCTGCACATTTTGGTAAATTTGATGTTAAGTGCAACCTTAATCATTTTTATTCTAGTATTTTTATATTTATAGACAACACTTGCCTGACGGGCTCCAATATAATACATTTTATTGTTTTGTCTCCAAGTCGCGCTCTAATACAAAGGTACAATCTTACCTATTTTTTATTTTCCGTCGTGCGACTTCGTATATTTTATTTATAGCACTATGCGTTTCGGCAACAAGTTGCCATCCTCAGGTGAAACACTCACTCAAAACGAGGTCGTTAAAAAGTAAAATGAACTATTAAAATACTAAAATTTATAGTTAAAAGTGCACTTTCAACATATATTAGCACACACACGAACATGAGCAGGTCAGTGCTATACACGCGGGCATTATCGGTCGACTAGACTTAGTGCTTATGTAAGAATGTACGCTGATAAAACTCTTTGTTTACCAAACTCTGTACGCATCTATTTATTGTTGTCCGTGTACACGTATACCCGTATCATACAATATATTTGATGAAAATGCAAGCTTATCATTCAAAACACAACCACTGTTAATTTGAGCTGCTTTATATATTTCATACTCCTCGAGTGCATCCATGTATTTACCCTTCTTGCAGTAATGCATAGGCACAAAATTTTTTTCAAAATCGACATACATATGATTACTCATCATCAGGTGTCGGGCAAAATTTGATGTTGTTTTCTGTAGATCCCTCCTAGGGAGATGTTCTTTATAACGTTGTTCGAACGGTCTGCCCGTCTGGCCCAGGTAGAACATATCGCATGAGCTGCAAGTCATCTTATATACGCCGGTTCTTTCTTTATTTGGTACGGTGCTCTTCTGGCTGAGGAACTTCTTAATGCTGTTTTTTGTGCGGAACGTTACATGTACCTGGTGTATCTTAAACTCATTCTTTATAATATTTGGTAAAATATTTGTATAGTCAGCAGATATATATTTCTTAACCAGTAATAAGTCATCACTGGCCAACTTTTTAACCTTCTTCTTTCTGTGTTTGTTAATTAATTTATCTATTAAAGAGCTTTTATAACAGTTTGCCGCTGCTATGTACTTGATGGTGTCAACCTCTCCATTGTAGTCATGTTTACTTAGCGGTATTGTCAACAACCTGTGCACAAAACTATTATACGCTGTCATCTTTTGCGAAACGGGATGATACGAATCAACATGTATTGTAATATCCATTGTTGTGGCTTTTCTAAAGATGTTAAACTGAAGTTGACCTGCGTTTTTTGTAACAGTTAAATCTAAAAAATTCAACTGATTTTCTGCCTCTATCTCAGACGTGAATTTAATTTTTTGGTGTATACTATTTACGTGACTATTTAAGTTTTCTATTTGCCTTCTAGTTCCGTTAAATACCATAAATGTATCATCATCGTATCAGCAGTAAAAAATGATCTTATCTTTGAATAATCTATTATCTATTATGTTTGAATTCTAGAAATAGTTTAGGTAAATATCAGCTAAAAGCCCCGACAATGGTGAACCCATAGCTATACCGTCATTTTGTATAAAAAAATCGTTATCAAATGTGAAATAGTTCTTTTCAAGGACCAGCATAAGGAGTTTTACAAGTTCATTAATTTCTTGTGTGCCAAGCTGTGTCACCTCATTTAGATTGTTGGTTAAGATTTCAATAGTTTCTTTCACTGGAACATTAGTATATAAATTGGTTATTTCAAAAGAAACAACCTTATACTGCTGGATAATTTTCATTTTTTTAAGTTTTTCAACGAATTCGTAACTGTTCTAAATACTATAATTATTTTTTATCCTAATATTATTTTTAATTATGGTTTCTAACAATTTAGCAGCTTTGTAACCGGAGGCTGTGGTATAATTTATTACTGGCCTGATTGGTGTATTTTCTTTTTGTAATTTGGGTAATCCTGTGAATTTTGGCGCCTTAGCGTTAATAGGTTTTAGGTATGTGCGTGTTTTTTCATCCAACAGTACCCTACATTGATTAATGGCATTATTCAACTCTTTTACATAGGCCTTAGTGGGGTCCCGGTCTAATTTCTTAAGATTATTATTACGTTTGAAGTCAAGGACCTTTTGTGTATATTCTTTTTTTTTCTGTATGACCACTAAAGTATTACCTTTGTCTGCCTTACTTATAATTGCATCATTATCTTCTAGTTTATTTTTTATGGTTCTAAGGTTTAAGACATCTTGCTTATATTTGTGTTTAAAAAATTTTTTTGGTATTTATTTTGCTATTATTATTATTTATGCGATTGAGTTTGTTGTTGATAAAAATCCTAGATTCGTTCTGTGCTTGGACACCGTTTAATTTTTTAATTACAGCCTCAGTGTTAACAACCTCATGGACGATTTCATTATTTGTCTTATTAAATGTTGGTATATTATACTTCAAACTTTACTAAGCGTGTGTAATTCTTGTGTAGTGAAATCTATGTTGGTTGTATTTACCACACGTTCATAAAATACATGTTTACATTCTCTCGGTCTATTTTCATTCTCACACTTACTACGGAATAAGTTTCAATTTTCTTGTTGTGTGTTAATAATTTAGAAAGGACAAATTTTGTGATTGAGGCTTTAACTTTATTCATGATTGTATCTTTAACTGACGGGTGAATTCCGTTTAGTATTTCTAAATGCGCTTTAAAAAGAACTGTATTTAACCTGTTTTTCTTTGCATACAGCTGTCTAATTTCTTGGGTTAACCATGATTTTTCCGCTATTTGCTTTGTCTTGAGTGCAGCCGGTGTTCGTGACACGATATTTATGTGAGCGTATTTTGGTATGATGTTCAGTTTTCTGCACATTTTGGTAAATTTGATGTTAAGTGCAACCTTAATCATTTTTATTCTAGTATTTTTATATTTATAGACAACACTTGCCTGACGGGCTCCAATATAATACATTTTATTGTTTTGTCTCCAAGTCGCGCTCTAATACAAAGGTACAATCTTACCTATTTTTTATTTTCCGTCGTGCGACTTCGTATATTTTATTTATAGCACTATGCGTTTCGGCAACAAGTTGCCATCCTCAGGTGAAACACTCACTCAAAACGAGGTCGTTAAAAAGTAAAATGAACTATTAAAATACTAAAATTTATAGTTAAAAGTGCACTTTCAACATATATTAGCACACACACGAACATGAGCAGGTCAGTGCTATACACGCGGGCATTATCGGTCGACTAGACTTAGTGCTTATGTAAGAATGTACGCTGATAAAACTCTTTGTTTACCAAACTCTGTACGCATCTATTTATTGTTGTCCGTGTACACGTATACCCGTATCATACAATATATTTGATGAAAATGCAAGCTTATCATTCAAAACACAACCACTGTTAATTTGAGCTGCTTTATATATTTCATACTCCTCGAGTGCATCCATGTATTTACCCTTCTTGCAGTAATGCATAGGCACAAAATTTTTTTCAAAATCGACATACATATGATTACTCATCATCAGGTGTCGGGCAAAATTTGATGTTGTTTTCTGTAGATCCCTCCTAGGGAGATGTTCTTTATAACGTTGTTCGAACGGTCTGCCCGTCTGGCCCAGGTAGAACATATCGCATGAGCTGCAAGTCATCTTATATACGCCGGTTCTTTCTTTATTTGGTACGGTGCTCTTCTGGCTGAGGAACTTCTTAATGCTGTTTTTTGTGCGGAACGTTACATGTACCTGGTGTATCTTAAACTCATTCTTTATAATATTTGGTAAAATATTTGTATAGTCAGCAGATATATATTTCTTAACCAGTAATAAGTCATCACTGGCCAACTTTTTAACCTTCTTCTTTCTGTGTTTGTTAATTAATTTATCTATTAAAGAGCTTTTATAACAGTTTGCCGCTGCTATGTACTTGATGGTGTCAACCTCTCCATTGTAGTCATGTTTACTTAGCGGTATTGTCAACAACCTGTGCACAAAACTATTATACGCTGTCATCTTTTGCGAAACGGGATGATACGAATCAACATGTATTGTAATATCCATTGTTGTGGCTTTTCTAAAGATGTTAAACTGAAGTTGACCTGCGTTTTTTGTAACAGTTAAATCTAAAAAATTCAACTGATTTTCTGCCTCTATCTCAGACGTGAATTTAATTTTTTGGTGTATACTATTTACGTGACTATTTAAGTTTTCTATTTGCCTTCTAGTTCCGTTAAATACCATAAATGTATCATCATCGTATCAGCAGTAAAAAATGATCTTATCTTTGAATAATCTATTATCTATTATGTTTGAATTCTAGAAATAGTTTAGGTAAATATCAGCTAAAAGCCCCGACAATGGTGAACCCATAGCTATACCGTCATTTTGTATAAAAAAATCGTTATCAAATGTGAAATAGTTCTTTTCAAGGACCAGCATAAGGAGTTTTACAAGTTCATTAATTTCTTGTGTGCCAAGCTGTGTC
The DNA here is from genome assembly GCA_034769895.1 of Magicicada septendecula. Taxonomy (NCBI): domain Eukaryota; kingdom Metazoa; phylum Arthropoda; class Insecta; order Hemiptera; family Cicadidae; genus Magicicada; species Magicicada septendecula. The sequence goes on along the minus strand of CM068376.1, from coordinate 141,933,834 downwards.
ACCTCATTTAGATTGTTGGTTAAGATTTCAATAGTTTCTTTCACTGGAACATTAGTATATAAATTGGTTATTTCAAAAGAAACAATCTTATACTGCTGGATCATTTTCATTTTTTTAAGTTTTTCAACGAATTCGTAACTGTTCTAAATACTATAATTATTTTTTATCCTAATATTATTTTTAATTATGGTTTCTAACAATTTAGCAGCTTTGTAACCGGAGGCTGTGGTATAATTTATTACTGGCCTGATTGGTGTATTTTCTTTTTGTAATTTGGGTAATCCTGTGAATTTTGGCGCCTTAGCGTTAATAGGTTTTAGGTATGTGTGTGTTTTTTCATCCAACAGTACCCTACATTGATTAATGGCATTATTCAACTCTTTTACATAGGCCTTAGTGGGGTCCCGGTCTAATTTCTTAAGATTATTATTACGTTTGAAGTCAAGGACCTTTTGTGTATATTCTTTTTTTTTCTGTATGACCACTAAAGTATTACCTTTGTCTGCCTTACTTATAATTGCATCATTATCTTCTAGTTTATTTTTTATGGTTCTAAGGTTTAAGACATCTTGCTTATATTTGTGTTTAAAAAATTTTTTTGGTATTTATTTTGCTATTATTATTATTTATGCGATTGAGTTTGTTGTTGATAAAAATCCTAGATTCGTTCTGTGCTTGGACACCGTTTAATTTTTTAATTACAGCCTCAGTGTTAACAACCTCATGGACGATTTCATTATTTGTCTTATTAAATGTTGGTATATTATACTTCAAACTTTACTAAGCGTGTGTAATTCTTGTGTAGTGAAATCTATGTTGGTTGTATTTACCACACGTTCATAAAATACATGTTTACATTCTCTCGGTCTATTTTCATTCTCACACTTACTACGGAATAAGTTTCAATTTTCTTGTTGTGTGTTAATAATTTAGAAAGGACAAATTTTGTGATTGAGGCTTTAACTTTATTCATGATTGTATCTTTAACTGACGGGTGAATTCCGTTTAGTATTTCTAAATGCGCTTTAAAAAGAACTGTATTTAACCTGTTTTTCTTTGCATACAGCTGTCTAATTTCTTGGGTTAACCATGATTTTTCCGCTATTTGCTTTGTCTTGAGTGCAGCCGGTGTTCGTGACACGATATTTATGAGAGCGTATTTTGGTATGATGTTCAGTTTTCTGCACATTTTGGTAAATTTGATGTTAAGTGCAACCTTAATCATTTTTATTCTAGTATTTTTATATTTATAGACAACACTTGCCTGACGGGCTCCAATATAATACATTTTATTGTTTTGTCTCCAAGTCGCGCTATAATACAAAGGTACAATCTTACCTATTTTTTATTTTCCGTCGTGCGACTTCGTATATTTTATTTATAGCACTATGCGTTTCGGCAACAAGTTGCCATCCTCAGGTGAAACACTCACTCAAAACGAGGTCGTTAAAAAGTAAAATGAACTATTAAAATACTAAAATTTAAAGTTAAAAGTGCACTTTCAACATATATTAGCACACACACGAACATGAGCAGGTCAGTGCTATACACGCGGGCATTATCGGTCGACTAGACTTAGTGCTTATGTAAGAATGTACGCTGATAAAACTCTTTGTTTACCAAACTCTGTACGCATCTATTTATTGTTGTCCGTGTACACGTATACCCGTATCATACAATATATTTGATGAAAATGCAAGCTTATCATTCAAAACACAACCACTGTTAATTTGAGCTGCTTTATATATTTCATACTCCTCGAGTGCATCCATGTATTTACCCTTCTTGCAGTAATGCATAGGCACAAAATTTTTTTCAAAATCGACATACATATGATTGCTCATCATCAGGTGTCGGGCAAAATTTGATGTTGTTTTCTGTAGATCCCTCCTAGGGAGATGTTCTTTATAACGTTGTTCGAACGGTCTGCCCGTCTGGCCCAGGTAGAACATATCGCATGAGCTGCAAGTCATCTTATATACGCCGGTTCTTTCTTTATTTGGTACGGTGCTCTTCTGGCTGAGGAACTTCTTAATGCTGTTTTTTGTGCGGAACGTTACATGTACCTGGTGTATCTTAAACTCATTCTTTATAATATTTGGTAAAATATTTGTATAGTCAGCAGATATATATTTCTTAACCAGTAATAAGTCATCACTGGCCAACTTTTTAACCTTCTTCTTTCTGTGTTTGTTAATTAATTTATCTATTAAAGAGCTTTTATAACAGTTTGCCGCTGCTATGTACTTGATGGTGTCAACCTCTCCATTGTAGTCATGTTTACTTAGCGGTATTGTCAACAACCTGTGCACAAAACTATTATACGCTGTCATCTTTTGCGAAACGGGATGATACGAATCAACATGTATTGTAATATCCATTGTTGTGGCTTTTCTAAAGATGTTAAACTGAAGTTGACCTGCGTTTTTTGTAACAGTTAAATCTAAAAAATTCAACTGATTTTCTGCCTCTATCTCAGACGTGAATTTAATTTTTTGGTGTATACTATTTACGTGACTATTTAAGTTTTCTATTTGCCTTCTAGTTCCGTTAAATACCATAAATGTATCATCATCGTATCAGCAGTAAAAAATGATCTTATCTTTGAATAATCTATTATCTATTATGTTTGAATTCTAGAAATAGTTTAGGTAAATATCAGCTAAAAGCCCCGACAATGGTGAACCCATAGCTATACCGTCATTTTGTATAAAAAAATCGTTATCAAATGTGAAATAGTTCTTTTCAAGGACCAGCATAAGGAGTTTTACAAGTTCATTAATTTCTTGTGTGCCAAGCTGTGTCACCTCATTTAGATTGTTGGTTAAGATTTCAATAGTTTCTTTCACTGGAACATTAGTATATAAATTGGTTATTTCAAAAGAAACAACCTTATACTGCTGGATAATTTTCATTTTTTTAAGTTTTTCAACGAATTCGTAACTGTTCTAAATACTATAATTATTTTTTATCCTAATATTATTTTTAATTATGGTTTCTAACAATTTAGCAGCTTTGTAACCGGAGGCTGTGGTATAATTTATTACTGGCCTGATTGGTGTATTTTCTTTTTGTAATTTGGGTAATCCTGTGAATTTTGGCGCCTTAGCGTTAATAGGTTTTAGGTATGTGCGTGTTTTTTCATCCAACAGTACCCTACATTGATTAATGGCATTATTCAACTCTTTTACATAGGCCTTAGTGGGGTCCCGGTCTAATTTCTTAAGATTATTATTACGTTTGAAGTCAAGGACCTTTTGTGTATATTCTTTTTTTTTCTGTATGACCACTAAAGTATTACCTTTGTCTGCCTTACTTATAATTGCATCATTATCTTCTAGTTTATTTTTTATGGTTCTAAGGTTTAAGACATCTTGCTTATATTTGTGTTTAAAAAATTTTTTTGGTATTTATTTTGCTATTATTATTATTTATGCGATTGAGTTTGTTGTTGATAAAAATCCTAGATTCGTTCTGTGCTTGGACACCGTTTAATTTTTTAATTACAGCCTCAGTGTTAACAACCTCATGGACGATTTCATTATTTGTCTTATTAAATGTTGGTATATTATACTTCAAACTTTACTAAGCGTGTGTAATTCTTGTGTAGTGAAATCTATGTTGGTTGTATTTACCACACGTTCATAAAATACATGTTTACATTCTCTCGGTCTATTTTCATTCTCACACTTACTACGGAATAAGTTTCAATTTTCTTGTTGTGTGTTAATAATTTAGAAAGGACAAATTTTGTGATTGAGGCTTTAACTTTATTCATGATTGTATCTTTAACTGACGGGTGAATTCCGTTTAGTATTTCTAAATGCGCTTTAAAAAGAACTGTATTTAACCTGTTTTTCTTTGCATACAGCTGTCTAATTTCTTGGGTTAACCATGATTTTTCCGCTATTTGCTTTGTCTTGAGTGCAGCCGGTGTTCGTGACACGATATTTATGTGAGCGTATTTTGGTATGATGTTCAGTTTTCTGCACATTTTGGTAAATTTGATGTTAAGTGCAACCTTAATCATTTTTATTCTAGTATTTTTATATTTATAGACAACACTTGCCTGACGGGCTCCAATATAATACATTTTATTGTTTTGTCTCCAAGTCGCGCTCTAATACAAAGGTACAATCTTACCTATTTTTTATTTTCCGTCGTGCGACTTCGTATATTTTATTTATAGCACTATGCGTTTCGGCAACAAGTTGCCATCCTCAGGTGAAACACTCACTCAAAACGAGGTCGTTAAAAAGTAAAATGAACTATTAAAATACTAAAATTTATAGTTAAAAGTGCACTTTCAACATATATTAGCACACACACGAACATGAGCAGGTCAGTGCTATACACGCGGGCATTATCGGTCGACTAGACTTAGTGCTTATGTAAGAATGTACGCTGATAAAACTCTTTGTTTACCAAACTCTGTACGCATCTATTTATTGTTGTCCGTGTACACGTATACCCGTATCATACAATATATTTGATGAAAATGCAAGCTTATCATTCAAAACACAACCACTGTTAATTTGAGCTGCTTTATATATTTCATACTCCTCGAGTGCATCCATGTATTTACCCTTCTTGCAGTAATGCATAGGCACAAAATTTTTTTCAAAATCGACATACATATGATTACTCATCATCAGGTGTCGGGCAAAATTTGATGTTGTTTTCTGTAGATCCCTCCTAGGGAGATGTTCTTTATAACGTTGTTCGAACGGTCTGCCCGTCTGGCCCAGGTAGAACATATCGCATGAGCTGCAAGTCATCTTATATACGCCGGTTCTTTCTTTATTTGGTACGGTGCTCTTCTGGCTGAGGAACTTCTTAATGCTGTTTTTTGTGCGGAACGTTACATGTACCTGGTGTATCTTAAACTCATTCTTTATAATATTTGGTAAAATATTTGTATAGTCAGCAGATATATATTTCTTAACCAGTAATAAGTCATCACTGGCCAACTTTTTAACCTTCTTCTTTCTGTGTTTGTTAATTAATTTATCTATTAAAGAGCTTTTATAACAGTTTGCCGCTGCTATGTACTTGATGGTGTCAACCTCTCCATTGTAGTCATGTTTACTTAGCGGTATTGTCAACAACCTGTGCACAAAACTATTATACGCTGTCATCTTTTGCGAAACGGGATGATACGAATCAACATGTATTGTAATATCCATTGTTGTGGCTTTTCTAAAGATGTTAAACTGAAGTTGACCTGCGTTTTTTGTAACAGTTAAATCTAAAAAATTCAACTGATTTTCTGCCTCTATCTCAGACGTGAATTTAATTTTTTGGTGTATACTATTTACGTGACTATTTAAGTTTTCTATTTGCCTTCTAGTTCCGTTAAATACCATAAATGTATCATCATCGTATCAGCAGTAAAAAATGATCTTATCTTTGAATAATCTATTATCTATTATGTTTGAATTCTAGAAATAGTTTAGGTAAATATCAGCTAAAAGCCCCGACAATGGTGAACCCATAGCTATACCGTCATTTTGTATAAAAAAATCGTTATCAAATGTGAAATAGTTCTTTTCAAGGACCAGCATAAGGAGTTTTACAAGTTCATTAATTTCTTGTGTGCCAAGCTGTGTCACCTCATTTAGATTGTTGGTTAAGATTTCAATAGTTTCTTTCACTGGAACATTAGTATATAAATTGGTTATTTCAAAAGAAACAACCTTATACTGCTGGATCATTTTCATTTTTTTAAGTTTTTCAACGAATTCGTAACTGTTCTAAATACTATAATTATTTTTTATCCTAATATTATTTTTAATTATGGTTTCTAACAATTTAGCAGCTTTGTAACCGGAGGCTGTGGTATAATTTATTACTGGCCTGATTGGTGTATTTTCTTTTTGTAATTTGGGTAATCCTGTGAATTTTGGCGCCTTAGCGTTAATAGGTTTTAGGTATGTGCATGTTTTTTCATCCAACACTACCCTACATTGATTAATGGCATTATTCAACTCTTTTACATAGGCCTTAGTGGGGTCCCGGTCTAATTTCTTAAGATTATTATTACGTTTGAAGTCAAGGACCTTTTGTGTATATTCTTTTTTTTTCTGTATGACCACTAAAGTATTACCTTTGTCTGCCTTACTTATAATTGCATCATTATCTTCTAGTTTATTTTTTATGGTTCTAAGGTTTAAGACATCTTGCTTATATTTGTGTTTAAAAAATTTTTTTGGTATTTATTTTGCTATTATTATTATTTATGCGATTGAGTTTGTTGTTGATAAAAATCCTAGATTCGTTCTGTGCTTGGACACCGTTTAATTTTTTAATTACAGCCTCAGTGTTAACAACCTCATGGACGATTTCATTATTTGTCTTATTAAATGTTGGTATATTATACTTCAAACTTTACTAAGCGTGTGTAATTCTTGTGTAGTGAAATCTATGTTGGTTGTATTTACCACACGTTCATAAAATACATGTTTACATTCTCTCGGTCTATTTTCATTCTCACACTTACTACGGAATAAGTTTCAATTTTCTTGTTGTGTGTTAATAATTTAGAAAGGACAAATTTAGTGATTGAGGCTTTAACTTTATTCATGATTGTATCTTTAACTGACGGGTGAATTCCGTTTAGTATTTCTAAATGCGCTTTAAAAAGAACTGTATTTAACCTGTTTTTCTTTGCATACAGCTGTCTAATTTCTTGGGTTAACCATGATTTTTCCGCTATTTGCTTTGTCTTGAGTGCAGCCGGTGTTCGTGACACGATATTTATGAGAGCGTATTTTGGTATGATGTTCAGTTTTCTGCACATTTTGGTAAATTTGATGTTAAGTGCAACCTTAATCATTTTTATTCTAGTATTTTTATATTTATAGACAACACTTGCCTGACGGGCTCCAATATAATACATTTTATTGTTTTGTCTCCAAGTCGCGCTCTAATACAAAGGTACAATCTTACCTATTTTTTATTTTCCGTCGTGCGACTTCGTATATTTTATTTATAGCACTATGCGTTACGGCAACAAGTTGCCATCCTCAGGTGAAACACTCACTCAAAACGAGGTCGTTAAAAAGTAAAATGAACTATTAAAATACTAAAATTTAAAGTTAAAAGTGCACTTTCAACATATATTAGCACACACACGAACATGAGCAGGTCAGTGCTATACACGCGGGCATTATCGGTCGACTAGACTTAGTGCTTATGTAAGAATGTACGCTGATAAAACTCTTTGTTTACCAAACTCTGTACGCATCTATTTATTGTTGTCCGTGTACACGTATAGCCGTATCATACAATATATTTGATGAAAATGCAAGCTTATCATTCAAAACACAACCACTGTTAATTTGAGCTGCTTTATATATTTCATACTCCTCGAGTGCATCCATGTATTTACCCTTCTTGCAGTAATGCATAGGCACAAAATTTTTTTCAAAATCGACATACATATGATTACTCATCATCAGGTGTCGGGCAAAATTTGATGTTGTTTTCTGTAGATCCCTCCTAGGGAGATGTTCTTTATAACGTTGTTCGAACGGTCTGCCCGTCTGGCCCAGGTAGAACATATCGCATGAGCTGCAAGTCATCTTATATACGCCGGTTCTTTCTTTATTTGGTACGGTGCTCTTCTGGCTGAGGAACTTCTTAATGCTGTTTTTTGTGCGGAACGTTACATGTACCTGGTGTATCTTAAACTCATTCTTTATAATATTTGGTAAAATATTTGTATAGTCAGCAGATATATATTTCTTAACCAGTAATAAGTCATCACTGGCCAACTTTTTAACCTTCTTCTTTCTGTGTTTGTTAATTAATTTATCTATTAAAGAGCTTTTATAACAGTTTGCCGCTGCTATGTACTTGATGGTGTCAACCTCTCCATTGTAGTCATGTTTACTTAGCGGTATTGTCAACAACCTGTGCACAAAACTATTATACGCTGTCATCTTTTGCGAAACGGGATGATACGAATCAACATGTATTGTAATATCCATTGTTGTGGCTTTTCTAAAGATGTTAAACTGAAGTTGTCCTGCGTTTTTTGTAACAGTTAAATCTAAAAAATTCAACTGATTTTCTGCCTCTATCTCAGACGTGAATTTAATTTTTTGGTGTATACTATTTACGTGACTATTTAAGTTTTCTATTTGCCTTCTAGTTCCGTTAAATACCATAAATGTATCATCATCGTATCTGCAGTAAAAAATGATCTTATCTTTGAATAATCTATAATCTATTATGTTTGAATTCTAGAAATAGTTTAGGTAAATATCAGCTAAAAGCCCCGACAATGGTGAACCCATAGCTATACCGTCATTTTGTATAAAAAAATCGTTATCAAATGTGAAATAGTTCTTTTCAAGGACCAGCATAAGGAGTTTTACAAGTTCATTAATTTCTTGTGTGCCAAGCTGTGTCACCTCATTTAGATTGTTGGTTAAGATTTCAATAGTTTCTTTCACTGGAACATTAGTATATAAATTGGTTATTTCAAAAGAAACAACCTTATACTGCTGGATCATTTTCATTTTTTTAAGTTTTTCAACAAATTCGTAACTGTTCTAAATACTATAATTATTTTTTATCCTAATATTATTTTTAATTATGGTTTCTAACAATTTAGCAGCTTTGTAACCGGAGGCTGTGGTATAATTTATTACTGGCCTGATTGGTGTATTTTCTTTTTGTAATTTGGGTAATCCTGTGAATTTTGGCGCCTTAGCGTTAATAGGTTTTAGGTATGTGCGTGTTTTTTCATCCAACAGTACCCTACATTGATTAATGGCATTATTCAACTCTTTTACATAGGCCTTAGTGGGGTCCCGGTCTAATTTCTTAAGATTATTATTACGTTTGAAGTCAAGGACCTTTTGTGGATATTCTTTTTTTTCTGTATGACCACTAAAGTATTACCTTTGTCTGCCTTACTTATAATTACATCATTATCTTCTAGTTTATTTTTTATGGTTCTAAGGTTTAAGACATCTTGCTTATATTTGTGTTTTAAAAATTTTTTTGGTATTTATTTTGCTATTATTATTGTTTATGCGATTGAGTTTGTTTTTGATAAGAATCCTAGATTCGTTCTGTGCTTGGACACAGTTTAATTTTTTAATTGCAGCCTCAGTGTTGGCAACCTCATGGACGATTTCATTATTTGTCTTATTAAATGTTGGTATATTATACTTCAAACTTTACTAAGCGTGTGTAATTCTTGTGTAGTGAAATCTAAGTTGGTTGTATTTACCACACGTTCATAAAATACATGTTTACATTCTCTCGATCTATTTTCATTTTCACACTTACTACGGAATAAGTTTCAATTTTCTTGTTGTGTGTTAATAATTTAGAAAGGACAAATTTTGTGATTGAGGTTTTAACTTTATTCATGATTGTATCTTTAACTGACGGGTGAATTTCGTTTAGTATTTCTAAATGTGCTTTAAAAAGAACTGTATTTAACCTGTTTTTCTTTGCATACAGCTGTCTAATTTCTTGGGTTAACCATGATTTTTCCGCTATTTGCTTTGTCTTGAGTGCAGCCGGTGTTCGTGACACGATATTTATGTGAGCGTATTTTGGTATGATGTTCAGTTTTCTGCACATTTTGGTAAATTTGATGTTAAGTGCAACCTTAATCATTTTTATTCTAGTATTTTTATATTTATAGACAACACTTGCCTGACGGGCTCCAATATAATACATTTTATTGTTTTGTCTCCAAGTCGCGCTCTAATACAAAGGTACAATCTTACCTATTTTTTATTTTCCGTCGTGCGACTTCGTATATTTTATTTATAGCGCTACGCGTTTCGGCAACAAGTTGCCATCCTCAGGTGAAACACTCACTCAAAACGAGGTCGTTAAAAAGTAAAATGATTTATTAAAATACTAAAATTTAAAGTTAAAAGTGCACTTTCAACATATATTAGCACACACACGAACATGAGCAGGTCAGTGCTATACACGCGGGCATTATCGGTCGACTAGACTTAGTGCTTATGTAAGAATGTACGCTGATAAAACTCTTTGTTTACACAAACTCTGTACGCATCTATTTATTGTTGTCCGTGTACACGTATAGCCGTATCATACAATATATTTGATGAAAATGCAAGCTTATCATTCAAAACACAACCACTGTTAATTTGAGCTGCTTTATATATTTCATACTCCTCGAGTGCATCCATGTATTTACCCTTCTTGCGGTAATGCATAGGCACAAAATTTTTTTCAAAATCGACATACATATGATTACTCATCATCAGGTGTCGGGCAAAATTTGATGTTGTTTTCTGTAGATCCCTCCTAGGGAGATGTTCTTTATAACGTTGTTCGAACGGTCTGCCCGTCTGGCCCAGGTAGAACATATCGCATGAGCTGCAAGTCATCTTATATACGCCGGTTCTTTCTTTATTTGGTACGGTGCTCTTCTGGCTGAGGAACTTCTTAATGCTGTTTTTTGTGCGGAACGTTACATGTACCTGGTGTATCTTAAACTCATTCTTTATAATATTTGGTAAAATATTTGTATAGTCAGCAGATATATATTTCTTAACCAGTAATAAGTCATCACTGGCCACCTTTTTAACCTTCTTCTTTCTGTGTTTGTTAATTAATTTATCTATTAAAGAGCTTTTATAACAGTTTGCCGCTGCTATGTACTTGATGGTGTCAACCTCTCCATTGTAGTCATGTTTACTTAGCGGTATTGTCAACAACCTGTGCACAAAACTATTATACGCTGTCATCTTTTGCGAAACGGGATGATACGAATCAACATGTATTGTAATATCCATTGTTGTGGCTTTTCCAAAGATGTTAAACTGAAGTTGTCCTGCGTTTTTTGTAACAGTTAAATCTAAAAAATTCAACTGATTTTCTGCCTCTATCTCAGACGTGAATTTAATTTTTTGGTGTATACTATTTACGTGACTATTTAAGTTTTCTATTTGCCTTCTAGTTCCGTTAAATACCATAAATGTATCATCATCGTATCTGCAGTAAAAAATGATCTTATCTTTGAATAATCTATTATCTATTATGTTTGAATTCTAGAAATAGTTTAGGTAAATATCAGCTAAAAGCCCCGACAATGGTGAACCCATAGCTATACCGTCATTTTGTATAAAAAAATCGTTATCAAATGTGAAATAGTTCTTTTCAAGGACCAGCATAAGGAGTTTTACAAGTTCATTAATTTCTTGTGTGCCAAGCTGTGTCACCTCATTTAGATTGTTGGTTAAGATTTCAATAGTTTCTTTCACTGGAACATTAGTATATAAATTGGTTATTTCAAAAGAAACAACCTTATACTGCTGGATCATTTTCATTTTTTTAAGTTTTTCAACGAATTCGTAACTGTTCTAAACACTATAATTATTTTTTATCCTAATATTATTTTTAATTATGGTTTCTAACAATTTAGCGGCTTTGTAACCGGAGGCTGTGGTATAATTTATTACTGGCCTGATTGGTGTATTTTCTTTTTGTAATTTGGGTAATCCTGTGAATTTTGGCGCCTTAGCGTTAATAGGTTTTAGGTATGTGCGTGTTTTTTCATCAAACAGTACCCTACATTGATTAATGGCATTATTCAACTCTTTTACATAGGCCTTAGTGGGGTCCCGGTCTAATTTCTTAAGATTATTATTACGTTTGAAGTCAAGGACCTTTTGTGTATATTCTTTTTTTTTCTGTATGACCACTAAAGTATTACCTTTGTCTGCCTTACTTATAATTGCATCATTATCTTCTAGTTTATTTTTTATGGTTCTAAGGTTTAAGACATCTTGCTTATATTTGTGTTTTAAAAATTTTTTTGGTATTTATTTTGCTATTATTATTGTTTATGCGATTGAGTTTGTTTTTGATAAAAATCCTAGATTCGTTCTGTGCTTGGACACAGTTTAATTTTTTAATTACAGCCTCAGTGTTAGCAACCTCATGGACGATTTCATTATTTGTCTTATTAAATGTTGGTATATTATACTTCAAACTTTACTAAGCGTGTGTAATTCTTGTGTAGTGAAATCTATGTTGGTTGTATTTACCACACGTTCATAAAATACATGTTTACATTCTCTCGGTCTATTTTCATTCTCACACTTACTACGGAATAAGTTTCAATTTTCTTGTTGTGTGTTAATAATTTAGAAAGGACAAATTTTGTGATTGAGGCTTTAACTTTATTCATGATTGTATCTTTAACTGACGGGTGAATTTCGTTTAGTATTTCTAAATGCGCTTTAAAAAGAACTGTATTTAACCTGTTTTTCTTTGCATACAGCTGTCTAATTTCTTGGGTTAACCATGATTTTTCCGCTATTTGCTTTGTCTTGAGTGCAGCCGGTGTTCGTGACACGATATTTACGTGAGCGTATTTTGGTATGATGTTCAGTTTTCTGCACATTTTGGTAAATTTGATGTTAAGTGCAACCTTAATCATTTTTATTCTAGTATTTTTATATTTATAGACAACACTTGCCTGACGGGCTCCAATATAATACATTTTATTGTTTTGTCTCCAAGTCGCGCTCTAATACAAAGGTACAATCTTACCTATTTTTTATTTTCCGTCGTGCGACTTCGTATATTTTATTTATAGCACTACGCGTTTCGGCAACAAGTTGCCATCCTCAGGTGAAACACTCACTCAAAACGAGGTCGTTAAAAAGTAAAATGATTTATAAAAATACTAAAATTTAAAGTTAAAAGTGCACTTTCAACATATATTAGCACACACACGAACATGAGCAGGTCAGTGCTATACACGCGGGCATTATCGGTCGACTAGACTTAGTGCTTATGTAAGAATGTACGCTGATAAAACTCTTTGTTTACACAAACTCTGTACGCATCTATTTATTGTTGTCCGTGTACACGTATAGCCGTATCATACAATATATTTGATGAAAATGCAAGCTTATCATTCAAAACACAACCACTGTTAATTTGAGCTGCTTTATATATTTCATACTCCTCGAGTGCATCCATGTATTTACCCTTCTTGCGGTAATGCATAGGCACAAAATTTTTTTCAAAATCGACATACATATGATTACTCATCATCAGGTGTCGGGCAAAATTTGATGTTGTTTTCTGTAGATCCCTCCTAGGGAGATGTTCTTTATAACGTTGTTCTAACGGTCTGCCCGTCTGGCCCAGGTAGAACATATCGCATGAGCTGCAAGTCATCTTATATACGCCGGTTCTTTCTTTATTTGGTACGGTGCTCTTCTGGCTGAGGAACTTCTTAATGCTGTTTTTTGTGCGGAACGTTACATGTACCTGGTGTATCTTAAACTCATTCTTTATAATATTTGGTAAAATATTTGTATAGTCAGCAGATATATATTTCTTAACCAGTAATAAGTCATCACTGGCCAACTTTTTAACCTTCTTCTTTCTGTGTTTGTTAATTAATTTATCTATTAAAGAGCTTTTATAACAGTTTGCCGCTGCTATGTACTTGATGGTGTCAACCTCTCCATTGTAGTCATGTTTACTTAGCGGTATTGTCAACAACCTGTGCACAAAACTATTATACGCTGTCATCTTTTGCGAAACGGGATGATACGAATCAACATGTATTGTAATATCCATTGTTGTGGCTTTTCTAAAGATGTTAAACTGAAGTTGTCCTGCGTTTTTTGTAACAGTTAAATCTAAAAAATTCAACTGATTTTCTGCCTCTATCTCAGACGTGAATTTAATTTTTTGGTGTATACTATTTACGTGATTATTTAAGTTTTCTATTTGCTTTCTAGTTCCGTTAAATACCATAAATGTATCATCATCGTATCTGCAGTAAAAAATGATCTTATCTTTGAATAATCTATTATCTATTATGTTTGAATTCTAGAAATAGTTTAGGTAAATATCAGCTAAAAGCCCCGACAATGGTGAACCCATAGCTATACCGTCATTTTGTATAAAAAAATCGTTATCAAATGTGAAATAGTTCTTTTCAAGGACCAGCATAAGGAGTTTTACAAGTTCATTAATTTCTTGCGTGCCAAGCTGTGTCACCTCATTTAGATTGTTGGTTAAGATTTCAATAGTTTCTTTCACTGGAACATTAGTATATAAATTGGTTATTTCAAAAGAAACAACCTTATACTGCTGGATCATTTTCATTTTTTTAAGTTTTTCAACGAATTCGTAACTGTTCTAAACACTATAATTATTTTTTATCCTAATATTATTTTTAATTATGGTTTCTAACAATTTAGCGGCTTTGTAACCAGAGGCTGTGGTATAATTTATTACTGGCCTGATTGGTGTATTTTCTTTTTGTAATTTGGGTAATCCTGTGAATTTTGGCGCCTTAGCGTTAATAGGTTTTAGGTATGTGCGTGTTTTTTCATCAAACAGTACCCTACATTGATTAATGGCATTATTCAACTCTTTTACATAGGCCTTAGTGGGGTCCCGGTCTAATTTCTTAAGATTATTATTACGTTTGAAGTCAAGGACCTTTTGTGTATATTCTTTTTTTTTCTGTATGACCACTAAAGTATTACCTTTGTCTGCCTTACTTATAATTGCATCATTATCTTCTAGTTTATTTTTTATGGTTCTAAGGTTTAAGACATCTTGCTTATATTTGTGTTTTAAAAATTTTTTTGGTATTTATTTTGCTATTATTATTATTTATGCGATTGAGTTTGTTGTTGATAAAAATCCTAGATTCGTTCTGTGCTTGGACACCGTTTAATTTTTTAATTACAGCCTCAGTGTTAGCAACCTCATGGACGATTTCATTATTTGTCTTATTAAATGTTGGTATATTATACTTCAAACTTTACTAAGCGTGTGTAATTCTTGTGTAGTGAAATCTATGTTGGTTGTATTTACCACACGTTCATAAAATACATGTTTACATTCTCTCGGTCTATTTTCATTCTCACACTTACTACGGAATAAGTTTCAATTTTCTTGTTGTGTGTTAATAATTTAGAAAGGACAAATTTTGTGATTGAGGCTTTAACTTTATTCATGATTGTATCTTTAACTGACGGGTGAATTTCGTTTAGTATTTCTAAATGCGCTTTAAAAAGAACTGTATTTAACCTGTTTTTCTTTGCATACAGCTGTCTAATTTCTTGGGTTAACCATGATTTTTCCGCTATTTGCTTTGTCTTGAGTGCAGCCGGTGTTCGTGACACGATATTTACGTGAGCGTATTTTGGTATGATGTTCAGTTTTCTGCACATTTTGGTAAATTTGATGTTAAGTGCAACCTTAATCATTTTTATTCTAGTATTTTTATATTTATAGACAACACTTGCCTGACGGGCTTCAATATAATACATTTTATTGTTTTGTCTCCAAGTCGTGCTCTAATACAAAGGTACAATTTTACCTATTTTTTATTTTCCGTCGTGCGACTTCGTATATTTTATTTATAGCACTACGCGTTTCGGCAACAAGTTGCCATCCTCAGGTGAAACACTCACTCAAAACGAGGTCGTTAAAAAGTAAAATGATTTATTAAAATACTAAAATTTAAAGTTAAAAGTGCACTTTCAACATATATTAGCACACACACGAACATGAGCAGGTCAGTGCTATACACGCGGGCATTATCGGTCGACTAGACATAGTGCTTATGTAAGAATGTACGCTGATAAAACTCTTTGTTTACCAAACTCTGTACGCATTTCTTATTGTTGTCCGTGTACACGTATAGCCGTATCATACAATATATTTGATGAAAATGCAAGCTTATCATTCAAAACACAATCACTGTTAATTTGAGCTGCTTTATATATTTCATACTCCTCGAGTGCATCCATGTATTTACCCTTCTTGCAGTAATGCATAGGCACAAAATTTTTTTCAAAATCGACATACATATGATTACTCATCATCAGGTGTCGGGCAAAATTTGATGTTGTTTTCTGTAGATCCCTCCTAGGGAGATGTTCTTTATAACGTTGTTCGAACGGTCTGCCCGTCTGGCCCAGGTAGAACATATCGCATGAGCTGCAAGTCATCTTATATACGCCAGTTCTTTCTTTGGTACGGTGCTCTTCTGGCTGAGGAACTTCTTAATGCTGTTTTTTGTGCGGAACGTTACATGTACCTGGTGTATCTTAAACTCATTCTTTATAATATTTGGTAAAATATTTGTATAGTCAGCAGATATATATTTCTTAACCAGTAATAAGTCATCACTGGCCAACTTTTTAACCTTCTTCTTTCTGTGTTTGTTAATTAATTTATCTATTAAAGAGCTTTTATAACAGTTTGCCGCTGCTATGTACTTGATGGTGTCAACCTCTCCATTGTAGTCATGTTTACTTAGCGGTATTGTCAACAACCTGTGCACAAAACTATTATACGCTGTCATCTTTTGCGAAACGGGATGATACGAATCAACATGTATTGTAATATCCATTGTTGTGGCTTTTCTAAAGATGTTAAACTGAAGTTGTCCTGCGTTTTTTGTAACAGTTAAATCTAAAAAATTCAACTGATTTTCTGCCTCTATCTCAGACGTGAATTTAATTTTTTGGTGTATACTATTTACGTGACTATTTAAGTTTTCTATTTGCCTTCTAGTTCCGTTAAATACCATAAATGTATCATCATCGTATCTGCAGTAAAAAATGATCTTATCTTTGAATAATCTATTATCTATTATGTTTGAATTCTAGAAATAGTTTAGGTAAATATCAGCTAAAAGCCCCGACAATGGTGAACCCATAGCTATACCGTCATTTTGTATAAAAAAATCGTTATCAAATGTGAAATAGTTCTTTTCAAGGACCAGCATAAGGAGTTTTACAAGTTCATTAATTTCTTGTGTGCCAAGCTGTGTCACCTCATTTAGATTGTTGGTTAAGATTTCAATAGTTTCTTTCACTGGAACATTAGTATATAAATTGGTTATTTCAAAAGAAACAACCTTATACTGCTGGATCATTTTCATTTTTTTAAGTTTTTCAACGAATTCGTAACTGTTCTAAATACTATAATTATTTTTTATCCTAATATTATTTTTAATTATGGTTTCTAACAATTTAGCAGCTTTGTAACCGGAGGCTGTGGTATAATTTATTACTGGCCTGATTGGTGTATTTTCTTTTTGTAATTTGGGTAATCCTGTGAATTTTGGCGCCTTAGCGTTAATAGGTTTTAGGTATGTGCGTGTTTTTTCATCCAACAGTACCCTACATTGATTAATGGCATTATTCAACTCTTTTACATAGGCCTTAGTGGGGTCCCGGTCTAATTTCTTAAGATTATTATTACGTTTGAAGTCAAGGACCTTTCGTGTATATTCTTTTTTTTCTGTATGACCACTAAAGTATTACCTTTGTCTGCCTTACTTATAATTGCATCATTATCTTCTAGTTTATTTTTTATGGTTCTAAGGTTTAAGACATCTTGCTTATATTTGTGTTTAAAAAATTTTTTGGTATTTATTTTGCTATTATTATTATTTATGCGATTGAGTTTGTTGTTGATAAAAATCCTAGATTCGTTCTGTGCTTGGACACCGTTTAATTTTTTAATTACAGCCTCAGTGTTAGCAACCTCATGGACGATTTCATTATTTGTCTTATTAAATGTTGGTATATTATACTTCAAACTTTACTAAGCGTGTGTAATTCTTGTGTAGTGAAATCTATGTTGGTTGTATTTACCACACGTTCATAAAATACATGTTTACATTCTCTCGGTCTATTTTCATTCTCACACTTACTACGGAATAAGTTTCAATTTTCTTGTTGTGTGTTAATAATTTAGAAAGGACAAATTTTGTGATTGAGGCTTTAACTTTATTCATGATTTTATCTTTAACTGACGGGTGAATTTCGTTTAGTATTTCTAAATGCGCTTTAAAAAGAACTGTATTTAACCTGTTTTTCTTTGCATACAGCTGTCTAATTTCTTGGGTTAACCATGATTTTTCCGCTATTTGCTTTGTCTTGAGTGCAGCCGGTGTTCGTGACACGATATTTACGTGAGCGTATTTTGGTATGATGTTCAGTTTTCTGCACATTTTGGTAAATTTGATGTTAAGTGCAACCTTAATCATTTTTATTCTAGTATTTTTATATTTATAGACAACACTTGCCTGACGGGCTCCAATATAATACATTTTATTGTTTTGTCTCCAAGTCGCGCTCTAATACAAAGGTACAATCTTACCTATTTTTTATTTTCCGTCGTGCGACATCGTATATTTTATTTATAGCACTACGCGTTTTGGCAACAAGTTGCCATCCTCAGGTGAAACACTCACTCAAAACGAGGTCGTTAAAAAGTAAAATGATTTATTAAAATACTAAAATTTAAAGTTAAACTGCACTTTCAACATATATTAGCACACACACGAACATGAGCAGGTCAGTGCTATACACGCGGGCATTATCGGTCGACTAGACTTAGTGCTTATGTAAGAATGTACGCTGATAAAACTCTTTGTTTACCAAACTCTGTACGCATCTATTTATTGTTGTCCGTGTACACGTATAGCCGTATCATACAATATATTTGATGAAAATGCAAGCTTATCATTCAAAACACAACCACTGTTAATTTGAGCTGCTTTATATATTTCATACTCCTCGAGTGCATCCATGTATTTACCCTTCTTGCAGTAATGCATAGGCACAAAATTTTTTTCAAAATCGACATACATATGATTACTCATCATCAGGTGTCGGGCAAAATTTGATGTTGTTTTCTGTAGATCCCTCCTAGGGAGATGTTCTTTATAACGTTGTTCGAACGGTCTGCCCGTCTGGCCCAGGTAGAACATATCGCATGAGCTGCAAGTCATCTTATATACGCCGGTTCTTTCTTTGTTTGGTACGATGCTCTTCTGGCTGAGGAACTTCTTAATGCTGTTTTTTGTGCGGAACGTTACATGTACCTGGTGTATCTTAAACTCATTCTTTATAATATTTGGTAAAATATTTGTATAGTCCGCAGATATATATTTCTTAACCAGTAATAAGTCATCACTGGCCAACTTTTTAACCTTCTTCTTTCTGTGTTTGTTAATTAATTTATCTATTAAAGAGCTTTTATAACAGTTTGCCGCTGCTATGTACTTGATGGTGTCAACCTCTCCATTGTAGTCATGTTTACTTAGCGGTATTGTCAACAACCTGTGCACAACACTATTATACGCTGTCATCTTTTGCGAAACGGGATGATACGAATCAACATGTATTGTAATATCCATTGTTGTGGCTTTTCTAAAGATGTTAAACTGAAGTTGTCCTGCGTTATTTGTAACAGTTAAATCTAAAAAATTCAACTGATTTTCTGCCTCTATCTCAGACGTGAATTTAATTTTTTGGTGTATACTATTTACGTGACTATTTAAGTTTTCTATTTGCCTTCTAGTTCCGTTAAATACCATAAATGTATCATCATCGTATCTGCAGTAAAAAATGATCTTATCTTTGAATAATCTATTATCTATTATGTTTGCATTCTAGAAATAGTTTAGGTAAATATCAGCTAAAAGCCCCGAGAATGGTGAACCCATAGCTATACCGTCATTTTGTAAAAAAATTGTTATCAAATGTGAAATAGTTCTTTTCAAGGACCAGCATAAGGAGTTTTTACAAGTTCATTAATTTCTTGTGTGCCAAGCTGTGTCACCTCATTTAGATTGTTGGTTAAGATTTCAATAGTTTCTTTCACTGGAACATTAGTATATAAATTGGTTATTTCAAAAGAAACAACCTTATACTGCTGGATCATTTTCATTTTTTTAAGTTTTTCAACGAATTCGTAACTGTTCTAAATACTATAATTATTTTTTATCCTAATATTATTTTTAATTATGGTTTCTAACAATTTAGCAGCTTTGTAACCGGAGGCTGTGGTATAATTTATTACTGGCCTGATTGGTGTATTTTCTTTTTGTAATTTGGGTAATCCTGTGAATTTTGGCGCCTTAGCGTTAATAGGTTTTAGGTATGTGCGTGTTTTTTCATCCAACAGTACCCTACATTGATTAATGGCATTATTCAACTCTTTTACATAGGCCTTAGTGGGGTCCCGGTCTAATTTCTTAAGATTATTATTACGTTTGAAGTCAAGGACCTTTCGTGTATATTCTTTTTTTTCTGTATGACCACTAAAGTATTACCTTTGTCTGCCTTACTTATAATTGCATCATTATCTTCTAGTTTATTTTTTATGGTTCTAAGGTTTAAGACATCTTGCTTATATTTGTCTTTTAAAAATTTTTTTGGTATTTATTTTGCTATTATTATTATTTATGCGATTGAGTTTGTTGTTGATAAAAATCCTAGATTCGTTCTGTGCTTGGACACCGTTTAATTTTTTAATTACAGCCTCAGTGTTAGCAACCTCATGGACGATTTCATTATTTGTCTTATTAAATGTTTGTATATTGTACTTCAAACTTTACTAAGCGTGTGTAATTCTTGTGTAGTGAAATCTATGTTGGTTGTATTTACCACACGTTCATAAAATACATGTTTACATTCTCTCGGTCTATTTTCATTCTCACACTTACTACGGAATAAGTTTCAATTTTCTTGTTGTGTGTTAATAATTTAGAAAGGACAAATTTTGTGATTGAGGCTTTAACTTTATTCATGATTGTATCTTTAACTGACGGGTGAATTTCGTTTAGTATTTCTAAATGCGCTTTAAAAAGAACTGTATTTAACCTGTTTTTCTTTGCATACAGCTATCTAATTTCTTGGGTTAACCATGATTTTTCCGCTATTTGCTTTGTCTTGAGTGCAGCCGGTGTTCGTGACACGATATTTACGTGAGCGTATTTTGGTATGATGTTCAGTTTTCTGCACATTTTGGTAAATTTGATGTTAAGTGCAACCTTAATCATTTTTATTCTAGTATTTTTATATTTATAGACAACACTTGCCTGACGGGCTCCAATATAATACATTTTATTGTTTTGTCTCCAAGTCGCGCTCTAATACAAAGGTACAATCTTACCTATTTTTTATTTTCCGTCGTGCGACTTCGTATATTTTATTTATAGCACTACGCGTTTCGGCAACAAGTTGCCATCCTCAGGTGAAACACTCACTCAAAACGAGGTCGTTAAAAAGTAAAATGATTTATAAAAATACTAAAATTTAAAGTTAAAAGTGCACTTTCAACATATATTAGCACACACACGAACATGAGCAGGTCAGTGCTATACACGCGGGCATTATCGGTCGACTAGACTTAGTGCTTATGTAAGAATGTACGCTGATAAAACTCTTTGTTTACCAAACTCTGTACGCATCTATTTATTGTTGTCCGTGTACACGTATAGCCGTATCATACAATATATTTGTTGAAAATGCAAGCTTATCATTCAAAACACAACCACTGTTAATTTGAGCTGCTTTATATATTTCATACTCCTCGAGTGCATCCATGTATTTACCCTTCTTGCAGTAATGCATAGGCACCAAATTTTTTTCAAAATCGACATACATATGATTACTCATCATCAGGTGTCGGGCAAAATTTGATGTTGTTTTCTGTAGATCCCTCCTAGGGAGATGTTCTTTATAACATTGTTCGAACGGTCTGCCCGTCTGGCCCAGGTAGAACATATCGCATGAGCTGCAAGTCATCTTATATACGCCGGTTCTTTCTTTATTTGGTACGGTGCTCTTCTGGCTGAGGAACTTCTTAATGCTGTTTTTTGTGCGGAACGTTACATGTACCTGGTGTATCTTAAACTCATTCTTTATAATATTTGGTAAAATATTTGTATAGTCCGCAGATATATATTTCTTAACCAGTAATAAGTCATCACTGGCCAACTTTTTAACCTTCTTCTTTCTGTGTTTGTTAATTAATTTATCTATTAAAGAGCTTTTATAACAGTTTGCCGCTGCTATGTACTTGATGGTGTCAACCTCTCCATTGTAGTCATGTTTACTTAGCGGTATTGTCAACAACCTGTGCACAAAACTATTATACGCTGTCATCTTTTGCGAAACGGGATGATACGAATCAACATGTATTGTAATATCCATTGTTGTGGCTTTTCTAAAGATGTTAAACTGAAGTTGTCCTGCGTTTTTTGTAACAGTTAAATCTAAAAAATTCAACTGATTTTCTGCCTCTATCTCAGACGTGAATTTAATTTTGTGGTGTATACTATTTACGTGACTATTTAAGTTTTCTATTTGCCTTCTAGTTCCGTTAAATACCATAAATGTATCATCATCGTATCTGCAGTAAAAAATGATCTTATCTTTGAATAATCTATTATCTATTATGTTTGCATTCTAGAAATAGTTTAGGTAAATATCAGCTAAAAGCCCCGACAATGGTGAACCCATAGCTATACCGTCATTTTGTATAAAAAAATCGTTATCAAATGTGAAATAGTTCTTTTCAAGGACCAGCATAAGGAGTTTTACAAGTTCATTAATTTCTTGTGTGCCAAGCTGTGTCACCTCATTTAGATTGTTGGTTAAGATTTCAATAGTTTCTTTCACTGGAACATTAGTATATAAATTGGTTATTTCAAAAGAAACAACCTTATACTGCTGGATCATTTTCATTTTTTTAAGTTTTTCAACGAATTCGTAACTGTTCTAAATACTATAATTATTTTTTATCCTAATATTATTTTTAATTATGGTTTCTAACAATTTAGCAGCTTTGTAACCGGAGGCTGTGGTATAGTTTATTACTGGCCTGATTGGTGTATTTTCTTTTTGTAATTTGGGTAATCCTGTGAATTTTGGCGCCTTAGCGTTAATAGGTTTTAGGTATGTGCATGTTTTTTCATCCAACAGTACCCTACATTGATTAATGGCATTATTCAACTCTTTTACATAGGCCTTAGTGGGGTCCCGGTCTAATTTCTTAAGATTATTATTACGTTTGAAGTCAAGGACCTTTTGTGTATATTCTTTTTTTTCTGTATGCCCACTAAAGTATTACCTTTGTCTGCCTTACTTATAATTGCATCATTATCTTCTAGTTTATTTTTTATGGTTCTAAGGTTTAAGACATCTTGCTTATATTTGTGTTTAAAAAATTTTTTTGGAATTTATTTTGCTATTATTATTATTTATGCGATTGAGTTTGTTGTTGATAAAAATCCTAGATTCGTTCTGTGCTTGGACACCTTTTAATTTTTTAATTACAGCCTCAGTGTTAGCAACCTCATGGACGATTTCATTATTTGTCTTATTAAATGTTGGTATATTATACTTCAAACTTTACTAAGCGTGTGTAATTCTTGTGTAGTGAAATCTATGTTGGTTGTATTTACCACACGTTCATAAAATACATGTTTACATTCTCTCGGTCTATTTTCATTCTCACACTTACTACGGAATAAGTTTCAATTTTCTTGTTGTGTGTTAATAATTTAGAAAGGACAAATTTTGTGATTGAGGCTTTAACTTTATTCATGATTGTATCTTTAACTGACGGGTGAATTTCGTTTAGTATTTCTAAATGCGCTTTAAAAAGAACTGTATTTAACCTGTTTTTCTTTGCATACAGCTGTCTAATTTCTTGGGTTAACCATGATTTTTTCGCTATTTGCTTTGTCTTGAGTGCAGCCGGTGTTCGTGACACGATATTTACGTGAGCGTATTTTGGTATGATGTTCAGTTTTCTGCACATTTTGGTAAATTTGATGTTAAGTGCAACCTTAATCATTTTTATTCTAGTATTTTTATATTTATAGACAACACTTGCCTGACGGGCTCCAATATAATACATTTTATTGTTTTGTCTCCAAGTCGCGCTCTAATACAAAGGTACAATCTTACCTATTTTTTATTTTCCGTCGTGCGACTTCGTATATTTTATTTATAGCACTACGCGTTTCGGCAACAAGTTGCCATCCTCAGGTGAAACACTCACTCAAAACGAGGTCGTTAAAAAGTAAAATGATTTATTAAAATACTAAAATTTAAAGTTAAAAGTGCACTTTCAACATATATTAGCACACACACGAACATGAGCAGGTCAGTGCTATACACGCGGGCATTATCGGTCGAATAGACTTAGTGCTTATGTAAGAATGTACGCTGATAAAACTCTTTGTTTACCAAACTCTGTACGCATCTATTTATTGTTGTCCGTGTACACGTATAGCCGTATCATACAATATATTTGATGAAAATGCAAGCTTATCATTCAAAACACAACCACTGTTAATTTGAGCTGCTTTATATATTTCATACTCCTCGAGTGCATCCATGTATTTACCCTTCTTGCAGTAATGCATAGGCACCAAATTTTTTTCAAAATCGACATACATATGATTACTCATCATCAGGTGTCGGGCAAAATTTGATGTTGTTTTCTGTAGATCCCTCCTAGGGAGATGTTCTTTATAACGTTGTTCGAATGGTCTGCCCGTCTGGCCCAGGTAGAACATATCGCATGAGCTGCAAGTCATCTTATATACGCCGGTTCTATCTTTATTTGGTACGGTGCTCTTCTGGCTGAGGAACTTCTTAATGCTGTTTTTTGTGCGGAACGTTACATGTACCTGGTGTATCTTAAACTCATTCTTTATAATATTTGGTAAAATATTTGTATAGTCAGCAGATATATATTTCTTAACCAGTAATAAGTCATCACTGGCCAACTTTTTAACCTTCTTCTTTCTGTGTTTGTTAATTAATTTATCTATTAAAGAGCTTTTATAACAGTTTGCCGCTGCTATGTACTTGATGGTGTCAACATCTCCATTGTAGTCATGTTTACTTAGCGGTATTGTCAACAACCTGTGCACAAAACTATTATACGCTGTCATCTTTTGCGAAACGGGATGATACGAATCAACATGTATTGTAATATCCATTGTTGTGGCTTTTCTAAAGATGTTAAACTGAAGTTGTCCTGCGTTTTTTGTAACAGTTAAATCTAAAAAATTCAACTGATTTTCTGCCTCTATCTCAGACGTGAATTTAATTTTTTGGTGTATACTATTTACGTGACTATTTAAGTTTTCTATTTCCCTTCTAGTTCCGTTAAATACCATAAATGTATCATCATCGAATCTGCAGTAAAAAATGATCTTATCTTTGAATAATCTATTATCTATTATGTTTGAATTCTAGAAATAGTTTAGGTAAATATCAGCTAAAAACCCCGACAATGGTGAACCCATAGCTATACCGTCATTTTGTATAAAAAAATCATTATCAAATGTGAAATAGTTCTTTTCAAGGACCAGCATAAGGAGTTTTACAAGTTCATTAATTTCTTGTGTGCCAATCTGTGTCACCTCATTTAGATTGTTGGTTAAGATTTCAATAGTTTCTTTCACTGGAACATTAGTATATAAATTGGTTATTTCAAAAGAAACAACCTTATACTGCTGGATCATTTTCATTTTTTTAAGTTTTTCAACGAATTCGTAACTGTTCTAAATACTATAATTATTTTTTATCCTAATATTATTTTTAATTATGGTTTCTAACAATTTAGCAGCTTTGTAACCGGAGGCTGTGGTATAATTTATTACTGGCCTGATTGGTGTATTTTCTTTTTGTAATTTGGGTAATCCTGTGAATTTTGGCGCCTTAGTGTTAATAGGTTTAGGTATGTGCGTATTTTTTCATCCAACAGTACCCTACATTGATTAATGGCATTATTCAACTCTTTTACATAGGCCTTAGTGGGGTCCCGGTCTAATTTCTTAAGATTATTATTACGTTTGAAGTTAAGGACCTTTTGTGTATATTCTTTTTTTTTCTGTATGACCACTAAAGTATTACCTTTGTCTGCCTTACTTATAATTCCATCATTATCTTCTAGTTTATTTTTTATGTTTCTAAGGTTTAAGACATCTTGCTTATATGTGTTTTAAAAATTTTTTTGGTATTTATTTTGCTATTATTATTATTTATGCGATTGAGTTTGTTGTTGATAAAAATCCTAGATTCGTTCTGTGCTTGGACACCGTTTAATTTTTTAATTACAGCCTCAGTGTTAGCAACCTCATGGATGATTTCATTATTTGTCTTATTAAATGTTTGTATATTATACTTCAAACTTTACTAAGCGTGTGTAATTCTTGTGTAGTGAAATCTATGTTGGTTGTATTTACCACACGTTCATAAAATACATGTTTACATTCTCTCGGTCTATTTTCATTCTCACACTTACTACGGAATAAGTTTCAATTTTCTTGTTGTGTGTTAATAATTTAGAAAGGACAAATTTTGTGATTGAGGCTTTAACTTTATTCATGATTGTATCTTTAACTGACGGGTGAATTTCGTTTAGTATTTCTAAATGCGCTTTAAAAAGAACTGTATTTAACCTGTTTTTCTTTGCATACAGCTATCTAATTTCTTGGGTTAACCATGATTTTTCCGCTATTTGCTTTGTCTTGAGTGCAGCCGGTGTTCGTGACACGATATTTACGTGAGCGTATTTTGGTATGATGTTCAGTTTTCTGCACATTTTGGTAAATTTGATGTTAAGTGCAACCTTAGTCATTTTTATTCTAGTATTTTTATATTTATAGACAACACTTGCCTGACGGGCTCCAATATAATACATTTTATTGTTTTGTCTCCAAGTCGCGCTCTAATACAAAGGTACAATCTTACCTATTTTTTATTTTCCGTCGTGCGACATCGTATATTTTATTTATAGCACTACGCGTTTCGGCAAAAAGTTGCCATCCTCAGGTGAAACACTCACTCAAAACGAGGTCGTTAAAAAGTAAAATGATTTATTAAAATACTAAAATTTAAAGTTAAAAGTGCACTTTCAACATATATTAGCACACACAGAACATGAGCAGGTCAGTGCTATACACGCGGGCATTATCGGTCGACTAGACTTAGTGCTTATGTAAGAATGTACGCTGATAAAACTCTTTGTTTACCAAACTCTGTACGCATCTATTTATTGTTGTCCGTGTACACGTATAGCCATATCATACAATATATTTGATGAAAATGCAAGCTTATCATTCAAAACACAACCACTGTTAATTTGAGCTGCTTTATATATTTCATACTCCTCGAGTGTGTCCATGTATTTACCCTTCTTGCAGTAATGCATAGGCACAAAATTTTTTTCAAAATCGACATACATATGATTACTTATCATCAGGTGTCGTGCAAAATTTGATGTTGTTTTCTGTAGATCCCTCCTAGGGAGATGTTCTTTATAACGTTGTTCGAACGGTCTGCCCGTCTGGCCCAGGTAGAACATATCGCATGAGCTGCAAGTCATCTTATATACGCCGGTTCTTTCTTTATTTGGTACGGTGCTCTTCTGGCTGAGGAACTTCTTAATGCTGTTTTTTGTGCGGAACGTTACATGTACCTGGTGTATTTTAAACTCATTCTTTATAATATTTGGTAAAATATATGTATAGTCAGCAGATATATATTTCTTAACCAGTAATAAGTCATCACTGGCCAACTTTTTAACCTTCTTCTTTCTGTGTTTGTTAATTAATTTAACTATTAAAGAGCTTTTATAACAGTTTGCCGCTGCTATGTACTTGATGGTGTCAACCTCTCCATTGTAGTCGTGTTTCCTTAGCGGTATTGTCAACAACCTGTGCACAAAACTATTATACGCTGTCATCTTTTGTGAAACGGGATGATACGAATCAACATGTATTGTAATATCCATTGTTGTGGCTTTTCTAAAGATGTTAAACTGAAGTTGTCCTGCGTTTTTTGTAACAGTTAAATCTAAAAAATTCAACTGATTTTCTGCCTCTATCTCAGACGTGAATTTAATTTTTTGGTGTATACTATTTACGTGACTATTTAAGCTTTCTATTTGCCTTCTAGTTCCGTTAAATACCATAAATGTATCATCATCGTATCTGCAGTAAAAAATGATCTTATCTTTGAATAATCTATTATCTATTATGTTTGCATTCTAGAAATAGTTTAGGTAAATATCAGCTAAAAGCCCCGACAATGGTGAACCCATAGCTATACCGTCATTTTGTATTAAAAAATCGTTATCAAATGTGAAATAGTTCTTTTCAAGGACCAGCATAAGGAGTTTTACAAGTTCATTAATTTCTTGTGTGCCAAGCTGTGTCACCTCATTTAGATTGTTGGTTAAGATTTCAATAGTTTCTTTCACTGGAACATTAGTATATAAAATGGTTATTTCAAAAGAAACAACCTTATACTGCTGGATCATTTTCATTTTTTTAAGTTTTTCAACGAATTCGTAACTGTTCTAAATACTATAATTATTTTTTATCCTAATATTATTTTTAATTATGGTTTCTAACAATATAGCAGCTTTGTAACCGGAGGCTGTGGTATAATTTATTACTGGCCTGATTGGTGTATTTTCTTTTTGTAATTTGGGTAATCCTGTGAATTTTGGCGCCTTAGCGTTAATAGGTTTTAGGTATGTGCGTGTTTTTTCATCCAACAGTACCCTACATTGATTAATGGCATTATTCAACTCTTTTACATAGGCCTTAGTGGGGTCCCGGTCTAATTTCTTAAGATTATTATTACGTTTGAAGTCAAGGACCTTTTGTGTATATTCTTTTTTTTTCTGTATGACCACTAAAGTATTACCTTTGTCTGCCTTACTTATAATTGCATCATTATCTTCTAGTTTATTTTTTATGGTTCTAAGGTTTAAGACATCTTGCTAATATTTGTGTTTTAAAAATTTTTTTTGGTATTTATTTTGCTATTATTATTATTTATGCGATTGAGTTTGTTGTTGATAAAAATCCTAGATTCGTTCTGTGCTTGGACACCGTTTAATTTTTTAATTACAGCCTCAGTGTTAGCAACCTCATGGACGATTTCATTATTTGTCTTATTAAATGTTGGTATATTATACTTCAAACTTTACTAAGCGTGTGTAATTCTTGTGTAGTGAAATCTATGTTGGTTGTATTTACCACACGTTCATAAAATACATGTTTACATTCTCTCGGTCTATTTTCATTCTCACACTTACTACGGAATAAGTTTCAATTTTCTTGTTGTGTGTTAATAATTTAGAAAGGACAAATTTTGTGATTGAGGCTTTAACTTTATTCATGATTGTATCTTTAACTGACGGGTGAATTTCGTTTAGTATTTCTAAATGCGCTTTAAAAAGAACTGTATTTAACCTGTTTTTCTTTGCATACAGCTGTCTAATTTCTTGGGTTAACCATGATTTTTCCGCTATTTGCTTTGTCTTGAGTGCAGCCGGTGTTCGTGACACGATATTTACGTGAGCGTATTTTGGTATGATGTTCAGTTTTCTGCACATTTTGGTAAATTTGATGTTAAGTGCAACCTTAATCATTTTTATTCTAGTATTTTTATATTTATAGACAACACTTGCCTGACGGGCTCCAATATAATACATTTTATTGTTTTGTCTCCAAGTCGCGCTCTAATACAAAGGTACAATCTTACCTATTTTTTATTTTCCGTCGTGCGACATCGTATATTTTATTTATAGCACTACGCGTTTCGGCAAAAAGTTGCCATCCTCAGGTGAAACACTCACTCAAAACGAGGTCGTTAAAAAGTAAAATGATTTATTAAAATACTAAAATTTAAAGTTAAAAGTGCACTTTCAACATATATTAGCACACACACGAACATGAGCAGGTCAGTGCTATACACGCGGGCATTATCGGTCGACTAGACTTAGTGCTTATGTAAGAATGTACGCTGATAAAACTCTTTGTTTACCAAACTCTGTACGCATCTATTTATTGTTGTCCGTGTACACGTATAGCCGTATCATACAATATATTTGATGAAAATGCAAGCTTATCATTCAAAACACAACCACTGTTAATTTGAGCTGCTTTATATATTTCATACTCCTCGAGTGTGTCCATGTATTTACCCTTCTTGCAGTAATGCATAGGCACAAAATTTTTTTCAAAATCGACATACATATGATTACTTATCATCAGGTGTCGTGCAAAATTTGATGTTGTTTTCTGTAGATCCCTCCTAGGGAGATGTTCTTTATAACGTTGTTCGAACGGTCTGCCCGTCTGGCCCAGGTAGAACATATCGCATGAGCTGCAAGTCATCTTATATACGCCGG
The DNA here is from genome assembly GCA_034769895.1 of Magicicada septendecula. Classification (NCBI taxonomy): domain Eukaryota; kingdom Metazoa; phylum Arthropoda; class Insecta; order Hemiptera; family Cicadidae; genus Magicicada; species Magicicada septendecula. Next base: position 141,903,810 of record CM068376.1, on the reverse strand, counting down.
TTCTTTCTTTATTTGGTACGGTGCTCTTCTGGCTGAGGAACTTCTTAATGCTGTTTTTTGTGCGGAACGTTACATGTACCTGGTGTATTTTAAACTCATTCTTTATAATATTTGGTAAAATATATGTATAGTCAGCAGATATATATTTCTTAACCAGTAATAAGTCATCACTGGCCAACTTTTTAACCTTCTTCTTTCTGTGTTTGTTAATTAATTTAACTATTAAAGAGCTTTTATAACAGTTTGCCGCTGCTATGTACTTGATGGTGTCAACCTCTCCATTGTAGTCGTGTTTCCTTAGCGGTATTGTCAACAACCTGTGCACAAAACTATTATACGCTGTCATCTTTTGCGAAACGGGATGATACGAATCAACATGTATTGTAATATCCATTGTTGTGGCATTTCTAAAGATGTTAAACTGAAGTTGTCCTGCGTTTTTTGTAACAGTTAAATCTAAAAAATTCAACTGATTTTCTGCCTCTATCTCAGACGTGAATTTAATTTTTTGGTGTATACTATTTACGTGACTATTTAAGTTTTCTATTTGCCTTCTAGTTCCGTTAAATACCATAAATGTATCATCATCGTATCTGCAGTAAAAAATGATCTTATCTTTGAATAATCTATTATCTATTATGTTTGCATTCTAGAAATAGTTTAGGTAAATATCAGCTAAAAGCACCGACAATGGTGAACCCATAGCTATACCGTCATTTTGTATAAAAAAATCGTTATCAAATGTGAAATAGTTCTTTTCAAGGACCAGCATAAGGAGTTTTACAAGTTCATTAATTTCTTGTGTGCCAAGCTGTGTCACCTCATTTAGATTGTTGGTTAAGATTTCAATAGTTTCTTTCTTTGGAACATTAGTATATAAATTGGTTATTTCAAAAGAAACAACCTTATACTGCTGGATCATTTTCATTTTTTTAAGTTTTTCAACGAATTCGTAACTGTTCTAAATACTATAATTATTTTTTATCCTAATATTATTTTTAATTATGGTTTCTAACAATTTAGCAGCTTTGTAACCGGAGGCTGTGGTATAATTTATTACTGGCCTGATTGGTGTATTTTCTTTTTGTAATTTGGGTAATCCTGTGAATTTTGGCGCCTTAGTGTTAATAGGTTTTAGGTATGTGCGTATTTTTTCATCCAACAGTACCCTACATTGATTAATGGCATTATTCAACTCTTTTACATAGGCCTTAGTGGGGTCCCGGTCTAATTTCTTAAAATTATTATTACGTTTGAAGTCAAGGACCTTTTGTGTATATTCTTTTTTTTTCTGTATGACCACTAAAGTATTACCTTTGTCTGCCTTACTTATAATTGCATCATTATCTTCTAGTTTATTTTTTATGTTTCTAAGGTTTAAGACATCTTGCTTATATGTGTTTTAAAAATTTTTTTGGTGTTTATTTTGCTATTATTATTATTTATGCGATTGAGTTTGTTGTTGATAAAAATCCTAGATTCGTTCTGTGCTTGGACACCGTTTAATTTTTTAATTACAGCCTCAGTGTTAGCAACCTCATGGACGATTTCATTATTTGTCTTATTAAATGTTGGTATATTATACTTCAAACTTTACTAAGCGTGTGTAATTCTTGTGTAGTGAAATCTATGTTGGTTGTATTTACCACACGTTCATAAAATACATGTTTACATTCTCTCGGTCTATTTTCATTCTCACACTTACTACGGAATAAGTTTCAATTTTCTTGTTGTGTGTTAATAATTTAGAAAGGACAAATTTTGTGATTGAGGCTTTAACTTTATTCATGATTGTATCTTTAACTGACGGGTGAATTTCGTTTAGTATTTCTAAATACGCTTTAAAAAGAACTCTATTTAACCTGTTTTTCTTTGCATACAGCTGTCTAATTTCTTGGGTTAACCATGATTTTTCCGCTATTTGCTTTGTCTTGAGTGCAGCCGGTGTTCGTGACACGATATTTACGTGAGCGTATTTTGGTATGATGTTCAGTTTTCTGCACATTTTGGTAAATTTGATGTTAAGTGCAACCTTAATCATTTTTATTCTAGTATTTTTATATTTATAGACAACACTTGCCTGACGGGCTCCAATATAATACATTTTATTGTTTTGTCTCCAAGTCGCGCTCTAATACAAACGTACAATCTTACCTATTTTTTATTTTCCGTCATGCGACTTCGTATATTTTATTTATAGCACTACGCGTTTCGGCAACAAGTTGCCATCCTCAGGTGAAACACTCACTCAAAACGAGGTCGTTAAAAAGTAAAATGATTTATTAAAATACTAAAATTTAAAGTTAAAAGTGCACTTTCAACATATATTAGCACACACACGAACATGAGCAGGTCAGTGCTATACACGCGGGCATTATCGGTCGACTAGACTTAGTGCTTATGTAAGAATGTACGCTGATAAAACTCTTTGTTTACCAAACTCTGTACGCATCTATTTATTGTTGTCCGTGTACACGTATAGCCGTATCATACAATATATTTGATGAAAATGCAAGCTTATCATTCAAAACACAACCACTGTTAATTTGAGCTGCTTTATATATTTCATACTCCTCGAGTGCATCAATGTATTTACCCTTCTTGCAGTAATGCATAGGCACAAAATTTTTTTCAAAATCGACATACATATGATTACTCATCATCAGGTGTCGGGCAAAATTTGATGTTGTTTTCTGTAGATCCCTCCTAGGGAGATGTTCTTTATAACGTTGTTCGAACGGTCTGCCCGTCTGGCCCAGGTAGAACATATCGCATGAGCTGCAAGTCATCTTATATACGCCGGTTCTTTCTTTATTTGGTACGGTGCTTTTCTGGCTGAGGAACTTCTTAATGCTGTTTTTTGTGCGGAACGTTACATGTACCTGGTGTATTTTAAACTCATTCTTTATAATATTTGGTAAAATATATGTATAGTCAGCAGATATATATTTCTTAACCAGTAATAAGTCATCACTGGCCAACTTTTTAACCTTCTTCTTTCTGTGTTTGTTAATTAATTTAACTATTAAAGAGCTTTTATAACAGTTTGCCGCTGCTATGTACTTGATGGTGTCAACCTCTCCATTGTAGTCGTGTTTCCTTAGCGGTATTGTCAACAACCTGTGCACAAAACTATTATACGCTGTCATCTTTTGCGAAACGGGATGATACGAATCAACATGTATTGTAATATCCATTGTTGTGGCTTTTCTAAAGATGTTAAACTGAAGTTGTCCTGCGTTTTTTGTAACAGTTAAATCTAAAAAATTCAACTGATTTTCTGCCTCTATCTCAGACGTGAATTTAATTTTTTGGTGTATACTATTTACGTGACTATTTAAGTTTTCTATTTGCCTTCTAGTTCCGTTAAATACCATAAATGTATCATCATCGTATCTGCAGTAAAAAATGATCTTATCTTTGAATAATCTATTATCTATTATGTTTGCATTCTAGAAATAGTTTAGGTAAATATCAGCTAAAAGCACCGACAATGGTGAACCCATAGCTATACCGTCATTTTGTATAAAAAAATCGTTATCAAATGTGAAATAGTTCTTTTCAAGGACCAGCATAAGGAGTTTTACAAGTTCATTAATTTCTTGTGTGCCAAGCTGTGTCACCTCATTTAGATTGTTGGTTAAGATTTCAATAGTTTCTTTCTTTGGAACATTAGTATATAAATTGGTTATTTCAAAAGAAACAACCTTATACTGCTGGATCATTTTCATTTTTTTAAGTTTTTCAACGAATTCGTAACTGTTCTAAATACTATAATTATTTTTTATCCTAATATTATTTTTAATTATGGTTTCTAACAATTTAGCAGCTTTGTAACCGGAGGCTGTGGTATAATTTATTACTGGCCTGATTGGTGTATTTTCTTTTTGTAATTTGGGTAATCCTGTGAATTTTGGCGCCTTAGTGTTAATAGGTTTTAGGTATGTGCGTATTTTTTCATCCAACAGTACCCTACATTGATTAATGGCATTATTCAATCTTTTACATAGGCCTTAGTGGGGTCCCGGTCTAATTTCTTAAGATTATTATTACGTTTGAAGTCAAGGACCTTTTGTGTATATTCTTTTTTTTTCTGTATGACCACTAAAGTATTACCTTTGTCTGCCTTACTTATAATTGCATCATTATCTTCTAGTTTATTTTTTATGTTTCTAAGGTTTAAGACATCTTGCTTATATGTGTTATAAAAATTTTTTTGGTATTTATTTTGCTATTATTATTATTTATGCGATTGAGTTTGTTGTTGATAAAAATCCTAGATTCGTTCTGTGCTTGGACACCGTTTAATTTTTTAATTACAGCCTCAGTGTTAGCAACCTCATGGACGATTTCATTATTTGTCTTATTAAATGTTGGTATATTATACTTCAAACTTTACTAAGCGTGTGTAATTCTTGTGTAGTGAAATCTATGTTGGTTGTATTTACCACACGTTCATAAAATACATGTTTACATTCTCTCGGTCTATTTTCATTCTCACACTTACTACGGAATAAGTTTCAATTTTCTTGTTGTGTGTTAATAATTTAGAAAGGACAAATTTTGTGATTGAGGCTTTAACTTTATTCATGATTGTATCTTTAACTGACGGGTGAATTTCGTTTAGTATTTCTAAATGCGCTTTAAAAAGAACTCTATTTAACCTGTTTTTCTTTGCATACAGCTGTCTAATTTCTTGGGTTAACCATGATTTTTCCGCTATTTGCTTTGTCTTGAGTGCAGCCGGTGTTCGTGACACGATATTTACGTGAGCGTATTTTGGTATGATGTTCAGTTTTCTGCAGATTTTGGTAAATTTGATGTTAAGTGCAACCTTAATCATTTTTATTCTAGTATTTTTATATTTATAGACAACACTTGCCTGACGGGCTCCAATATAATACATTTTATTGTTTTGTCTCCAAGTCGCGCTCTAATACAAACGTACAATCTTACCTATTTTTTATTTTCCGTCATGCGACTTCGTATATTTTATTTATAGCACTACGCGTTTCGGCAACAAGTTGCCATCCTCAGGTGAAACACTCACTCAAAACGAGGTCGTTAATAAGTAAAATGATTTATTAAAATACTAAAATTTAAAGTTAAAAGTGCACTTTCAACATATATTAGCACACACACGAACATGAGCAGGTCAGTGCTATACACGCGGGCATTATCGGTCGACTAGACTTAGTGCTTATGTAAGAATGTACGCTGATAAAACTCTTTGTTTACCAAACTCTGTACGCATCTATTTATTGTTGTCCGTGTACACGTATAGCCGTATCATACAATATATTTGATGAAAATGCAAGCTTATCATTCAAAACACAACCACTGTTAATTTGAGCTGCTTTATATATTTCATACTCCTCGAGTGCATCCATGTATTTACCCTTCTTGCAGTAATGCATAGGCACAAAATTTTTTTCAAAATCGACATACATATGATTACTCATCATCAGGTGTCGGGCAAAATTTGATGTTGTTTTCTGTAGATCCCTCCTAGGGAGATGTTCTTTATAACGTTGTTCGAACGGTCTGCCCGTCTGGCCCAGGTAGAACATATCGCATGAGCTGCAAGTCATCTTATATACGCCGGTTCTTTCTTTATTTGGTACGGTGCTCTTCTGGCTGAGGAACTTCTTAATGCTGTTTTTTGTGCGGAACGTTACATGTACCTGGTGTATTTTAAACTCATTCTTTATAATATTTGGTAAAATATATGTATAGTCAGCAGATATATATTTCTTAACCAGTAATAAGTCATCACTGGCCAACTTTTTAACCTTCTTCTTTCTGTGTTTGTTAATTAATTTAACTATTAAAGAGCTTTTATAACAGTTTGCCGCTGCTATGTACTTGATGGTGTCAACCTCTCCATTGTAGTCGTGTTTCCTTAGCGGTATTGTCAACAACCTGTGCACAAAACTATTATACGCTGTCATCTTTTGCGAAACGGGATGATACGAATCAACATGTATTGTAATATCCATTGTTGTGGCTTTTCTAAAGATGTTAAACTGAAGTTGTCCTGTGTTTTTTGTAACAGTTAAATCTAAAAAATTCAACTGATTTTCTGCCTCTATCTCAGACGTGAATATAATTTTTTGGTGTATACTATTTACGTGACTATTTAAGTTTTCTATTTGCCTTCTAGTTCCGTTAAATACCATAAATGTATCATCATCGTATCTGCAGTAAAAAATGATCTTATCTTTGAATAATCTATTATCTATTATGTTTGCATTCTAGAAATAGTTTAGGTAAATATCAGCTAAAAGCCCCGAGAATGGTGAACCCATAGCTATACCGTCATTTTGTAAAAAAATCGTTATCAAATGTGAAATAGTTCTTTTCAAGGACCAGCATAAGGAGTTTTTACAAGTTCATTAATTTCTTGTGTGCCAAGCTGTGTCACCTCATTTAGATTGTTGGTTAAGATTTCAATAGTTTCTTTCACTGGAACATTAGTATATAAATTGGTTATTTCAAAAGAAACAACCTTATACTGCTGGATCATTTTCATTTTTTTAAGTTTTTCAACGAATTCGTAACTGTTCTAAATACTATAATTATTTTTTATCCTAATATTATTTTTAATTATGGTTTCTAACAATTTAGCAGCTTTGTAACCGGAGGCTGTGGTATAATTTATTACTGGCCTGATTGGTGTATTTTCTTTTTGTAATTTGGGTAATCCTGTGAATTTTGGCGCCTTAGCGTTAATAGGTTTTAGGTATGTGCGTGTTTTTTCATCCAACAGTACCCTACATTGATTAATGGCATTATTCAACTCTTTTACATAGGCCTTAGTGGGGTCCCGGTCTAATTTCTTAAGATTATTATTACGTTTGAAGTCAAGGACCTTTTGTGTATATTCTTTTTTTTTCTGTATGACCACTAAAGTATTACCTTTGTCTGCCTTACTTATAATTGCATCATTATCTTCTAGTTTATTTTTTATGGTTCTAAGGTTTAAGACATCTTGCTTATATTTGTGTTTTAAAAATTTTTTTGGTATTTATTTTGCTATTATTATTATTTATGCGGTTGAGTTTGTTGTTGATAAAAATCCTAGATTCGTTCTGTGCTTGGACACCGTTTAATTTTTTAATTACAGCCTCAGTGTTAGCAACCTCATGGACGATTTCATTATTTGTCTTATTAAAAGTTTTTATATTATACTTCAAACTTTACTAAGCCTGTGTAATTCTTGTGTAGTGAAATCTATGTTGGTTGTATTTACCACACGTTCATAAAATACATGTTTACATTCTCTCGGTCTATTTTCATTCTCACACTTACTACGGAATAAGTTTCAATTTTCTTTTTGTGTGTTAATAATTTAGAAAGGACAAATTTTGTGATTGAGGCTTTAACTTTATTCATGATTGTATCTTTAACTGACGGGTGAATTTCGTTTAGTATTTCTAAATGCGCTTTAAAAAGAACTGTATTTAACCTGTTTTTCTTTGCATACAGCTATCTAATTTCTTGGGTTAACCATGATTTTTCCGCTATTTGCTTTGTCTTGAGTGCAGCCGGTGTTCGTGACACGATATTTACGTGAGCGTATTTTGGTATGATGTTCAGTTTTCTGCACATTTTGGTAAATTTGATGTTAAGTGCAACCTTAATCATTTTAATTCTAGTATTTTTATATTTATAGACAACACTTGCCTGACGGGCTCCAATATAATACATTTTATTGTTTTGTCTCCAAGTCGCGCTCTAATACAAAGGTACAATCTTACCTATTTTTTATTTTCCGTCGTGCGACTTTGTATATTTTATTTATAGCACTACGCGTTTCGGCAACAAGTTGCCATCCTCAGGTGAAACACTCACTCAAAACGAGGTCGTTAAAAAGTAAAATGATTTATTAAAATACTAAAATTTAAAGTTAAAAGTGCACTTTCAACATATATTAGCACACACACGAACATGAGCAGGTCAGTGCTATACACGCGGGCATTATCGGTCGACTAGACTTAGTGCTTATGTAAGAATGTACGCTGATAAAACTCTTTGTTTACCAAACTCTGTACGCATCTATTTATTGTTGTCCGTGTACACGTATAGCCGTATCATACAATATATTTGATGAAAATGCAAGCTTATCATTCAAAACACAACCACTGTTAATTTGAGCTGCTTTATATATTTCATACTCCTCGAGTGCATCAATGTATTTACCCTTCTTGCAGTAATGCATAGGCACAAAATTTTTTTCAAAATCGACATACATATGATTACTCATCATCAGGTGTCGGGGAAAATTTGATGTTGTTTTCTGTAGATCCCTCCTAGGGAGATGTTCTTTATAACGTTGTTCGAACGGTCTGCCCGTCTGGCCCAGGTAGAACATATCGCATGAGCTGCAAGTCATCTTAT